>CP135122.1:2775198-3002498 GCA_032248835.1 Ophiostoma piceae
GCCGTGGAAGTTCCGGGACTATACCTGCCCACCCCTTTCACTCTCTTCTTCTCCTCTCTCTTAATTCTCCATTACCTTTTCCAACTGCTCGTTGGATTATTCTTCTTAATATACTGCCTGCCTGGCTCTTTCACGACTTCTCTGTACCAATTTATTCCTTCTCTTCTATTTCTCTTTACCAACCTCATTTTCTTCCCTATCATGTCTGAGAAGTACGCTCCCGTTTCCTCGTCTGACTCCGAGTCGACTCTGCTCCGTTCGAGCGGCGAGGAGGATACCGGCCATGCCCGCTGGCGCCGTGATAGCGTGTCACAGCGCAAGCGTCGGTGCGGCACAATGGCATCGGCCGTGGCAACCCGGGCCTTTGCTGCCCTGCTGGCCCTGCTCTGTGTCGGCAGCTTCCTCTACATGTCTCACGAGCTGCGTGATATCTCCAACGGCATCATCGCCAGCACAGAGGCCGCCCGCATCATCGACTACGGTGACTGTGGCGAGAAGGACTCTGTTGAGGAGGCCCGTGCCAAGGGTTGTGTGTTTGATCCCATGGGCTGGATCTGGACTCGTCCCGAGTGCTACGATGCCGAGCTGGTCGAGGACTTTATGAACCGCACTGACTGGTCGTGGCACACCGACCCCAAGCTGACGGAGGAGAGCAAGGTGCCGATGGATGTCATCTACCGCGGCGACCACCCCAAGCTGTTCACCTCGAAGAAGTATCACTATGTCCACTGCACTGTAAGTCTTTTATTTTTACCATGTCAACAATCCAGGCAATGCTAACAAAACAGTACATGTGGAAGAAGATGCACAAGGCACTTGTCAACCACAAGCCTATTGACAGCTACCTGACCGACTTTGTGCACACCCACCACTGTGAGATGGTTCTGCTCAATGACTTTTTGCACGAAGATGTGCAGTGCACCGCCGAGATGGTCTGCCCTACCTGGGTCCGGGCAACATGGACGTCATGCTCGACCATGTAAGGTTTTTGATGTTGACTGGCATTTGTCGCAAACGTATGAGTCTAAAGGGTAGTCTCTTAGTATAGAAAATAGTACAGTCTGTAAACAGAGAAATAGCTAGCTCGTCAAGCTACAATAAAAGCCGCGCTTGTTGCCAATTGTGTCATCGAATCTTTAATGGGCTTCCTCTTGAGAAATAACAAGTCGATAACTCTTAATTAGGTTCTTCAATTATCAGCATTCTAATAAGATTGTAATAGACCTCTTCATTTTTGCCTTTCTGCATGGCCTTACCGCTGTGTATCTAACGAGTCATGTTTATACCTTTTACTTTGTCGACGTTGTCCCATAGTTTCAGAAATTGTCTTCCACTTTATATTTTCGAAATCAAAACTATCATTGATGATTGAGGTAATTGAAGTTGTCGGTAAAATATGCAACGTAATACACCTCAAAACAGGTGGTTGGTTAGGTTGCGACCGCTTTATGTTCTGTGTTCTAGGACCACCAAGGGCTGAGCTTGCATGCTGCGTGACCCTGCATGACTTTGCATGCTTGTGCATGTGCTGGGATGCTCGACGACGAGCCGCGGTCTACGATACAATATGAACACCGATACAGGCGACAGCTTCCACGCACGGCCATAGATATCGGAAAATACGGGATCCCGTCCGCTCTCCCCTAGTCAAACCAATAATCGGCGGATTAGTAGTTGGGTCGGTGACGACCAGCGAATACCCTCTGCTGTACGTTTTTTTGATGTTTTCTTTTGCTTCATTCTGTCACTACTTTGTAGTCAGGCTTGCATATGTACTTGCTCTCTTTTTCTCCATAGAAATACTTTAAACGTACTTTCTTTGGTCTGCTGTGCTTGGATAAATCAAGACAGATCCCTCGTATACGCAAGAAGAGTCATGTCTTCGTGTTAGTTGTCACGCAATATATTGCACAGGTCTGAAAACCTTGAATTGAACAGGATCAGGTAACAAGGCCAACCAATGTCTCCGGTAAATCAGAAATAGAAATAGAACTGCCGTGCCACTGTCTCACAGCAAGCATGAGAACACGAGATCGAACTGCACATTGCTCTGCAAGCCACAGGTCTGCTGGGAACAGAGGAGGCTCAGTACAGTGCCCAACCTAGACGGCATAGCATAGTTGACACGGGCACAAGGCCTCTTTGCCACCTGGCCGCGGGTACGAGCAGCAGGTTGATCTTGAATGGGGTATGGCACTGCGGGAAGAGATCCTTGCATCCTAGATTTAAGCAAAGTTGTTCGTTGACATACATACTTTGCCAGAGTCAGGCGGTGAGAAGGATACGGGGAGTACAATCGTATTGACACAGTCGTTACGGATGAGACACGAGATAGAATGGTGTTACGGTGTATGGCGAGAGACATCCACGACAAAAGATGTATATAAGTTGCGAATCTCCGCTACCCTTTTGTTTCTCGTTTTGATCCATTCGACTCTTCATCCAGTATTTGTCATTTCTTCACTCTTCAGCGTCTTGACATAACTTCATCTACGCAAAACACAATGCATTTCACAACATTTTCCGCTGCTGCTCTGGCCCTGGTGCAGGTTGTCTTGGCCGCTCCCTCTTCTGCTCCCGTCTCCGGTCGTGATACGCACAAGGCCGACTTCCGCAGCTTTGGTGCTGCTGGCTGTAGTGAGGACAACCAGGGCGTTTGGACGCTGTTAGAGTCAGACAACAACGTCTGCAAGCCATTTGGCTTCACTGTTGGCAGTATTCTAGTGGCCTCTGATGACTGCTCTCGTGAGTCTATTTTGCTTATCCATTTGATTCGTTACCCAGAAACTAACGGACAGTGTATCTGTACACCGACGCCGGGTGCACTGCAGACGAGACGGCTACAGAGGTCAAGCAATGTGCAAGCGGCGACTGGGGATCGTTCAAGCTTATCTGCTAGACATAACACCATCAAGCATTCATGTTTATTCGGAGGGCTACTGCTGTATTTATTCCATCCACGGACATGTCATTTTCTGTCAATCATAGAACCTAGACATCTTTTCTGAATTAATATTCGTTTTTTTCTTTCTTTCCTCCAATTGAGCCATCTAAAGGCCCATCCCTAGCTTTACCATAATCATTGATGAACCTTCATATCATAACCTCGCAAGGGCAAAAATTATCATAGCAGATGGTAATGCAGTGCTAAAAGGCCTGGCAGATTCTAGCATTCGCACGTTTGAGGGATTCCTAGTTTTCCGGACGTTCCCCAGTCTTGACATCTGCATGCGCAAGTGCGTTGTCGGCATCATCTGCGCTCTCGCTCTCACTTAAGACTCCGCCAGTGCCCTTGTCTTTGACGGCGGGTGACCCCAAATTGGCATCCTGACTTTCGGAAGGTGTGCTTTTTGGCTCATCTGTTGATTTGACTGCGGCCTTTTCAGCAACACCTCCAGCATCAGCAGCCGTGTCGGCCTTTGCGTCAGCGGCCTCGTCTTCTTCGTCTTCCTCGTCTTCCTCGTCTTCTTCGTCTTCTTGGGCTTCCTTTGCCTCAGGGAAGGCAATACTATCCTATCAGTATATTTTGTCGTAGATTCTAAAGAGATGATTGTGGAATTCAACTTACGGAATAGCTTCCTGGTATGCCCTGACATCTTTTGGCTCAAATGTCACAAACACCACGAGGTCAATCTTGCCCTGACCCTCGCCCTCGAGGAACTTGCGCACGGTGACTGTTGCGGCGAGGGCTGCCGCCTTAATGGGGTACCCGTAGATGCCCGTGCTGATTCCACAGAATGCAATTGATCGACAGTTGTTCTCGACAGCAACACGCAAGCTGTTTGTGTAGCACTTGCAGAGAAGCGTCGCGGCCTCGGCCTCTCCCATCTCGTAATAAATAGGACCCGCAGTATGGATGATATGCTTGGCAGGCAGGTCGTAGCCGGCAGTGATCTTGGCCTCGCCCGTTTCACAGCCATTCAGAGTTCGGCACTCAGCCAGCAGTTCGGGGCCGGCTGCACGGTGGATAGCTCCGTCAATGCCGCCGCCTCCCATGAGACTTCTATTAGCCGCATTGACGATGGCGTCGATCTGGATTTTGGTGATGTCGCCACGGTAGAGAGCGATAAGTTTGTTGATACCATTAGATGGTTTGATCTGTGATCCCGTCGACGAGTTCTCCGCGGCTGAGAGGTCGCCCTGTTGGTAGAGCGCTGTCAGTGTAGGCAGCTCGCTGGCGATGACGCGACTCGCAGCCCTTGCCGGCCTTGACATTGCTTGAAACATGATATATCGGTGCGATAGATATACTGAAAGAGTACTGTTGAACTAGCAGGACGCGAATGTCCTGAAAATGGTGATGATAGTGGTGGTGAAGGCTGAACTTGGACTGGGGAATAGATATCGGGTA
Organism: Ophiostoma piceae; assembly: GCA_032248835.1. Classification (NCBI taxonomy): domain Eukaryota; kingdom Fungi; phylum Ascomycota; class Sordariomycetes; order Ophiostomatales; family Ophiostomataceae; genus Ophiostoma; species Ophiostoma piceae. Next base: position 2,779,550 of record CP135122.1, read on the forward strand.
GCTACTGTAGTGTAGGTTGGTAAATTACCGCAGACTTTAGCTAATCTTACCCGTCAACACGGCAAGGCTGAAGCCCCGCACTTGCTACATCCGGCATCTTGCCCATCGCTCCTTCTGTTGGTTGAGATGGCAGAATAACTTTCTGACTAACGCGTATCTTGACTGCCAGTGAACAGTTTTGCAGGATGTTTTGAAATGCGACACAGTCAATATTTCTTCGTTTTCGATTTTATTAAAGATTATTTTTATTTCATTATTTTTTGTTTTTAAAAAAATAAGGGTTATCAATAGAAACGAGAACAAAATAAACTACTATTGCGAAGCATCATTGGATTTTAGTCGAAGTACTAAAAAATCGTAAGAAAAGATGACTTCACTCTATCAAGATCCCTTTTGTACTATTATTTTCTTTTGCAGGTGCCAATATTTCGATACAAAGAGCATTGTCATAACGGCCCAGGCCGTCGAGTGTGGGATGAGAAACATACATAATGCAGGGGTGTTTTGCGGCATGAGCATCACATGATCTCTTTGGTTTGTGATCCCTTTGACGGTTAAGGAATTCCGATCAATTAATTCCAGTTGAGTCACATATTATAATCAAAATGATTAGACGTATTGAATTGTAATGATATTCAACAGGGCTCTAAGGAAAGACAAAGAAAAATGCCTGGTTGGCAGGGTTATAAAGCAAGCTGGTAAAGAAATAACGACACAAAAACAACATCAACTAACAAGAAAACAACAACGGCTGCCCATGAGAACTTAATCTCTGGCCTTGAAGAGCAGCTTCTTGGAAGGGTCGGGGATGGACATGTGCGCAAACTCGAGGTTGGGGTACCGCTCGGTGGCGCCGCCGGCGAGCTTGACATCGTAGCGCAGCAGGACGTGGGCCAGGACCATCTTGATCTCGTTGGCAGCGAAGAAGCGGCCAGGGCAGGCGTGGCGGCCGTAGCCAAAAGACAGGTTGGTGGTGCCGACGCTGACAAACTGGGTGTGGGCAGCCGACGCGGCGTCCTTGGCCTCCATGCGCTTGTTGTAGAAGCGCAGGCCGTCAAACTTCTCGGGCTCGGGGAAAAGCTCCTCGTCCGAGTTGACAGCGATGGCGGGGATCTCGGTGGTGACACCGGCGGGGACGTGCTGGCCGTTGGACAGAGTGAAGGGACGCAGGACCTTGCGCTGGAACGAGGCCATGGTGGCGGGGTTCAGACGCATGGTCTCCTTGAGGAACGAGTCGAGCTTCTTCATGGCCTGCAGGGCCTGCGAGGTGAAGACACCGTTGCTGGCGGCGAGGGCCTCGACAATCTCCTCGCGCAGAATGGGGATGTACTCCTGCATGGCGGCGATGTTGTAGAAGACGTTGGTGGCGGACAGGGTGGTGGTGTGGATGGCGGCAAAGCTGAGACCAAGCTGAACGCGGGCGAGGTTCTGCGAGTTGGGGTCGGGGTACTTGGGCAGGGCCTCAATGAGCCACTGGAGCATATCATCGGGGCGGTCCTCGCCACCCTTAAGGTGAGCCGCGCGGCGCTTCTCGATGAGGGGGTTCATGAAGTCGTCGGCATCCTGGAGACGCTTGTACAGGCTCTGGCACTCGGGAGTGCGGGAAGCAAGGAAGGGGCGGAGGTAGGGGCGCATGGAGGCGACGACACGCTGGGCCTTCATGACGTCCATGGTGTAGTTGATGGCGGCATCGAGGTACTTTTCGGTGCGGCACAGCTCGGGGCCAATAAAGATGCGGCCAGAGACCATGGCGACAATGCGGAGAAGAGCGTGGTGTATGTTGACCTCGGTCCAGTCCTTGGTGACGGGGATTTCGAGGGCAATGGCATCGCTAGTCTCATCGGAGATCATGACATTAAGGCGAGCTATTTTGTTTGTTAGTATTCTAGTTACAGGAAACTCCATGGAGCGTCGCTAGTGAAACATACGAAGAGACGGCGTGAGCTTGCCGGTGACGGTGTGGGGGATGATGGGGATGTGAGTCTCGATCTTGGTGTACTTGGTCTCCATAGAGTCGTTGACAGCCTCCTCCATGCTCAGGATGTGGTTAGGCAGCTTGTTCAGCTCCGGCAGGAAGCGAGGGTTGAGAACGACAATCTTGGACTCTGTGTTGTTAGCATGTAACATGTGATGCGGCCGTGAGTATGTATAAACTAACTCCGCGAGGTGGTGATCTGGAAGATGCCGTTTTTGAACTAGGCTGTTAGTTTTGGCTACAAAATATAAAGAGACAAAATACTAAAACTCACGTTCTTGTAGCCGTCGTTGTAAAGCTTGCGGGCGCCTTTGAGGTAGGCCTTGCGACGCTCCTCCTCGCCGCCAAAGTCCTTGCCGACGACGGGGATGGCAGCAAGACGGATGTAGTCCATAACCTTGGGCACGACGACGGTGGCAATGAAGAGGGTAGCGGCGATTGTGGCCAGGGCCGCAATACGCGGAGGCGTAAGCAGCTCTGACAAAACAGCAAGAGTAGCCATTGTGAGTGATGTTGTTTGTTTGTTGAAGATGTCGACTCGAGATATTTCAAGATGCAAACTGAGGTGGGCAGCGGATGGACAACACTTATATCTCTTTTAGTATCAGTCTGACCAGTCCCCTCTTCGACACCCCAGTCCGCGTCCCAGTCCCTCGTTCACCTCTCTGCTGTGTTTCTTTATTTCCCATCTCCACGTCGAATGCACATCTATGGGGCAGGCAACTAACAAACTAGAGACTGATTTACCCCATTTGGATCTTGGACTCGTTTGGCCGACCGTTATCTAGAACTCTACTTTACGCAGTAATACTCTATGCAGAGCCGGTCATGGCAGCCTACATAAGGGGGGGCAGCAAGTACAGAGTAGGGGAACCGAAAAAAGCATGGGCCACGTTGTCACTTCTGTACTCTACAGAGTACATCATGTACTCCGTAATGGATGTAATACCATTGGACACGATTAGGTGTGTGGCCGTTACGACACAACGGATATCCATCGAGGCTTGTCGTTTCTGCACCCTGTTTTGTTTTGATACAACTTTAACCAGTCTTAGCATGCCGCAGACCCAGGCAGACCCAGGCATCGAGAGAGAAAGCGAGCTGGCCAAGGGTTCGGGGGCACGGTGAAATCGCCAGCCCGAGAGTAGATGATGCGTACCGCGGGGAGTGTTTCATCAATCTCGATAGACAAGTTGAAATTATCGAAATTATCTGCAGAATCTAAATAAAGAACCTCTAGAAAAAGAACAAAAGAAGAAAGGAAGACAAGACGACAAGACTCAAATAATGCTGCTGCCTCCGGTTGACGTTTTGGCGTGTCATGATAGGGGGATAGGTCAACCGGTGCCGATCACTACTGGGCAGGGCGGAAAGGGGCAGCCGTGCTAGCAGTGGCTAGGCTCGCTAGGATACTTAGCAGCCCTTCAACTACCGCAGATCCTCGACTGTTAGCGTTACTTAAATCTCCAGAAGTTGCTTTAGTTGCCTTAGCCTGGCGAGTTTGGCACAATTCAGGGGATTTAGTAGGGCAATAAGAGCCAAACGGACCATAACAACAGCGGTATTGTTGCTTGTTCATAGTAGCACCACAGAGTGCAACGCTCGGTCTCGCTCTCGCTCTCGAGAGCTCGGTCTCGTTGCATGGGGTTTCAGGATCATCACAAGCAAATGCTGTAGAACTGCTGCAGATTAAAGTTATCGGGTTCAGACGAACGACAAACGAGATTGTTGATCAGAGGAGATGAAGGTTGAAGATATTAGAATATAGCAGAGGGTAGTAGAGAAATACAAAAAGTACCGTCAGAATAGGTCAGAATTGGGAAGAATAGCACAATAATAGTGTATCTGACGGCAGTGGCTTTATGGCGGCTTGGCCAACCGCAAAAGGGACAAAGGCATTAGCAATCACTGCAGCTGTAGGTACAAGCCCACGGAGCCCTATGAGGAGAGAGGAGAAGAGGAGGGGGAGAGCCGATACGAAAAAGAAGATGGAAAAAGTGAAACCAGCACATAATATTCAGTATTGTCAGGACGCATCTCGCGCTCGGAGATATAATCGATGTCGCTACTCTTCGGTAAAAATCAATAGTTCCATTTCATCACGACAAGACGGATGTAGATGATGTATCACAAGTGCCGGAAGCCTATTTCTAATTCTTATTTTCCGCTTGTCCATTTTTGACCATGTTCTCGGGCATTGTATCGAAAAGCCTAATGTCATAATAGTAACTGAACTGTGTAAATTTTGAGAACATACTACATGTCTAAAGATAGAGGACTGCTGTGGACTGGCGCCACTATGCCTGATAGCGGCTCTTCGCGAATCTGCTCTAGCGGCCAGATGACAAGATCCGTATAATGTGGCGGCAGGCTGTTGCGAATGGCGCGCAGCAGCTTGGGCGCCCAGCCGCGCGTAAACCAGTTGCGCGAGGTGGCTTCCTGGACGACAACGCAGTAGTGCGCCAGCACGACGAGACTGGCGGGCTCCTTGTCCTTGAGCATCTGCACAAACGTGTCGGACGCGTCAATGGGCCACATGGTGACGAAGCGCAGCTCAGGGTCGGAGCTAGTGTTGACGCAGTAGCGCGCCAGATCGATCAGGTGCACGAGCTCGTGGTCGATGCATGCGCCAATATGGCTGGGCAAGAGTGCGATACGCTCGGCGAGCGGCCGTCGCAGCCGTTCGAGGCGGCCGACCGCGTCGTCCCAGAAGGGCAGTGTCGGCACGTCTGTGGTGGTGATATTGTTGTTGGAGAGTTCAAAGAGGGCGTGGAAGGGGCCAGCCTGGATGGTGGGCTCCCACGACGACAGCAGCGTCTTCATGCCCTTTAATAAAACATAAATCTCGATCAGGTCGTCTAGGTTGGGGCGTTCGTCGAGCGGGTCGGACGCGTGCATGGTCATGGCAGCAAACGCGACGATGACGAGCAGCGAGCTGGTCATGAAGAGCGGGTGACAGTTGTGCTCGCCAAGGCGCGAGAGAGAGGCGCGCATGCCGCAGATGCCGAGGTTTTGGTGGCGCGCGGCGGCGTAGGAGTATTGGTGGCGGCGCGAGGGGTTGAGATGGGCGAGGTGGAAGGCGGAAAAGGACATGATCATGTGCAGCAAATAGGTATCTTTGAGGGCGGCGTTGACGGCGTCGACCTGCCACGTGCGACCGACCTCGGCAGCGCGCGGCATGGTCATGTAGGCTGTTGTGCAGTAGTGGTGCATCAGCTCCATGTCGGCGACCCAGTCGCGCTCCTGGTCGGTGGGGCTGGTGACAACGGCGACAAAGGTTGGCGCCGAGGTGATGAGCGGCACGACGGGCACTGCGGACGCGGCATAGCCGGCAGGCCCGGCAGTTCCGGAAGATCGCGTAGACACGACGGAGTCGCCGGATGCGCGCGTGCTGCTTTCGGTGGATGGTGGCGACGGCAACGAGGGCGTCTGCGAGTGTGCGATTGAGCGCGCAGGCGATGCCTCACTGCGCGGCGTCTCGGCATCGGTCACGAGGCTGCACGGCACGCCATGGCGCTTGCACGCGGTGCAGGGCCGCTTCTCATCGCACTGGATTATGTCAGCACGGCATCTCGAGAGCACATGTACCTGTACCTCTCTGTGGGCAGCACAGCACAAACCTTGACTCGGCGCTGGCGGCACTTCTGACAGCCAGAGCGCGATTTGCTATACCCAAGCCGGGGCATACTGGATGTATTTCATGAGTTGGACATGTGAGATGTTGTGTTGATTGGAGAGGGGGGGAGAAGGAAGAAGAAAAGAAAGAGGAAAAAGCGAGCAAATTATAGGGAGGGCGAAATGGCCAGACCAGGAGCAGTAGACGGACAAAGAGCAAATGGCATTATGACGACTGGTGCGTCGAGATCGACTGAAAGCGACAAAGACCTAGGCAGCCGCGATTGGAATGGCGTACTCGTATTGGGATGAGGAGTGTACAAAGTATATAGGGCTGTCTAGCTGGTGGTATTTCAACAAGCGAGAAAGCATACAGCTGCTTGGCGCAGCGGAAGCGCGCCGGGCTCATAACCCGGAGGTCCCTTGATCGAAACGAGGAGCTGCTATATCAACTTTCTTTTTTTTAGTTTTTTTTTTGTTCCTCTCTCTTTCTGGTCTTCTTTCACATGATATTCCATTCGCATTGAGAGATGCCTGCTCTCTTTTTTTTCTCTTTTTTTCTGCTCATTTGAAATTGTTTGACACGGTAGCATTTGTTGTTTTTCTACTTGAAATATTGTCAATAATTTCCTTCATTTTTTCGCATGATTTCTTCGTCTATTCCAAATGTCTTCTACTAATGTCTTTGCTTTGGGTTAGTTTGCTCAATAGTAGCTGCCTTATGAGGTAGCGATCAGTGATCATACGATTAAGGTTATTCGAAGTCCAGCCCGGGGTAGAGCCACAGCTAAAAATACATTGGGAATACATGGTCGGTGGATTGATGATGCCGTTGATTTCAGGCAGCGCTTTAACATCTGCCTATGGCTGTGCTGTATTTGTAAAGCACAGCCTTGGTAAAAGTGATGCCTGGCCTAGCCCGCAGAACGTTTCGGCGTTCTAGAAGCATTATTTGTTGAACGAACTTTGGTTTCTTCTCGCGGCATCTCAGCGGCATGGATATTGACACGGCGCGAACATGACTCTTCATTTTTCTTGATCGAAGTCATATCCACATGAAGCCTTACTGAATGCAACAGTGTCGCTCTGTGCCGCGATGAAGTTCCATCATCAGCGCCATTCCATCTACGACAATATTGCCTCTACAAATACCACGATCATGGCACGGCTGCAACAGCACGGACAAAGAAATGAACTTCAATATTACTCGTACACCCCACAACAGCATCGTGCGCCGGCTCTCGGTCCCGTCGCAGCATCCCCCACAACAGACAGGCTGTAGGAGTAAAGTAAGTTCGTGGGTCAGGGCGCTAGATGCCATGGCGAAACACTGACATGTCTAGCTGGTCAGCTCGCGTGGGAGATTGCCGCCGACGGACACGATATCAGCCTCGAGAACGGTTTGCCGGTGCCTGACCGCTCCACGAGTGCGGATGGCTACTTTGCCGACTGTGAGCATCTTGTTCGATACCATCACAAACCTATTGATCCTGGCTACCTTGATGTGCCGTGATGATAGACGTAGAAGGTGTCGTCACGGTGTATTTGAATGATGAATTCTTCTTGGTCAACAATGATTTTCCTTCTCATTTTGATATAATATTTGATTTCCTTTGTTTCTATTTCTATTTCATTTGAAGAGATAAAATATATCTCGCAGGTAATTATAGCATTGTTATTTTGAATTTCCGTCATGAAAAAAGAAAAAGAAAACAAATTTAAAAATCACAGAAAGAGAACTGCTCAAAACATGCAAAAGTTCGTCCCCCCTTCAACTTATCTGTCTTGACGTACCATTTCAATATCACCCAGGCATTAGGTGGCAATACACTGTTGCTGTCCACAATCTTCTTCTTGAAAACCTTACGGATCACAATGCAAATAACCTCATCGTCCCATGTTGCATACGTCATACGTGCGAATGTAGAGGACACAGCAGATAACCGGCACAGCCGTCTGTCGTGCCTCGATATATTTTGCTTGATATGGGTTTTGCTCTTCTTCTGCTTGTCCAGTAATAAATAAATCGCCTAGGATGCCACAGCTCGCCTTGCGTGCTATCAACTCGCTGATTCGTCCCACGGCCACTGCATCATGCAACCCTGCCCGTACGCATTAGCCACCCGTGGTTTATCTGATTTGATAAAATGTATGGTTTATCGATCCCATGCTCAGCTCTACCCCACTCGATCATTGCCATTGCCATTGCTATTGCCTGGCCTGCTCAGCCTACGTCGTCGCTGTATCATCGTCCTCGGCATAACGGCCCCAACCTCCTCATTTTCGTCACCTTGATAACTTGACCGCAGCTCGATACATCTTAATTGCTGGCTATTTACTATCTCTATCAACTCTATCAATCACATTTGCAATTTTGAATTAGGTTGTCAACTACATTCTTCGATTGACACCGACGTCATCGCCTCACCGACTCCCGGCTAGCCAATACACATCAACCACAATGGACCCGAAAGACAGCAGCAAACCGCCGTCGCCACCCCCCGAAAACTACTACGACTACGGGCCGCCCCTTCCCGACCGCCCGGCCGGTACCTCTAGCGACGTCGGCCGCGTCAATGGCAGCGCCAGCCACCACAGCCAGAGCGTCCACAGCCAGACTGGCTTCGATGCCGTGTCGCTGCCTATCCTCTCAAAGGCAAAAGTAGGCCCGTCGGGCTCTGGGCCGCCATCGCAGTACTCGCAGTCCCCGTACCCGCAGCCACCAGCGTCCATGGTCGAGATTGCCCCCCAGCCGACCATGTCGACGGCCGGGTCTGTCGTTGCTGGCGGACGCCCCGGACCCTCGGGACCCCCGGGTCTGCCTGGGCCACAAGGTTATGCAGCACCACAGACCCCGCAAGGATATCAAGCTTCCCCGGGGCCTCCTGCTCCCTACAACTACAACTACCCTCCCCGCCCGGCGGCCGGTATTTTTACTCAGTCGCCCGGTGCCATCTACGCGGCCAACGACACATACAACAACAATGCCAACACTGTCGCCAACACTGTCTCCAAGTCTGATCTTAAAGCGTCGCGGCTCAGTGTCGAGCAGGGCATCGGCCGTCTCATCGACCTGCAGCGTCAGCAAAAGCAGCAGCTGCAGTACGGCCCCGGCGCGGCCAATGTGCCCAACAGCACTGCCGCCGCCATCCAGGACCAGCTGCGCCTCCAGAGGGGCTCTGTCGTGCGCGACCTCCGCAATGTCCGCCGCGCCATTGCCGGCATGGCCAAGGCGGCCGAGAACCACCGCTTCCGCCGCTGGCTGATTGGCGGCATCCTGGCTGCCTTTGTGCCGCTGGTGCGCCGGTTGTTCCGCAAGCCCAAGGCGGCCAAGAACACGGGCACGTCGAGCACCGAGTACGCGTTCAGCAAGAGCCGTGCACTCGTCGACCGCATGCTCAGCTCGGTCAGCAAGCGTGGTGGGCTCGCGTCGATTGCCTTTTTCGTGTTTGCCGTGCTCTACATTTTCACAAACGAGGTGTCACTGCGCGTTGCGCGGACGCTCGGTCGTCGTCTCAAGAAGCTGAGCGGCAAAATCGAACGCGGCGACGAGGAGCTCAGCGAGGAGGATATCAAGCAGCTGTCTGGCTGGCGGTGGCGGGTTCTCCTCTGGGGTCGGTAATGTTTCCATCGTTTTGCTCTACGTTCTTCTCACATCCAATCCCTACATTTTCATGTTTACGATTTATGACTTGTTTTATGACAGACCCTCCCCTAGCACCTAGCATTTGCCCTGTTTTCATTATATTTCACAATCAATACAGCTTTGACCTCTTCTTGACTTTTACCATTGACTTTTGTTGATACCGGATAATGCCATTGTCTCATGGATAAGTAGCCATAACAGCAATCTCAACCACACACGCTCAGATGCTATGTTATTAGCCGGCCTACATATAGACGCCCTTCAGGAACTTCAGACGACGTTGAAACATCTTTTTCGAATAGTATATTTTTGATGATTTTATTTCCAACGAACAGAAGCCAGGACATCGTAAAGGATGTGCGCAAATTCCAGGAGAAGGACACTCAGAACAGGAAACATCCAAGAAACGGCGACATAGACAGGAGGTCCCAGGAGAAGGAGGCATAAGGGGCATCATGATCCCCTGATGAGAACCGGGATTCGGCAACACGATCTTTGAGATCCAAAGCCATGTCCATCTCGACTCATGAGGATATAAGTAGTCGGCTTGACCTGATCTTCCCATTAAAAGAACATCATATCAAACACATCATTACATCTCCTACTTCAACACTCCTCACAAAATCCTCATCGCATACACTCCATCATGAAGTACTTTGCACTGCTGGGCCTGGCTGCCCTCGGGCAGGCTGTCGATCCCCTCGTGTCGCTCGACTACACACAGCTCCAGGGCTCGGCCATCCCGTCCTCCAACGTCACACAGTGGCTCGGTGTACGTTTTGCTGCTGCTCCTGTCGGCGACCTCCGGTTTGCCGCACCTGTGGCACCGCCCAACACGACAGATATCCAAGATGCCACCCAGCTTCAGGCCATCTGTATGCCGCGCAGTCCGTCGGACTTTACAATGAACTCAACGCGTGTCAACGTGTCCGAGGATTGCTTGTTTGCCAACATTTTTGCCCCTTCCAATGCCACTTCTACTAGTGCCCTTCCAGTTTTATTTTTTGTTCAGGGCGGTGGGTTTGCGTCCAATGCGAATGCCAACTTCAACGGCAGCGGGCTGGCCGCATTTGGCAACATCGTGGTTGTGCAGATCAACTACCGCGTCGGGCCGTTTGGATTCCTGCAGAGCCGCGAAGTGCAGGCCAATGCATCCCTCAACAACGGCCTCAAGGACCAGGTCCAGGGCCTCCAGTGGGTGCAGCAGAATATTGCTCAATTCGGCGGCGACCCCAAGCACGTCGTAGCCGCTGGTGACTCGGCCGGTGCCACATCACTCGGTCTCTTACTGGCAGCCTGGGCAGACCATGACCCCTGGCTGATCAAGGGAGCGATCCTCGAGTCGCCGTCTCTCACGACCATTCGAACTATCGATGAGGGCCAGGCCCAGTACAGCTGCCTGCTGACGGCCGCCAACTGCACCCTTGCGGCAGACACGCTGGCGTGCCTGCGACGGGCCAATGCATCGTCTCTGCAGACAGAGACGTGCCAATTTGGGCCGCACCTCGACAACGACCTCGTCCGCATGCCACTGCTTCAGTCCTTTGACAAGGGCCTGTATGCACGCATCCCTGTGATTGCTGGCACGACTGCCGATGAGGGGACCAAGAATGTGCCCGCCTTGACAAACACCACCGCCCAGGCTCTCCAGTTTGTTAACAACCAGACGGCCAGCATGCTGTCCAATGCCTCACTCGCACTACTAAACACCACCTACCTGCTCACAAACAGGACGTCCCTCTCCACCGGTCCTGTGACGTTCACTGCCAATACTGTGGCTCAGTTCCCGGCCAGTGGTCCCCTCTGGCGGCCCCTTGCCAATGCCGTCGGCGACGCCCGTGCTCACTGCGTCACAGCGCGTATCCAAAATGCTCTCGCGCGCGACGGTGTCAAGACATTCAATTACCGATTCTCTGTGCGCGATGCAGAGCAGGAGCGCCTCGGCTTCGGAGCATACCACACTGTCGAGCTTCACGCCGTGTTTGGCCCCAACAACACCGACGGAAACCCGCCGCGGTCTTACTATGCCAACGAGACCAACGCCGGCATTGTGCCAGTGACCATGGCCTACTGGACGTCGTTTATCAAAGCTCTCGATCCCAACGAGCTGAAGCTGGACGGCACGCCTGACTGGACAGCCTGGGCCGGGCCCGAAGGACGCCAGCGGCTGCGGCTACAGACGAATGCGACGGGTGTCGAGACGATGCCGCGTGCCCAGGTGGCCAACTGCGAGATGCTGGATCCCATGCTCGCGGCTATGGAGACGGTGCCTGCTGCGGGTGTCAAGATCAATCTAAACCTACCGGGCCAGAAGAATGGCACGTCATGGGCGCAGACAAGCCGCCTGGTGAGCGGTGGTAGTGTGAAAAGCAGCAGCTGGTCTGCTGTACTTTTTGCTGGCGTCGTTCTGCTCAGTCGGTGGTATTAGACTTCAAGTATGGTGTATAGTATGTATTTGTATGTGCCTGTCTCATGTCTCGTTTACCTTTGTTTCTTCCTTACCTTTTCCTATTTTCATTTTCGTTTGGTTTTCTGTTTTTTTCTCTACTGTATTATTCGTTTCTATCCGTGGAATGTATCAACAGCCTTGTACCAATAAATTCGTTCTTCTACTTTCGTATCTTAAACTTGCTCTTTGATGGCAAAAAGCTTGTCATGTAAATCATCTCGTAACGAAACAAAGAAGACGAGATCAATCAGGAAATTCAAAGATGACTAATCCACACTTACACGAAATATAGCAGCCTGGCCGGCTGCCTCTCGCTAATTCTTGAAAAACTAACCACGAACAGGGACCAAAGATGAAAACACAATGAAAACATGACTGCTAGTACATTAACCCCGACTTGCCAAGGGTTTACGCCGACTTTTGGAGTCATCCGACTGACATTTGCTCACATTTACAGCCCTGCAACAACTGTGGCTTGCCCCTGAAATTAACGCTGCAAGCCACAGCGGCCCCAATGAAGCAAGACGGACAGACTAACAGTCAAGGCTGACTCGCTGCGGACGCTATTTGTCTTACACGGCGTATCAGCGAATCACAGGCTTTCAAGTCATGTGCTTTGGCCTGCCTAGAGTGCCTAGCCGTTGTTATTCAACGGTTTTCTTGAAGATGTTTATTCATTGTTATTTGGAGATACGTTTTTTTATGAAAGTTGTGTAATCATTTAGATATTCCTTAGCCAAGATGGAAATCATGAAGAAAAGGATAGGAGAAAGGCAGAGATCAACCAAAAAGCAGAGAGGGTCACAGAGTTCAAGACGCCCCGAAATGGCATCTTCAAGCAACAGACAGACCCTAGATAGCATTGAAAATCAGAAAGCGAGAACTTGAAATGTTATACAGAAACAATTGAATAACGAAAGAGAACGAAATATAAGAGTAGATCAGTGCATTATTATTTAAAAAGGGAATTTAAATACGATTTTATTTGCTGTCACCTTTTCTGTCGTCATTCCTCCACATATTCTGAAGTAGAGCATTACAGCATCTACGCAGGCCCAGTAGATCTCCTCACTAACAAGCTCCCAGCGGACAGCAGGCAACAATGCCTCACTGGTTCTGACTCTCCCCGCTTGGCTCCTCTCTCCACGGGTATAAAGCTGGCAGATGTCCCAGGTCAAAACTTTGTTTTCTCTTCATTCTCATCTTCATCTTCTTCAGTATCTCTACATTCTATATTCTGCAATATTCACTACTCTGCTCTCATCTATCTCTTAGTTCTCAACTTTTCTCAACTATCTTTTACCGCGTCTCAGCATCTCATTTCACCCTACACTCACCGAACCACGCCCATATAAGCCACACAAACATCTTGTCCTTCACAGTTCTTCAATATGGAGGTTCACAAGCAAGAGTTCCGTGTGCGTGATCTGCCCACACAGTCGGTCACCCTGTTCCCAACCCAGGCGCAGATTGTCCGTGACATCAAGGATGTTGCCCTAAAGCCCGGCACCAACCAGATCGTTGTCGTTGGCTTCTCACCAACTGTTGACGAGAACTCAATCAAGGTCGAAGGCACAGGCGCTGCCATCATCTCAGATATTGCAGTCGAATTGCTGCCCAACCGTGAAATCTTTCAGGATTTTTACCCTTCTGACAAGGAAAACGACAGCGAGACGGACGACGATGATGATGCAGAAAGCGACGTGGACGAGCCAGCCGAGCTCAAGGCCGTCAGAAACAAGATTCAGTTAGTCTACGATGACGTTGAGCGTGCGTCCGAGGCAATTTCGAGTGCCGAGAGCCGGCTCAAATTTCTAGACGCATATGGCAAGATGCTCGACCGGAAGCGCAACGTCGATATTGACGCCGGCGTCGAGGTGTACCGCGCCGAGCGCGACAAGGTGTTCGAAGATCACATGCAGGGCAAAGTCTGGCAACGCGAGCTAGACGAAAAGCTCAAAGCACTCAACAAGGAGCAGGATCGCGAGCTCGCCAAGTACAACAAGATCCTCAAAGCCCAAGAACGCAAGCGCAAGCGTGTTGATAAGGATAAGCGCTTGGAGCGCGAGAAGAAGGACCGGCGCAAGGCCGAGGAGACCCGCGAGAAGCTGCGCATTCGCGCCGAACGCCGGAAATACTGGCCTCGCAAGTGCTACACCGTCCGGATCACCCTGGACGCTCCCAGCTTCTTTACCCCTTCGTCATCACGCAGATCGTCCGTGTCTAGCGCCACTGAGTTTGCAAAGCCTGTACTCTCTCCCTCAGACGATGCGGCAACCAGTGCTGCTGTCGAGGCCGGCCCAGCCACGTGCGACCTTTCCATTTCCTATGTGACATCTTCAGCATTCTGGGCGCCTACATACGATCTGCAGCTTTCGACGATCAAAAACACGGCATCGTTGTGCTTTGATGCGCAGCTCACCAACACGACTTCCGAGTCGTGGACCAACTGCAAGATTGTTCTCTCTACCAGCCAGACCACATTCTCGGGTCTCAACGACACCATTCCCATTCTCGTACCCTGGCGTGTCAAGCTTGGCCGCGGCTATGGCTACGACGCCATCCTGAACAGTCGCGAAGAGGTCGAGCAGAAGAATAAGTGGAAGACAGAGCAAAAAGCACATCTCAACAAGCTCCCCGCGCGTGATACGCTCTTTGGTGTTGCCAACGACTTCAGTGGTATCCAGCCGCATCTACACCACCAAATGGCCGTACAGAAAAAGGCCAAGAGTGGCGCCATCAGAGGCAGTGCATTGTTTGGCGCTTCTTCCAACAACATCAATACCAATAGCGCTGCCCCCGGATGGGGAGCACCACCACAACAACAGCAGCAGCAGATGCAGATGTACCAGATGCAGCAGGCCCCAATGGCGAGGGCTGCCTTTGGTAGCGCTATGCCACCACTCGCCTCTGCACCACCCCCACCCCCAGTGCCAGCGCCAATGCCTGACGCACTTCTATCACGTTTGCGGGCAGTTCCGAGAGCAGCGGCAGCTTTCAACCCTTCAGGCAGTGACGATGATGACGATGATGATGTAGATGGACGCACCATGCTCCCCGAAGCGGCTCCTGAGCTCGGCTTCCAGGAGTCGTCCTTTGAGGAGACGGGCATGACCACGACCTACGATCTGCCCGGCCTCAAGACTCTGGTCCCCAGCTCGACGGCTTCTAAGCAGCGCGTCGCCCGCATCTCCTTTACCGCTGTCGCTTTCAGCCACACTGTGGTGGCCAAGTACAAGCCGGTCGCCTACCTCAAGGCCAAGCTGCGCAACGCGAGCAAGCTGACGCTACTCAAGGGCCCGGCTGGTCTTACTCTAGATGGCTCATTTATGGGCCGCACGACCCTGCCGCTGTGCAGCGCCGGTGACACCTTCTCACTGAACCTGGGCGTCGACCCCGCTATCCGTGTGGCGTACCCCAAGCCCGATGTCAAGCGGGCCACGACTGGCATCTTCACCAAGGAGGACAGCAATGCCTACAAGCGGTCGGTCACGATTTCCAACACGCGTGCGACTGCGGGCAAGTCTATCATCTTGATGGTGCTTGACCAGGTGCCGGTGAGCGAGGACGAAAAACTACGGGTTGACCTGCAGCAGCCACGCGGTCTGACTCTGACTGGAGGAGCAGTCGCTACTGGCGTCGGAATGGCCGCACCCGGCAAGGGTCCTGCGGCGGCCAAGGACTGGGGCACGGCAACTGCTGTGCTCAAGAAGGCGGGCGAGATTGTGTGGGATGTGAGCCTGAATGCGGGCAAGACTGTCAAGCTCGATCTCGAGTATGATGTCTCTGCGCCTACGGGCGAGGGCGTTGTCCAGTGCTAGGGGTACGCGCCGTCCCACCGTGATGTAGAGGAAGTGGAAGGGGAAGTTGGTATTGAAGCAGACGCAAATGCGACGGACGAGGTAGAAGCGGTGGAACTGGCAAGCAATCCCCAACGTCCAAAAGTGGCCAGCAGAATGGGTCTCAAGGGGTCAATCAAGGGTCTATTTGGAAAGTTTTAGTGGACATAGTCGTCCTCATCGCTAGGCAATCAAACAATGAATACATATTAAATCAAATCATGTAAAATTTTAGCTATAAATCAAAAGAGTGAATCAAACAAGAGTATATCAAAAGGCCGACCGTAATCATAACAGGCAATCCAAAAAAACAAGACAAAAGAAAGTAGAGAGTGAGAATAAAGAAATGAACAAAAAAGGAAATAGAAAACTAAAGAAAGACTAGTCCTGGCGACGAATGAGGCCAACTGGTGGCTGATAGTACTTGTGACCGTAGGCGAAGTAGTACACGACGGCAAAAAGCATTGTACCGCAGAACATGACAACGTTCCAGTTCATTGTCTCCAGTGTGACCTCCACAGACGTCGGGAAGAAGACAAACACCCACACAACGGCCAGGAAAAATGCAGCGCCAATGTTGATAGCAAGACCGTAGCGGCCGAGCGACCAGCGCCGGGGCGGCAGAGCAGGGCCGTTGATGCGGCGTAGGATGAGGAACGTGAAAGAGATAAGGTAGGTGCCGAGCAGAGCGCTGACGGCGAGAGAGCCAATGGCGTTGAAGGCGACACTGGAGCCAATGTTGATCAGCGACAGCAGACTGGTGATGATAAAAGTGACAATAACGGCGTTTAGCGGGATGTTGTAGCCAGGGTTGACATGGGCTATGAAGCGCGAGCCAGGCAGACCAGAGTCACGGGCAAACGACCAGGTCTGGCGCGAGACGGTGGCCACGGTGCTGATGCACGCCGACGTGATGTTGACAATCAGGATGGAAGTCATGACAGATGTACCGGCCAGACTCTGGGTAACGTTGTAGAAGACCTGGATAAAAGGGTAGCCAGTGGGCGAGTCAACGACATCAAAGACATCGCCCATGGTGAAGGCAAAAGTGATGAGCATGATCCAGCCCATGGAGCCGTTAATGGTAGCGGCCCACATGATGGCACGGGGCAGAACGCGCGAGGCATCACGGACTTCCTCGGACATGTGCACAGTCGAGTCAGCACCGATCAGCGTGTAAACAGGGGCCAAAAGGCCGACCATGAATGACAGGCCCTGGGTATCCCAGCCACCGAGGTTCATAAACTCGCCGAAGACATCCGAGGGCGTCGAGCGGGGAGCCAGCACCCAGAGAGGAACCAGGACGGCAAAGAAGCCGAGAATGTGCACGACAAGCACGGTGCCCTCGACAATGGGCAGGCGGCCGGCCAAGAAGGTGTTGAAGATGATACAGAAGGCGGTAATGCCAATGACGAGCAGTGTACCGTGCCAGTTCTCAAACACATAGGTGGGCTGGCACAGCACCAGCAGACCCTGGATCATGGTGCCGGCCAAGAAGGCCAGCGAAGCCAGGCCGGTCTGCCATCCAAGCACGGAGACCCAGCCGATGATGTAGGAGAAGAACTTTTGGTGGCGCGGCGGTGCAAACTCGGAGACCCAGTGGTACTGGCCACCAGACGTCGGGGCCATGGATGCCATCTCGGCAATGGAGGCAAAGACAAGCATGTAGCCGATCCAGACAATCAGGTAGCCCCAGACGAGACCGGCCTTGCCACCGTTGAGCAGGGCGTACAGGCAGGTCATGAGGGCAATCTCCCATGTGCTCATCAGCGTGCAGGCAAAGCCGAGTGTTGACAAGAAGCGGAAGTTTCTCTGTTTTTGTTAGCAGTTATTCTCATAAAACGGCTGATCAGGAGTACTCACGTTCAGGACTTGGGTGCGACCAAGCATCTCCATGTCGCGGGCATCGTGGTCGGTGCCGCCCTTTGAGTTGAGCTTCTCGGTCTCAAAGACGTGTGGATCGTTTGTCATCTCCATGGCGAACTCTTTACTGCTTCTATCTGACATGATTGTGTATGTGTGTTGTGAGAAGCAGAGATGATGAAGAGAGAACGAAAACGTGGAATGTCAAAGAAAACGTGGTAATGGAGTCGGGTAGAGGAGGGAGGGAGTGAAGGATAAAGGAGAGGGAATGGATGGTGGGTAGAGGGTAGAAGTTGGAGGTAGAAGAATGGAAGCAGCGTTGAGTCGATCGAAGGAGGACGATCACTCGATATTAAATGAAGAGATGTCAAGTGGAAGAGGTGAAAAAGAGAGTGAAGAAAAGAAGGGAGGCAAAGACAAAACCAGAAGAGATGACCCAAGAGAATGGCCAAGGTGAGCCGGACTGGAACGAGCGGCAACGTGTGTGAGGGCGACGTATGTGAGAGAAGAAAACAAATAAGAAAGTAGAACAAGAACGAGAACACGAACAAGAAGAAAGATAGCAAGGGGCGGAATGTTTACCGGTGAAGGAGGGTAGTGTTAGATGGAAGAAGTTAGAAGTTGATGTGAACGCTGGGACGACTGCACGAGATATGTCAGATATTGAGTGACGAGATGTGGACAATGAGGGAAGTAAGGAGGGTGTCAAGCATAAGGTGTAGGGAAAAGGAGGATACGAATAGAAATAATCGAAGTAAAAAGAAACTCGGCGTAAACAGAACGAATGATGAGTGCTGAGAGGGAGGTAAAAAGACGACAACACCAAGAGTATTGGCTTGGAAGAGTTGGCAGACGGCCGGAAGAAACAAAGATACGGAAGATGAGGCAAAAGGAAATCAAATGAGAGCAGAAAATAAGAAACGAGAGACGAAAGAAGGACGAGAAAAAGAAAAGCACGAGCAAAGATTGACACACGGAATGCAGTCGGTATCGACTAGTCTAGAGAGGCGTGCGAGGTGGTAGGACGAGAAGGATGAGCAAGGATGAGCACGGATAGACAAGGATATAGATGGTATTGGGACGAGGAAGCGAAGACAAGTGAGGCAAAGGATAGGAAAAAGAAAAGAAAGAGGAGAGAGTTTGCAGTAGGGTAGGGGTAGAAGTAGATGAAGGACGAAAAAGAAAGTCAAGTGGGAGGGAGCGGAAAGGCTCAAGGGAGAGATGGGAATTAGAGAGACAGACAGCAAAGCAAGCAGAACGGAGAAAAGACGCAGCAAAAGAGCAAAAAGCTCTGCGGATGAGAGACATCTTGCACAAAAGGACGGCAAAGGCAAGACAGCACTATCCGCCTGCCTATGACCCAACCAGACGGCTCTGTTTGCCTGCACATCCCGGCCTGGGTGCTGCATGTCTCTCCCTTGTCTTTTGGTTTTTTATTATTTTCGCTGCTAATTTTTGATACATGTTTGATTTCTTGACTCGGATTTCACGCTTCCTCGTCTTGTGGGATTGCTGTCTCGGTCTGTTCTATGTATGTAATTATGAAGACATGTACATGCAAGAATTGCATACTGACAAGGGCGGAATGTTATGATACAGGAATTTTCCGACACAAGTCATCCCGGCCGATATCGAGACAGTCTTTCATGAATTAGATCCTGTGATGGCCACCACCAAAGACATTGGAGAAAAGGACCGGTGAAGAAGGCAAATTAACAAATTGACAAGTTGACAAGAGGGCGTGAGGGCATGAGGGCACGTCGTGGAGATCAGCAAAGCCAAGAAGACGAGTCTAGAGGTCGGGTCTGGAGGTCTTGGTTATTTTCCGGATAGGTCCCGAGGACTGCCTTTAAGTTTGGCTGCGAATTTGTTTTCCAGTTGTTTCTTTTATATCTCACCACCCACATATGTTGTGATACTTGACGGCCCAACCACAGAGTGTCGGGAAGACGATGTGAGAAGTCGATGAGAAAAATTCTGGATAGGATCAATGTGCAAAATTAAAAGACTCGTGCAGAAGAGCAGACATCAAGCAAGCATGGGCTAATAGACAGAATAAAGTTATTAATCTAAATAAACAGCCAACTGATGTCGATCCCGCAGTTGGGTTACACTCGGGTTGGGAGCTTGGGTGTGTGTAAGTCGGGACAAGACAGCGCAAGTGGAATAAAGTCAAGAATCGACAGTCGACAGTCGATAATCGACCAGGAAGGCGGATACCAAACTACAGAAGAACTGTCTATCAGACATGTAGCTCGGAAGACACCAGGACTAGAATATCACAGAAACATCACAGAAATACCACACCGGCCTGGCGCTTCTCCCGGACGATCAGTCCCTTGCGTGAACTACTCCGTAGCTGGAGTGCTAGGGTGCAGACTGCGTGATAAGATTCTAGTGAATGGAAATATACGATACGAGAAATAATCAAATAAAAGGAAAAGAAAGGAAAGCTCAGCTCTCGTCACAGATCTGCGCCCGGTTTCCCTCTCGGTAGCTAGTTTTCTGGTCACAACCGTGGCGTTGGCGTCGTTGCTCCTAGGCTGCTGCTATTAGAGCGTTGGTTGGTATTTGACGTTGGTTGACTCCGTTGACCCCTTGAGATTGCATGCACTATTACTTTTTAGCAATAACAAGTGTCGGGCAGACTCTCAAGTGCATGCAGATGCAAGCAGTCACAGGCTGCAAATGGTCAAGATGGGCAGTGATGTTGGTCAGCCTCATCATCCACGGATCGAGCATGATGCCAAGGCAAACACCGAGCCGCTGTCCCGGCCGTCCTTTTATCTGGATATATCAGCTCCGTGTCGTGAATGGCCCATCACTTCTTTTGTTTATTTTGCTTTTTCTATGTATTGGTTGCTTTTTAAGGCGCCGTCACAGCCGGATACCATCAGAGTACGAGAGTACCCAAGAAAATAGAGGCATCAGGCATAGAGGCATGCCCCATCACTGAATCGCTTGATCACTTGCGTGGATGTCTGATAAACATCAACACTTCCTGATGAGGGTGTATTCTTCGAAACAAGCTCTGGGCTAACAGCTGTTAGCAGCTGTGTTAGCGGCCATTAGCATCATTTTTAGCGAGCCCTCTCGCAGCTCTCGAGTCCAACCAGCGTCCATTGTATTGCCCTTGCATAGCCTCTCCTGTGAATGCATGTCTCAGACAAAGGTTCGCCGGCTCACGAACCGAGAAGAAGGAATTCACAAAGAGAGAAGAAGTTAATGCAAATAGAAGAGGAATAAGGAAAGAAAGGAAAAGAAGAAAAGAAAGAAAAGTAAAGAAAGAGACTCGACCGAGTCCAGACTCGAGCCACTTCAGGAATCATTAATCGAGTGTCTCAGGCGAATATTGGTCACAGCAATCAGGTCAAGACAGTGATAAATCCGAAGAACAAGTGAAGTCCAGATAGCTCAGATCATGTTCAAAATTAAAGTCAAAATCAAAATCATGCTCAGTGATACCCCCAAAATCAAAGATGTTGGAAACAGCTACGACAACTGCCGGTGATCTTATCTAGATCTGGAATAGCCAAGTATGTCCTCTGGCGCCCGTGTCGAGTCGAGTCCAGCCAGCTGGTGGCACGGTGGCTCAGTGGGACCCTGAGTCTTCTCGTACAGGCAGAGGGTCTGGAGTGTGGAGTAGGAGTACGGAGTAAAGCGGCTGTATTACCACGCACGCCCAGTCGAGCCACCTGTACGAGCCAGGTCATCATATCTGTCTAGATCGTTACCATCTTCCGTCAAGTCCATCCATCAACTCCATGACGAGTCTGAACCCTGGATCATGTCAATACGCAGACAGGTGGATGAAGACAAGCACCATGAATCACAGATGGCGAGGATGATAGGATGAGCAACTGACCGGACAGCTCAGCTACGATAGGACAAGACACGACGATAGGACGGCACCACGATAGGGCGAACCCCGCGTGGGTACGACGTTGTTACCGGCGGAGCTGTCCTGCCGCCTCCTATCTGTCTGTCTCCTTTCCAACCTCTTTCGCTTGTCATCTCTTCTTTCTTCTCTTCTTTCTTTTGCTCTTTTTCTTGTTCTTCTTCCTTTCAACATTCCAAATCACTTATGCGTGTCGCGCAGGTGGTTCGGCTTGACATTTCAATAAAAAGACGACAGGCGAGCAGAGACAAACGGCTGAAGACAACCGACAAGACAGACAGCAAATGCATACGAAGCGTGTCCGAAAGACAGCAGACGAGACACAAACACAGGCTGTCATCGCGAAACCGACTCACCCTGAAGCGAGGTTCGACGCATTCTACACCATAGTCGACTATCGACAGCTGTCGATACTGTCACTGGCGCTCAACGTAAAAGGGGCATTTAGTCATCATCGCTAGCACAAATTGCAATTATCCGTATGTAGCGCAGTAACAGTAGTCCTAATATCAATAAGAGATCCAACGCCCGGTTAGCTCAATCGGTAGAGCGTGAGACTCTTAATCTCAAGGTTGCGGGTTCGACCCCCGCATCGGGCTCAAATCCTGATGCGCTTCGAAAGAAGCACCGATCTCTTTTTTGTCTTTTTTGTGATGTTGATGTTGATGTAGATGTTTCTTTGAATTTTTGCTGTAATTTATATCGACGTCGATGTCGATTTTTGGACGGAGAGTATTTTCGTCATCTTCACGTATTAAGTTTAGGCGTTTTCTTAGTTGTACAAATATAATTTAGATTTGAATTCGGGTTGAAAACAAAATCGCACAATCATAATTAAGAGAATAGGAACTTCAAAATAAATTATCACAAAATTACGTTACCTTGCATTTATCTTATTGTTTTTTTTTAAAAAAAAAATTGATGGACCATGTTCTAAAGATCATAAATCTTGATAATTAGCAAGATGAGGATTTGGTGTCTAGTCCACTCATGATCTCAAAATCAAACAGCAAAATGAATACCACAAAGTCAGTCAGAACCAAAGAAATAACAAGACCGCCGGCCTCGATCAACCAACTTCACATTCAATGCATGATATCATTAATGCAGGGGCATAAAAGTGTGTGCACGTCCATCGTTCATAAGTCCAGGGCTGACGCCGGGGAGCCTGGCCGGAAAGTGGACTTCTTTTATTTTCTTTTTCCTGGGCTAATTGCTTATTTCTTAGCAGACGCGTCGTCTTTATCTCATGCGGGCGCCAGCCACAGGACAGACTTCGGCGTGTAGTGGTGTCTGTCCATCTCGCATTTCTTTTCTTTTCGGGTCTATTAGTCGCTGCTTTCTCGGAATTATCAGTTGCTTTCTTGAAAGTTATTGCCATCTCCTTGACAATACTGGACAAGATCATTTGCATCTTGGCCATTGATACCAAGTCCTTGGCTGTAGCTTCGGATGCTTACATTATTGGCTTTCTTGGTACTCTTTTTTTTGCCAACGTGATCATCAGATATCAAAGATCAAAAGTCCTCATCACTGTCGACGACGTCAATCCTGGCACCCTGCGATCTCCACCTCCATAAACATCCCTTGCATCTATGAGCTCATACGAGAGTCGAGCTTGGTCATGTCTCAGCGTGGTCAGTGGCCTATGGCCTGTGTGGCTGGTCATCGAGGCCTCTGCAGTACTGTGCAGTCCTTTTGCAAGCATCGAGCTCCACGGCCGTCGCGACTTGCCACTGTAATATCATGTAAGAGAAGTTCACAAAGCCGGTTACCATTGCATACGATTGGTAATTGATACGGCTCACATGATCCGAGACCGTGACAGGGAAATCTTCCAGTTTGCACGTTACGGAGTCATTTATCGCCGGCGAGGCAGCCTACTCTGTTTATTTCAGCTCGACTTTTCACATTCTTCTCATTGATATGATTTTGCCTGCAAATGAATTCTCCGTCTCTCCGTGAGCTGCTGGCTGGTTGGACCCGCGATCGGCACTTGCTGCCCACCCCTTGCTTGGCTATCCCTCCTCCTCTCGAGGTCTCTACCACTAGAATAGCCAGTCGAGCCAGTCTCGCCTCCTCGCTCGTACGGGTCTCACCCTGCAGAGGAATGCATTCGCCTCGACATAGAAAAGACCTGCATTCTTATATTTCAACTTCCACTGTAAAGGCTCTCGCCGTTACATGGCGTCCTCTTCAAGAATGCGGGACGGCCATGAGAGATACCCTGTAATTCTCCGTTTTTACACATCACCCTACTGCACTCACTTACACGCTTCGTGCGTACTTGCACAGCGGCCGGTTGCCACTTCTAGAAGGCATCACAAGTGCTACCACAGACGAGTTGCACCGCCACACTGTATTACCTGGTTGCAAGCAGTTGGCAACTGACGGTTGGCAGTTGATACTTGACAGTTGGATACCCGGATACCCCTGAACTGGCCCTGACTACCTCTCAGTTTATACTTGAGTGCAAGTACCCGGCCTTCCAGTCTGACAGGCCCGTTGAGCGTGATGGTTGCAGTCTAGAAATAGTAGATTGGCTTAGTCTCTGTTGCTAAGCTTGTTATGCCCGGCGAGCTCGGATTAGACTGATATTAGATGCCTCGATGCTGAGGGCTGAGCTAGGGCCAACCAAAGTAGCATATGAGCTCGAAAGAAAAAAAGAAACTACAACGCATGTGCCGATCGTAAAGTTTTGATTTTCTTTATTCCTTTTCTTCTTTCCCTAATATATCGATTTGTACGAGCATTATTGCCCACTCTGTTGATAACATACACACATCTTGGCATATCTCCTCTATCCTCTGTTTTTATGCACAGCTTACTTCCGCTACCATACTATTGATGCTTTCTTTTTCTTCCTTTCTTGCAGCCAATATCGTCTTTTATCCCAATTATCGAGTATCATCCCCGAGTATGTCTCACTGCAATTATCCCTTGCTGCCTTGGTCTTTCGACTTTCTGCCCAATCCCGGCCGTTGCCTCTTCTCCTCTCATTAGACCTCTATCATTACCTGTCTCTCTCTCACCTGCGCGTCTCTCTTGTCAGATGTCACTCTGGTTCTTTCATCTCGCGTCTCGGGCCCCCTCTTTCTGGTTGCCCTCCTCTCCTTTCCACCCCTTGCTTCATTGTTATCGTAGAGACTGAACATGATGTTGTTGTTGCCGTTGCTAGACTCGAGAACCCTGAACTGGGCTTGCATCTGCCGACATCTAATACACCAACGTATCGTTCAAGCCACATCGGCCCATAGATCTTACGCATCGGTGATATTGTCCGTGTCTTTGAAGTTTTCCGCAAGCTATTCTTCTTTCATCATGTTGGGGTATGTTTTGGGTATGGCTATAACTTTGGCGATTATGTGATCTTTTTTATTATCATTTGGGCCAAGTTGCTGGCCCATACTCAAACTCTGTAAGTGCGGCGATTCATCACACTGGGGCTCCTCATCACCGAGCTGTCCAGCTGCCCAGCTGAGCCGCCCTCACGATTCCTGCTCGCTTGTTGAATAGAGATCGACAGCCCAGTCTTCTTCTTTTTGCTTATTGTCTCCCTATGAACTTCCTTGATTACACTGTATTTCCTTCTCTCTCTCATTATCTTCTCGTTAATGGCCTTGGTGTTTTGCTCCTTGCCCTCTTTGCCCCAAACACGGAGAAGTCCTCATACTTATGCACGGTTTCTTTCCAGGTAGAACATGCATGTCTCATGACAGCCGCAGTGAAAATTGAAATTTTGTTTCTTCTCTGTCTCTATTACACTGTTCCTGCCTCTCTATCTCTGTTGCGTGTCTTTCACTGTCTCTATCCGTGTAACTCTCTTGTGCACTCGCCTGCCCTGCGGCCATCTAGACTCTTGCATCTACCGACCAGATACCTCCGTGAGAATTTATTGGTTTTCTGCTCGTCTGCTCTTGGCCTCATCTCCGTGTCTTTACTCTTTTCTTATTTTCATACAGCGTCGTCATCGTCTTGGCCTCTAGCTGTCATCTGCTGTCGTGTGTTGTCATTATTCTTTCTTTTCTTAACAAGAAACACAACACGACGATCTTCTCAACACCATCTCGACCTCGGGCCTGCGTCTGTTGGTTCTCCGTACCCTTTACCACCATCACTATCACCTCTGGATCTCTTCCAGCTCATCCTCCAGGCCACCATTCCCATCCCTTCCGTCACTATTCACTTTTCTCTCTTCACTGTCGATCTTCTCGGTGTCACCTCGAGCCTTTGAGTTCTATCTCCTGATTTCTTCTTTATGGTACAGGCAGCAGACAGATGCAAAAAAGTACTCGAGATATCAAAAATAGACTGCAGACTGTAGACTGCAGACCTCTGCACCGAAAAAGAAACGATAACTGGTGTCTCACTTGGATTTTGCCTCGCTTCCTTTTGTCTCTCCCCTTGTCGTCGTCCTGTCTTTTTGTCTTGAGCTTTTGTCTTTGAGTCTGTTGCTGGCCTCTATCCTGCCATCCGGCCTCCCCTGTCTCGATACTGTCCTTCTTTGCCTCCTGTCTTTCCATCTCTGCATCTGTCGTTGCCATCTTATTCTTGCATCTGCCACTTATTGTCTCTCTTTGGTCTTCCATATATCTCCTTGTATTCACTCATGGCCGCTCTTTAATCACTTTTCCTTTACATTGTGTTAATCTGACAACTGACTCTACATGACTTTCGGTCCCGTCCACTCTTATTCCCCGATATAGATTATCATATCTATTTTCTTTCTTTTTATAATTTCCTTCAACTTTTACTGCCAAACCACTACACTCGCAGCACCTATGACCTTGTCTCGTTTCATATAATACCGTCTTCCCCAACCCGACGATCAACGCCTTCTTCACTCGACCACATCGCCAATCCTTTCAATCACGCCTTCAAATCATCCATTGCTCTGATGGAACACACTCCGCCGACAGTCCTGCCGCCCCTCAAGGCCGTCACAGCCACCGACCAGGGCGGCGTCCTGGCTATTACGGCCAGTCTCGGCCTCGTTTTTGGTGTCATCTCCCTCCTCATCCGCACATATGTCCGCATCGAGTGCCGCGCCTCCTTCGGCCGCGATGATTATACCGCCTTCGCCAGCATGGTCGTTGCCTTGCTGCAGTCTGTCGTCGTCTTCCTCGCCATTTCACGGGGTTTCGGCAAGATCGAGTCCGACCTCGACGCCTCCAGCATTGCCACCTGGCAGCGCGACCTCTACGTCAGCGACATTCTGTTCCTGATAACGATGTGGCTCACAAAGAGTTCGATTGCACTTCTAATCCGCCGGCTCTCTCGTGACCCCATCCATGGGATCATGGCACGCCTCCTGCTTGCCGGCTCTGCCATCTACTTTGTCATCTCCATGTTTGTCGTCACCCTTCGCTGCGATATTTCCCAACCGTGGAACACGGAAGTGACTGGCTGCCCCACGAGCACCGTAAGTCTCTTTATATATTCACTATAACCTCCCATAAATTTACCAAGCTGACAATCTAGTACTCCCGCTGGTTTGCAGTCACTGTACTAGACATCATAACCGAGATTGCCCTCTTTGTCGGCGGTTTTTGGCTTGTGCGCGACCTCCAGCTGCCATGGAGCAAGAAGTCCGTTGTCGTCATCGCCTACGGCCTGCGTCTACCCGTCGTTGTTGCCGCCGCCGTCCGCCTCTACTATATCCGCAAGTCACTCTACAGTGAAGACCAGTCGCTGCACGGTATCCTGGCATCCGTCTGCACTCAGGTCGAGCTTTCATATGCCGTCATCGCCACTACTATGCCCTGCCTCAAGCCGTTTATGAGTGCTCTCAACACCCAGTACGGTGGAGGCAACACGTTTGTGCTGAGCCAGACGTCTCCCAACTCGTCAGCGGCCCAGCGCAGTCGCGACACCGGCGGTGTCATGAGCGGCGGCGGCATCAACTCCAACAACTACGGCACCTCATCGGCCAAGGAAAAGGCAAAGGCGCGAGCCAAGGCCATGGCCGGCGCTGTCATGATGAGCGGTGCCAAGTCGGCCAACGGCGGCAAGAACACCAAGAACTCGACGCTGACGACAAGTCACAGCAGGGGTGGCAGCATTGGCGGCGGTCTCACGGGTTCCAAGGCGCGCAAGTCGACTGAGTCTGAAAAAGGCATACTTGAAGTCAACATTACCCAAACGCAGCACGGTAGTGGAAACCACAGCAGCAGCGACAGCGATGAGAATGTCCAAAATTCGATGCTGCCGTCGGGTATCCAGTCGATTGCACGCAGCAACACCAAGACATCGGTTGCGTTGCCGGCCAAGACGACAACAATAACGGCTTCGGGCAGTCCGTACACCAGCCGGCCAGGAGCACAATCGCCGTCGGGTGTGGCTGTGACGACCGACATTACGGTGACGGAGGAGAAAAACGACAATGCATCTGGATCGCCTTTGTCGTCTCCGGCGCTGCCATCGTTTCCCGACTTTGACGCAGGTATCGGCCGCATCGGCCATGCTCGGTGATGTATGAATTGATATTTGGGTAGCTTTTGTTTTATTATATGTTTCTCTAAATAGTTTGTATCTTTAATGGTTTTATTTTTGCAGTCGGAGACGGATGGATGGATATGGATGGACGCTTACACTTTACTGGGAACGATACCAGAGTCACTCACTCACTGCACGGTCTTTTTGGTTTTATTTATCTCAATTATATTTCATAATCCCCCTAAAATTTGATTTTCCTCATTCATCATTAGTTTAAACGCACAGTGACACGCATGCCAACCCCCTCCATGGAGTCTCATCGACCAGTTCTCATTCTCTCAATCCTGAAAAATACACTGTGCAGGTCTTGCTTCGTGTCCGGATTCGAGTCCGAGAGTTGAACCTCGCCTGCTCTGGCCGAGACTGATATTCTGAACAAGCGCTGTCTCTCTGGTGTTCCAGCATTCACTGTAATATGGTCATGCAGCTTCATCAGTTCAGGACACATGATCTCGAGGTCAGCCCACATCAGACTGCTGTTGGGCGCCCGCCGGACCATGAGCATATCCGTCTGCTTGACGTAGTCCGACTCCTGATACACGAGAAACTTAACAGTGTCCTGCTGAGTGCGGTAGTCGCATAAGACGATCAAGTTGACGCGGACTGGCTCACATCGTTCTCCATTTCTTGCTCCTGGGACATGGGCTCCCTGGAGTGACACGGAGCATTTCATGGCCAAGACCATTTCGTAGCGCGTCCATCCGTACGACTTGGGCCGTAAAAACAGACGGTCATGCACATCCCAGAGGTGTGTTGGTGATGTATCCTTGAGCAAGAAGCTTTCGTTGTTTTCTCCCTTGGTCGGCACATGAATGGAGTACTGCCGAAACGTCTTTGACGTGATGGTGTTTGCTGGAGGGTTGTCGATCAGGATGTACCAGTCCGTCACCAAGAACCCGCGCATTTTGTCAACATCGTTTCTCTTTAGCACAGCCACGTTGGCGTCCCAGTTGCGCTGAAATAGATTGGGACCGATCTTCAGCAGTTGGATTCCAACAAATGATTGAGCCTGGCTGCCAATCAAGAAAAGGTACTTGGTTGTGCTGGTGAGTTGGTCTGTGGTGGAATTGTATAACAGCCGCAGGTATATCGATCCGGAAATGAACAGACCGCGGTTGGTGACAGTGAAGTTTTCAAAGTCGTCAATGAAGGGATGCAGGCTTTCATTGCCTGCAAAAAGCTTTGGGGACTCGGCAAAAAGGCACCTCTTCGGCACCGGCAGTCCGACATCGCTGCTGCTCGCCGATCTTGCCAGTGGCGGAGCTTCCGGTGGAAGCGACAAAGCCGCTTCAGTTGACGATCGTGGGCTAGCAGCACCAGATGGAAGGAGTTGATGCTGTCTTCCGAGGGTTTGGCGGCCTCGAAGTGTTTCATCCGAGGGAGACACTTGACGGGGTGTTCTGTTCCGGGACCCACCATAGGTAGCCGGACTTCTTTCCCGTTGCACGGTCGTATTGTTGTCAAATACAGACTGCGTGGCCGAGGCACCGTTGATCTGCACATGCGGGGGTATCTCCCCGGGTAAGCGCCAGGCGAAAATAGTGAGGTCGCTGCTGCGCTTGACAATCTCTTCCTGGAGACGCCGGAACGCATGCATGCCCTCGCCGTAGATTGGCGGCATGCTGACTTCAAAGATGCCCAGCATACAGTAGGCAATATCCTCGACGCGGGTGGTCTTTCGGTTTGCTGCCCAGGACATGCGGCGTGCCAGCGAGTAATCACTCGGCTGGGCATGGCAGGCGATAATGCGGGCTGGGACATTTGTGATCCGGAAAATGGGATCTACAAAGTCTGTCTTCTCGCCAATACGAGTCCATTCCTTGTCGTAGAAGACCAGCTTGCGCGGCGCCACCAGCTCTTGCAGTGTCCAGCCACGCTCAAACCATTTGCTCTTCTCCATCGAGTCTATGTACGTGGTCATTTTGATCTTGCTGTCCGTGTTCTTGGGAACACTGTCCACGTCCGACAGAAACGCGATGCACACGGTGGCGTCGCGGTACCATTGGTACATGGAGTTGATGCTCTCCGACAGCTCGGAGCTGTCCATCTTGTTGATGCAGCATGTGTCCACCCATACGTACTTGAGTTTGTAGACATCCCGCGTAATAATAGCCGCCCGCTTCACCTTTTCGTATCCCGACAAGTGGTGATAGCGGCCCCCCTCCTGAAATTGTTGGTACGTGATCTCGTCATCCACCCACCGGTGCGACAGGATGGCGTATGTGAAATCTTCAGAGGGTAACTTCGTCACCATTTTCATTGTTTTGACCTCGATTAGACGCATTTTGATGTAAAGGGGGTGGTTTTGGGCTTGAGATTGACTGTTTTATCTTGTTGTAGAATAAAAAAAAGGGACTCCTTCAAGGTACAAATAGGGTTTGATTGTTGCTGGCTTGTGAAGCTAAGGGAGGGAGAATAATGATATTTATAGCCATCAACGTGGTGATGATCCTGGATATGGCTCATAAGCAGTTATATATGCTCTCTGGCTACTCATTTTATGCCACGCTATCGAAGCTTGACTCGTTAGATAAGAAGAGGAGGGGTTGCGGCTCTTCGCTGCGTGAAGCAGAGTCCAGTCTGCGGAATGAATGCGGATTTACTCCATATGATGGCAGCCACATGAGTTGTTATTGGTCGCGCTGCTGTCAGCGTTGTGTCTGACAGCCATGTTGGAGACCAGCCATGGTCTGGCCTGCATATTTCCTTACACTTATTGGAGGCAGTGCAGCAATGGCGCTCTTTTCCTGCACTTTTGTGAACATTGATGCCTTCTTATCAAGCCGCTGTCTGCCTTTTTTGTTAACTATTAATCCAATTGGACATTACTGTCGGACGTTTGCAATAGACGATGAAATGCCGAAAGCATTGAACCGAATAGCATGGGCTTCCATGAGGTGTGGGAGTGTAAGAGTGAAGCTGCAATATTGGCGGGCAGTATTGGTTAATAAGATAAATTTTGAATTTCATTATGGACTAAAAACGCGCGCTGAAATATATACCAAAATGCTATCGATCGTTGAGCCTCATCCTACAGCTTCGACTTTTCTGCCGGCTCAGCGGCACCGCCAGCAAAGTTGCTGCCGCCCAAAGCGCCCACGATCGAGTCGACGCTCTCAAGCAGCCACTCGCTGCCCTCGTTGGTCGCCAGCCACTCAATGCCCTTGACGCTCTCCTTTTCACTCTCACTAGCGGGCAGCCAGGTGCCGTCAGCAATGGCCTTGCGCAGGCCAAAAACGTGCGACACCACCTGGGGGCCGACACCCGTCTGGGACCGCAGGCAGGCAATAGCGACAAGACTGGTCAGTGCGCGGCCGACATTAGCCAGACCGTCGGCGCTGTGCTGTGGCGGGTCTGTGAACAGCGGGCCGTAGTGCGAGCTCAGGATGTGCACAGGCAGGTCCGGGTGCGACTCGGCCAGTTTGTCAATCAGCTTCTGATCGACACCGGCGTAGACGGACCGCCACAGGCCGAGGCCACGCGCCTGCGTCGCTGCAAGGTTGTCTGGAGTGACAGTGCGCGTAGACTTCGTAGACAGCTTCTCTGCAATGTCAGCCGGCAGGCCGGTAGACCGGAAGCTGCCGAGAACATTGATTGTGCGCGGGATACCGTTGAATCCAATGCACTTAAGGCCGACCTCGCGGATAAGTTCCGCAGTGGCGACAGGCGGCTGCGACAGCGGCGCTTCTGTAGCGACCCGCCAGAGAGTCGCAAGAGCATCAGGCGCATTCAGAGTCATCGTTGCGGCCGCAGAAAAGGTGATCCAGGGCTGGGCGCCGACATTGTGGCGGGCGGCATCGCGAGCAATGTTGCGGTACACGTCCGCAATGCGCGACGATGCCGCAGTGGGGCCTGGGCGCGCAAACGGCGCATTGATGAGCGCCTTGAGCGACGGCGAGAGCTTAGACATTGTGACGGCCAAGACTGGTTTATGTTTATATTGCAAAGGGCGCGTGATGCAGAGGAGCAGAAGCGAGAGGAGATAGAGGATCACGATGAGGAAGCCGTCGATCACGTGTAAATAGTTCGGTAGTTTAGGAAGGTGCGTCGAGAGGCTGCTGAAGGTGTTGAGACTCAGGCAAATGAGTCTTTTGGTCATGAGAGTCGCTACTTGGTAGGTTAATAGATGCAAGAAGGAGGGATGTTTTAAAAGTTACAAAAAAAGAACGACAAAAGCACATGCTGTCGGGTATGAAACGACATCGGCTTCCAATTGCCGAACGCGGGCAATTTGGCAGCTCCGGGTGTAAAGGCGCGATACAGTGTGTATAGTCATTTCTCATTGATTAATATCTATATGCACAGCTATATCTGGACCCGCTCTATTTCCACGCGAGCCTCTGCCAGCCGCCGCTACTCCGGGGGAAGATTATGGCGCCCGAGGTGCTGGCACGATTCCCCTCACTAGGCGCTCCGTCGCCGGAGTTTATGCCGCCTAATGTGTAGCAATTATCACGCCACGGCTGCACGCTGTATACGTCTTGTTGTGGGTTATTGAGAGCGTAAATTGTACGCGCAGAAGTCAATCTCGACAGGTAAAGATAGCGAAGTAAGTACAATTATTTCGAAATACTAGAAGTGAGCGAATAAAACTAAAAAGCAAAGAAGACAGTAAAAAAGAAACATAGAGAAAAGATAAAAGATAAAACGTAATTGTATGTTGTCGCATTAGAACAAATGGCCAGGCTAGAAGTAGCTGCGCATAGCATCCTGGAAACCGGGACCACCTTTGAGGTCGCGGTCAAACGACATCTGCACATCGAGAACTTGCTTGATGTGCGACATGGACAGCGGCTCGCCCTTGTTGACTGCCAGCGCCTGTGCTGTACGAACTGTGTTCTTGATCTGCCGGCCATTGAGATCATGGCGGGCCAGCGCAGTGAAGTCGTCCTCGGTGAACGGCATGAGATCAACCTTTTCGAGCACGCGCACACGCTCAATGAAGATCTTGAAGATGGTCTTCTTGGCGCGGCTATCGAGACTTTCGTACCGCAGCGCAATATGGATTCTCGATTGAAAAGCATCGTCAAAGGTCTGTACATTAGTGAAGGTCTTGAATAAGAAAAGACATGGATGGCACTTACCTCGACGCGGTTGGTTGTCAAGAAGAGAATACCCTGGAAATACTCGAGCTGGCGCAGGAAGATACTGACAAGCGCATTGCGGTGAATGTCTTGCATATTGCGCTTCTCGAGGAACACGTCGGCCTCGTCCAGTAGCAGAATGGCTCCCCACGCATGGCAAATGTCCAAGATCTTTTGAAGCTCCCTCTCTAGGAATCGCGAGTCGGTGCCAAGTTCGCCTGCAGAGACCATGTATAGTGGACATTTAAGCAGTTCAGAGATGCCTTCGGCTGTCAATGTCTTGCCGGTTCCTGGAGGGCCGTGGAGAACAGCAACGAGGCCTTTGCCCTTGCCTTGGATAACATCGTCGATGCTTTCGGCTGCGTGGTATTTGTGCGACTCGACAAGCGCCTTGACAATGTCCTTTGTCTTGGGCTCCAACACGAGGGACTCATATGCGTTGTGGTTCCACTGGATATTCTTCACGCTGGACACGGCGAACTCTAGCCAAAGCTTTTCCGCAAAGGCAAAACCCAACACTACGGGCGACGCCATAAGGTAATCCTCATCGCTAAACTCGGGTAGCTTTTTGGGGGTTTCTTTTCCGCTCGTCTCGCTGTCTTCGTCCTCGCTCTCGTTGTACGAGTCATTGTCCTTCTCGTCTTCTTCGTTGTCGTCGGTGCTGTTGGCCTTGCCCTTGTTCTTCTCGGGGACCCGGTCAAGTTTGTTACTTTCCTGTTTTGACGGTCCGTCAGCTATGACCTGATAAACAAGGTGAACGTTTCCGGACGGGTCTTCGACCACCCGCATAGTGTGCTTTGGCCGCCCTACCTGTTTGTTGGTTGTCAGGCGACTGTGCGGTGGGCTGCTGTCCGAATCGGACTGCTCACACGGCCTGACCCCATTCCACTCGTTGTCGGATGTCTCATCGTCAGACTGCGAGTCTCCATTCTTGGGCTTGACCATCGAAACCGGGTAGTTAGGGTTAATGCGGCGGTGGATGCTCGCGTCTATCATGATGCGGCCGGTGATGTTGACTTTGACAGCACTTCTCCTCTTCTTGTAGTACGCCATGCCATCATAGCTTCGGTATTGAACACCACTCAGGGCAACAAACTTCTTGCCACGATCGATCAGCTCCGCGCGAAGTTTCCCCTCGTTCTTGTGGTATTTGAGCGGGTATGTCGACAGGCTCGTGATCTTGCGGGTGCCTTTGAAGTCGCCAATTTCGTCTCGAACGCCACCGTAACCAAAGCTTTTCCCGTCGTACTCAAAGTACTATTGTGTCAGTTACCAAATCTCAATCTATTGAAAGTACCGTGGCAATATAATCATTGTTACCTTTCCCTCAATGCTGTGGTATTGCCCCCCCATCATACTGAACTGGCCCTCGGCTATCTCGGCCTTGAAGACTCGTGGCAGGTCGTGAGAGCCATACGCGTTTGTAAAGGCGAGTGTGCCTGGTTTCCACAAAGCCCACAGCAGATCGTACGTGATCAGGCCATTCTCGAGCAGCGGGTCCAGGCTGTTCTTTACATCCTCATAGTCTTTGATGAGATATTTGATGAGCACCTTGAGCTGCTCGCGTGCCTGGAGATTACGCTTGGCCTCCCTCTTGCGAGTCTTTTTGTCTCCCTTGATCTCAGCAGTTTTGAGCTTCTTCACATACTTCTGCATGTCATCGAGATACAGGAAGAGAAGATTGGGCTCCAGCTTGGGCGTATCTTCGACGAGGCTTACGCCCCTGATTTCACCTATAATGTCCTTCAACGCATCGCGCAGAATTTTGCTCTTGACATCGACAAAGGTCTCCTTGTACTTGCCCTGCCAATCAAAGGTGCGCCGCACGTGAAAGGCATATCCCTCGTACTCTGCATCGGTAGATATTTCTGCCGTGGGCTGCAATTTATAGTTGTGAGAGTGATTGTCCCACACGAGGTCAACACGCTTGAAGTTGTTGGCCTTGGACTTGCGCTTGCTCCTGCTGTCCTGACGGTGCTGCTGTTCTAGCTGTGAATCATCAAACACTTGGTTGGCGGCTGGTAGTCGTCCGCGACCAGCCCTGCCAGCCCTAGCTCGGCCAGGCTGTCCTATGCTCAGCTCGGGCATGCCTCTGGGCATTCCCCGGCCGTTGTTGGCATTGAATAGCGGCTGCACCGGGGGTGGCTGCTGATAGGCAGGTGCGGCACCGAAAGGGAGGGGATTGCCCATTGGAGCTCCCGTTGGAGGAGGATAGTATGCAAAGGGGTTGAATTGCGGGTATGGGTTGAAAAATTGCTGTTGAGGAGGCTGGTGCATAGGGAGTCCCAGCTGGGGGTGGGGGGGTGGCCGACGGTTGCGTCTGGGGTCATCACGAATAGTGTCACTATCGCTATTGAAGTTTGAGCTTTGTTTGGAGCCACGGGAAGAAGACGAAGAACTCGAGCTGGAGCTTGAGTCCGAATCAAGCTCGGTATCGGAGTCATCGTCGGAGCTCGAGTCAGACTTCACGCGGGCCTTGCTGGGCTTCTTCGACTTTCTCTTGCGGGCAAGCCTTTTCGCTTTTGCTGCCACTCGTTTCTTTGCGGCTTGCTTCTTTTTCTTCTTCTTCTTGGCTGCCACGGCCGATGACTCTGAGTCGGAAGTTTCGTCGTCGCCGGAGTCGTCTGATGGCGAAGACGACGATTCGGAGTCAGCATCCGAGTCTGATGCGGATTCCTCTCTGACAACCTTCTTCTTGGCCCGCTTTGGCTTATTGGCGGATAGCTTGCCTGGCTTGAGTTGCTTCACCTTGGAGGTGTTCTGCTTGGTGCTGGGCCTGGTGGTTTCCTGCACAATAGCTAAATTTGTGGTGTCGGCAAGAATTATTGGCGACGCGGTTGTGTCGGGCAAGATTTTGATGTCGTCTTTTGAAGACGACTCGCGCACGGCGTGCGTGCCAATGAAAGTGGAATCCATACTTGCGAGACACAACCAGCAGACTGAGCTTCGATGTGAGGGTGACCTGAGAAATTTTGTGGTGGCAAGCCCCAGAACTTTATTGAACGAGGCGTGTCTTGATTTTATATGAGTATTCGTATGGACAGCAGAAGCAAAATAAACTTGGTAGGCAGGTAGGCAGGTAGGCAGACAGGCAGGCAAGCAGGCAGATATGCAAGCTAAGCTGACAAGTCAGCATGGAATTTGGATCCTTCTAGATCTGGAGAAGACGGGTAATGATGACGGGTAGTCTCACAGAGGCAACTCTCTACAAGTATTTCTATTATTTTCCCTTTGGGCGGCGTTGTTAATGTCGCTCAAGAATAGAGGAATTGCCAATCTGGTGAGAGATGTTGTGAAATGTGACACACGAGATGTGAGGCGCAAGTAAGTATAAAGGGAGAGACGGATGAAAATGTGAGCTTTGATTATCTCAACAGCAACTGCAATGCAATGCCAACTTTGACAAGGGGCAACAAAGCTGGCATATCACACGATCATGAGTTGCGGGACGGGTGCATGGATGGGGGCACGATAAAAACGCCAAAAGTCACCAGGGCAGGCGCCATGAGCGGACGGGAAGCTCAACGGCCGTCAACGGGTGAATCAAGAGGCGATTGCGGGCTGCGTGGCATAGATTGAGACTGTAGGCATACCTTGTGTAGAGCTATGATTGCGTGTTTCTTCTTATTTGTGCCTTTCAAAGCTAGCCAGCTGTTCGAGCGGAGCAGGACATGCAGCTAGCAGGCCGTGTGTAAGTGAGGCCAGCGCAGGAGAGAAAGCATGCAGCCACTCCAAGTTGCAAATACTTCTCTCGCTTTTAATCCTTAAATGATTAATTCAAACTGGTCTGTAATCGAGACAAAACGAGGCGGGCAAAAATATGGATATAAATCTGGGGGACGAAAACAAGAGGGAGGCTCGGGCGCAGAAGGCAGAAACAGGGCGAGCCAGTTGTCGGTGGATGAGAAGTGTTCGTGTCAAAGGGCCAGAAGCGATGCATGCATATCGTACAAAGCTGTGGCCAACCGGAACATGCGTGGCTTATGTTGCAGCCACTTGGCACCAAGGCCACTTCACCCTGGTGTGCAGGATATGCAGGATGACTAGTACAACCAGCGAGAAAAAGAGGAAAGTTGAGAAGTCGGTGTGGTGAAAGCAGTGAGAAAGCACCTACCAAGGAATGGTGCTTTTGTGATGATGAGAATCCGCCGGCCTTTGTGTATTTGTTTACAAGGTATGGTTTGAGTATCGTGAGAAATAAAAGATGCGAGAAGTGCCAGCAAAATAAAAGGGGTAGGAAGGGCATAGGCACGCTTGGGAAGGTGCAGGATCGTAGCTGGTGACATTTTGGGGAAGGAGCGATGTACAAGATGAGGCTGTGCAGCCGAACAGGAAGGGGCGGAGAACGACCACTGTAGCACACGGTCCTGAACATTTCCATGATGCTGGCATATATCAAGTGCGAACTCGGTTTCTATAGTATTTTAGTATTCGAACGTCTAGACTCATATGATTCACAGGACTGGCAGAGTTGACAGTTTTAAAATGTGTGCGCTCGCAGCAGCAATCGTAGCCAGAATGAAGTGAGGCCGAAGTGGAGCTTGAAATATTAACCTCTCCAAGGCAGAAAGAGCTACCCTGCCCGGCGTCAAATCAAGAAGGCACGCCGCCGGCACGCGTGTTTCTTGTTTACTTTGGGTCATCCGCGTGGCTTTAACTCTCTTTCGGCAAGCACGAGGGATCTATTGAGGCCGATAAGCCCGTATATGGCCCTAATACCAGTGGGCCAGCCGCTCACACGGAAACTCAACCGCTACCCCACTCGGGCACTTTTACCCCACCGTCGTGTAAGACGTACGGGAGGCCTAATGAGGCAGGCGTGATGTTAAGACATTGGTATCGTACAAATAAATGCCATTACGGTGCTGGCCGACTGCTTCGATGATATAAATGCGGGTTTAACAAATGGTTTGGTGGAGGAGCTGCTCGAAGATAGGCGTCTCTACTCTGTCAATATCTTGCAATGATTACAAAGTAAGCGGGGATTCGCTGGCTGCATCATGAGCGGGCAGTATGCAGCAACAGATGCAGATGAACAAGGCGATGAAGGGATTTATTGTCAAAGCTGTCGTGGTACGGCCCGTTCACAGATGACTAGTGTATATTGAAAATGCATAATATTGTCGCTGGGAAAGTTGTAACAGACATAAGGTTTCTCTTTTAGACAAAAATGTAAATGAGGTAAACAATTTTGAAAACGGACCAATTTTTTTTTTTTTTGTAAATCATAGAATTAAACAAAAACACACAATAAAAAAAATGAAAAAAATAAAAACAAACAACGGCTAAGTATATAAATGTTTACCGACATTGAGAAAATGATCAATATATTCTGGCTGTTAATTTACCACTATTCTGGCAGAGGCTAGGTTGTATAGTATCTTCCACACAGTCACGAAATGATTGCAATAGAATTAGTCGGGCAAAAGGTTTCAACTT
Organism: Ophiostoma piceae; assembly: GCA_032248835.1. Lineage (NCBI taxonomy): Eukaryota > Fungi > Ascomycota > Sordariomycetes > Ophiostomatales > Ophiostomataceae > Ophiostoma > Ophiostoma piceae. The sequence continues at coordinate 2,817,853 of CP135122.1, forward strand.
CGTGGGCTGTTACTCTGTATGTTATCGCGAATCACATGACGGCGAGTGAGGTACTGACGAGGGCGACGGTATGACGTATGTTTCATTGGCTGTTGCGTCTGGCTGAAATCGCTGGGTAGCATCCAGAAGTCGAGCACATTACAATGTAGTTTAGATATGGCCACGAATCGTGGCTGGGATACATAGAATACACAATGATATATTGTATGTTTATATTTTTCTTCTCCTGTATTCTAAAGATGTCTGACAAGGCTGTGACGGGCGAGAGGAGATGGACTGTGACAATGCCATTCTATCACATGTTTCATTCAGCTGAGTCGTTCTAGCTCCGATATGAGTAGAGACGAGATCCGGAGAGATCTACAGTGAGATTGAGTGAGATTGATCAAGACAGCTAGGAGTGAATTGGGTTTAAATGTAAATGAGCAGATAGCAGTTGACAGATGGGACATGGAGGATATCATAGAACATGAGAGCACAGTTATCATAATAGAATAGAAAAGAAGTGTCGATCATAGCGACTGCGTGAAATATAAAAAGTGAAGCGAAGTGGATGAGAGAAAACCCCCGATAGATACCAAACCAAAGATAAGAAAATAAGAAAAAAAGAAAAAGAAAACAAATCGACTTTTTGAAAGCTCAACGAAAAAAAAAAAAGACAAATACAAACTTATGCAAACATTGAACTGGGTATCAAACTGTTTGACCTTCATAGCACATATAAATAACAATAACACAATCAAAAATGATATCGTCATCATACTCACCTTGAGGTCATGTTTCATGCAGACGCCATTGTGCATATTACCAGCAGTTGCCGAACGAAGCCTGTATCTACAGTCGTATTGGCAGTCGCATTGGGTCCTCCTTGCCCTGTTAGCGCGCAAAATCACGATTCAGATCTGCTGCCGACGTCATCCCGAATTGGCAGTCGCGCGTCGCCAAGACCCTCAGCTGTGTTTTAGCGCTTTGAGCACTTTTAGCACCTTTAGCAGGATTTTGGCGTCTTCCAGCAGCCTGTCTCCTGTCACCACACCGCGCAAACACGCCAGAGAGGTGCCATCTCGAGCTGAAAGCAAGTAATACGGGGACAGGCTAGACGATCCTAGACGATAAGCTAGAGCAGCTAGGAAGCAGCGGAGCGGAGCGCACCCAGCAGGAGGGAGAGCAAAAGCGCAAAAACACTCGAAACAAAAGGACAAAGCAAAAGTATCGAAAGCAGGGAGCAAGGAACGAGCGACGAGAGGGAGCCTACGACGCACTTGTTTAAATTACAGCCTGCCCACTTTTTGGCATTTTCATTCTGTGTTTTGCTTTGACCGATTGATAAGAGCGTCTTTGGCATCACGACGACTTGACACGGCTCCGATTGATTGTTGCTGATTGTTCGCGACGACAACGACAACATCAACGACTTGACTTAACGACGCCATGCCTAATATGAGAGGCCACAGCACCGGATGGCGGCGGCTGCTGGGCTGGGACCGGCATCCAGCCCACGAGCACCACGATCAGTGGTGGGAGGAGACCCGGAGAAGACGTGAGTGGGCAACAGGCGATATGCTCATTTAACCGACATACTAACGACGACAGTACTGCCCGCCTATGTCGAGGACACAATCGAGTCGGCCATTCCCCCGGAAGAGGTCACCAAGATCGCCGTGCGCCTGCGCTACCTCATCGAAGAGGTCATCCCGTGCGAGATGGAAGAGGAACTGGTGACGCGCTCGCACAGCAAGGTCATTACGCGCCAGGTCGTCCAGGCCGCGCGCGAGGCCGGCGGCATTGATGGCAGCCCCCAGTACAACGACTGCGTCGTCTACTGTCTGCTGATCTGCAAGCGCTGGTTCCGCCACCAGGCCCTCGTCGAGCTGTGGGACGCCAGCATGCACCAAGTCCGCTCGACCGCCTGCGAGGTCATTGCCAAGCTGATTATTGAGAGCGAGGACGACCAGCAGTACCTGATGCACTCGGTGCTGCTGCGCCGCTACTCGATCCTGATTGACGGCGAGCCCACGCTGCCCAGCAACGTCATCGAAAAGGCCGTCGACCTCCACGCGCTGCGCGTCATCGGCTCGTCCGGCTACCAAAAGTGCATCAGCTACCTGTGGCGCGGCTGGCTCGTACAGGACGAGGACGACCCGGCGAGCTTTGTCGACTACAAGGACCGCGATAACACGTCTTTTGTCTCGCATCTCGACCCGGACCGCATGCGCGCCCCCATGTACCAGAACGCCACCCAGGTTCTCTTCTCCATCCTGTACCTCGTACTCTTCACCATTGCCATCAACACCATCAACCGCAGCGGCGACCTCGACGGCATCGAAATTATTCTGTATCTGTTCACGCTCGGCTTCATCTTTGACGAAATCATCAAGGTCTGGAAGGCCGGCTACTACATCCTCGGCTTCTGGGACGCCTTCAACAGCGTCCTCTACTCGCTGCTCGTCGTCTCCCTCGTCATGCGCTTCATCGCCTTCAGCAAGGCTCCGTCCGAAGACCCGCTGCTCAAGGGCCCGCGCGAAAAGTTCAACGAGCTCAGTTACAACTTCCTGGCCTTTAGCGCGCCCATGTTCTGGATCCGCCTGCTGCTGTACCTCGACAGCTTCCGATTCTTTGGCGCCATGCTCGTCGTGCTCAAGGTCATGATGAAGGAGTCTGTCATCTTCTTTGCCCTGCTCATTGTCATCCTCATCGGCTTCCTGCAGTCTTTCATCGGCCTCGACATTGCCGAAGATCTGCAGCTGAGCGACGTCACCTTTATTATCCAGGCCATGCTGAACGCCGTCATGCAGAGCCCCGACTTTGAAGGCTTTGAACAGTTTGGCCACCCCTTTGGCATCATCCTGTACTACTGCTTCACCTTTATCGTCATGGTCGTGCTGCTAAACGTGCTCATTGCGCTCTACAACTCGGCCTACGAAGACATTTACGACAATGCCGACGACGAGTATCTTGCACTGTTTGCGCACAAGACCATGCAGTTTGTGCGTGCACCTGACGAGAACGTCTTTATCGCGCCCTTCAACCTTATCGAAATCTTCTGCCTTGCGCTGCCGTTTGAGTGGTGGATGAACAAGAAGACTTACGAGCGGCTTAACGACATTGTCATGGCTGTGCTGTACTCGCCCGTGCTCATGATTGCCGCCTACGTCGAGACGCGCACCGCCTACGAGATCCTGGGCAACCGCCGCCGCGGCGATGCCGACGACGACGTGGTCGAGGAGTGGGAGCAGCTGCAGGTCAGCGGCAACAGCATCGACTTTGAGTCGGACGGCTGGAAGAAGACGGTCGAGATTGTCAAGCCCAATGTCGAGGACGACCTGGCTGTTGTCGAGGTGCGCGAGCTGCGGTCCGAGGTGGCCGAGCTCAAGCTCATGATCGAGGCTCTCACGCGGTCGCTGTCCGTCGAGCCCGAGTCGAAGGCCGAGGCCCAGGACTCGAAGCAAAAGACGCTGCCTACCCCTGAGCCCGAGTCCAAAGACAAGGATGTCGACGCCGACGACGCCGAGACCAAGACCGAGCCTGCCACTCCGTCAGAAGACGCCGGCGAGGGGTCGTCCTCGGCTACTCTGGGCGCATCCGAGTCCAAGTAGACGAACCATCTAAAGATTGTATACGATTTTCTTGTCTTCTTCTTTCTTTTTGACATATCTGTATTCATAGTTTCTGAGCAAGCTCTTCTGTTTATGTACTTTAGCTTTGGTTAATTGTTTAATCTTTAAAAATATTAATGCTTATGGCGAGATCACACCTGGAACACCCTCGATTGTGTGCTCTGTGAGCTCCTTCCTCATACAGAAAAGTGGGGTGCGAGTTGCTTATCAGGAACCTCTTTGGCGAGAAGCGTCATCCAGGATGCTCTGTAAATACCACACTTTCTAGATTTAAAGAAAAATGAAAGCAGAGACAACAGATAAAAGACCAGTCAGGCCAAAGCGTCGTGCCACTATTACTGGTCTTGCTGTTGCCATCTGCCTGGCATTTCTGGGCGCCAAATCGCTGTCCACCAACGGTGTCAGCATCTTGATGAGACTGACACAGCATACATGCACAAGCGAAACGGCACTGGCATCGCCTTATACAAAATTTCCTGAGCCAAGCGATCCTTTTCGCTTTCTGCCATGCACGAATGCTACTCGTCCACCACTGCTCGACGACCCGTCCCCGGCAGATACATGGGCGAGTCTCTACGAGCCTGACCCGGCCCACTGGAGCTGGGGCCGGCCAAAGAACAGCTCACTAAATGAGAGCAGCAGCATCTACAGCGGCCGCGGAATATACTTGTGCGGATACTTGGATGTGCCGCTCGACTGGACAAACTCGTCGGACCCGCGCATAACTCGCCTTGCCGTCACCAAATACCAAATTGCAGGACCCTTTAGAGGTGCTGCGAAGACCGACCGCACTATAGTTATCGAACCGGGCGGACCGGGCGGCAGCGGCACCTCGTATGTGTGGCGGGCCGCTGAAGATCTGACCGACCGTCTTAGCGGCGGCACCCTCGACGTGCTCGGTTGGGACCCGCGCGGCGTCAACACCACACAGCCGCGCGCCGCCTGTTTCCCCTACGACGCCGACCGCGATCGCTGGTGGCAGCTGGCGCACAGGTATCGCGCGGTGTCGGGCGAGCACCCGGCCAGCCAGATCGAGGTGGCGGACGCGCTTTTTGATGCGACGTTCCGGGCGTGCTGGGAGACGATTGGCGACCTAGGTCGGTTTGTGGGCACGGGCATGGTGGCGCGGGACCTGGACGCCATCCGGCACGCGCTGGCCGAGCCACAGCTGACGGGCTACCTTGTGAGCTACGGCACGGGCATTGGGCAGACGTATGCGCAAATGTTCCCGGAGCATGTGGGCGCGGTGATTCTCGACGGCACGGAGTATGTGCCGATAGAGTGGATGCAGGGCGGCTTTGGCTGGGCGGCGCTCGACAACATCACGGATGCATGGCACGATGGGTTCCTGGGTGAGTGTGTTGCTGCCGGACCAAAGTACTGTGCTTTGGCTGGTAGCAGCAAGGCCAGCGATAGCCAAGTGACTGTAGTCGACCTCGAGGCGAGGATGGCCGACCTGGTTGCACCAATCACCAAAAGACCACTGGCTGCATACACTGCAGCATCTGGGCCGACATTGATCACCTACTCGTCGCTGGTGGCGTCCATCTACTCGGCCCTCTACCGGCCCCGATCGTGGCCGGCCTTGGCACAGATGCTGTCTGACCTTGAAAAGGGCAACACCACACTTGCCGCCATCATGGTGGATGCTCTCGTCTTTCAATATGACCCAAGCCGTCCCGTTCCTGGCGAGTCGTGTTCTGTAGATGGAATGCCAGCCATTAACCCGCCTCTGCCGTCGACCAACGAGCTATCACCACTGGTGATCTGTGCCGACCAGTACGATGCACCAGAGCCGGCCGACGGTGTTGCCTGGTGGGACGGATTGTGGGCGAACATGACGGCCAAGTCGTGGATCGGCGGCAACTCGCGGTTCTACAATGTGCTGCCTTGCCGTCATTACAAGACATACTGGCCCGAGCCGGCGGGTGTGTTCCGTGCGCCCGCGCTGAACGCAACACTGGCGAACCCGGTGCTGCTGGTGGCAGAGACGCACGACCCGGCGACACCACTGGCCAATGGACGGCGACTGGCGGCAGATATGGGATATGCAAATGCGCGCATGGTTGTGCATCACGGCTACGGGCATGCGTCGATGGCGGACCGGTCAGCGTGTACGGATGCGACTCTGAAGAGATACATTCTGGAGGGAGTGACGCCCGAAGCGGCCGAGACGCACTGCTTTGCCGACCAGAAGCCGTACTTGTACGATGTAGTATCTACCGAGGTGTATGAGCAAGATGGAGAGGATCAGCAAGGCCAAAGAGACATGGTGGCGGTCTGGCGGGAGCATTTGCGAGAGATGATGCTGTGGAACCCGGGGCTGATCCGGAGGTAGAATACAGGAGGTAGAGTGAGTAGACCTATTGCCACACCGTCATACACTTTTTCTGTCTTGACTATTTCTTTGTCATGCTTCACTTTGTCACGTTGATTATTTTCTCAATTTCGCTCTACACACGTCCCGGTGTCTGCCCACGTTGCCATGCCCCTCACTCAAGCAAACACCTTGTGGATGGCCGGCCCCGTACGAGGGATTTTTATTTTCTCTTTTCGCTCCCCTCGCTCCTTTCGATTTCTTTTCGATCAGTTTGATTCACCTGCCCCTCTACCACTGATTGGATCTCCGTGGTCGCCGAGAGATATCCGCCGGGCTGATTTTCGCCGGTGACGGAATGCAGAGTAGAGGAAGAGAAATGGGTCTCAGTATTTACTACATGGACGGATAAAATGGTAGTGAGTAATCCAGACGAAATCTATAAAAACTATAAATTGAGACGGGAGACAAAGAGGGGTGAAAGGAAAAGTAAAGCAAAAGGTGGCGAGCATTCAGTGGTGAGTGAAAAGCCGGACAGCGGGGTCTCGCAGTTGTTGGATATTGCCGAGTGGTCCTCCGGCCGAAAGCAGAATATTCCGGGATATTTCTTTTGATTTACTTTTTTCCATCATCTGTCCTGTCTGTCCTTTCTGCTCCGACAATTTACGACTGGTACGAAATGGGAATGGCTCGACTTGGGCATGGCAAGCTAGCCCCGGATCATTTCTCTTCTTTTTGATTTCTTCGCTCCTTTTCATTTCTTCCCTGGTTACGTCGTCTGGACAGATGCTCCGAGGTCCGACTCGGCAGATGCTGGAAGCCTGATCCTATATTTTCCCTTTTTGCTGGTGAGCAGCCATGGTATTGCCTTTCTTGTCATTCTTGTCTTGCTTTGGTTTCATAATGTCTGTCGCTGTGCTACGGATACTTTGTACAGTGGCAGAGCATCCCGGCACGCAGCCGTCCGGGCTGTGACCGCCATTTGTGTAGTAATTGTTTGTAGATGTTGTAGGTTTTTGATGCGTTTTCAAACTGTTGAACAAGCAGCTCCGATGCTACATTACCCTGAGAGCACATGCCGACGACGAGCCGGAATTGCCACCATAAACGGCAGCGCAATATATTCAATATGGCTAGATGGAAGACTAAGATGGCCATGTCGCCGAGCTACTAGGCGGCAGAGTGTCAAATGTCACAAATAGCACAAAAGCCGGAATCCCTACGCAGTTTCGGCTTTTGGTTGCTGCTGTCTACTGGTACCAGCAGTCTGCAAATAACCGGCGGTGTACATGTCTCGCGGGATATTGGGACTGCAAGAGTTGGGAAGAGAATCGAAAAGAATCGAAGAGAGAAGAAATGAAAGGAATTGAACAAAAGAAAGAAAAGAAACGATTCCGAAATAAAACGAACAGCGACTGGTCAAACAGCATATGATATGATATCAGACTGCAGACTGGACCGGCCGATGCCCAGCCCAAGCCGACATGGCGCGTCTGGCTTGCGGCTGAGTGTCTCTGTTACTTTCTTGTTTCTTTCTTTCTTTCTTTCTTTCTTCCTTTCCCCTATCTTTTCTATTTCGGACCAGCTTCTTCACCCTCCTCTACCAAAGTGACCAATGTATCATTTCGGTTGCATGTCATGCGACACTGAGAGTCCGAGCCGTCGGGGGCGGTCTGAAACGTGAGACACGGCGCAATGGGGCAGATGAGCAGATGGACAGATGAGTGGTTGCTGTACGTCGTCGTGAGCGAGGAGTGAGCAAACGTGCAGATGTAGACAGACGTAGACAGGCAATCAGCAAACAAAGGAGAGACGCGGTCAGAACGAGGCGACACCGAAATTGAATACAAGAACGGAAGGCACGGCGTTCTGACCAGGGTGGCAGCGCAGCAGTGATAAGACTGCACTCAGTAGAGTATTACGGAAGGACGGAATAGGGGCAGCCAATACGGAAACAGACAAGACTCAAAATAGGCAAGAGTCAAGCCTTGGCTGGCGGCGTGATACGAGTGCACTATCTAGGGGCGGAGGCGTGTGTACGCCGGTGTGCATGACGAACACGGAAGGCGCGCGCAAGGGGAGGCACAGCGCCGTGAAAAGGAGAGGGAAACGAGAAGAAAAAGAGCAGGAATAAAAGGGGAAGTTGGGGGCCAAACAAAAAAAGATGAAGTGAGGTGAGAAACTGAAAATATGCAGGATCATCTCGATTTGAGCAAACTCAGAATAGACAGACGAGCGCGACGCTGCTGCGGCTTGGCTGGACACGGAACCAAGAGTGGGTCTCTAATATGGCCTGGCTGGGAGTCCCGGCCGGCGCTCCTGCCTTTTGTCCTTGGTGTCTTTTGGTGTGTGAGAGTGTTCTGCACTGTGGCAGGGCAGGAGCCAGAGGGGATACAAAGCCACGGCGTGAGGTAATTTCGGGTCTACGGTGTTGTAGACGGCATGGAGAAGACGAGTCAAGTTAAACCATTTGCAGAAATTAATTAAGAATATCCAAGTAAAGAGCCAACCGGGATCGCCTGTTCATCAAACACTAGACAGGAAATGATACGACAGCGTGTCGAGGGTCGACGGGATGTCCAAGGAAAAGGATAGTCTGACTCCGAGTGACGTGTTGGCGAGAGTACTCAGCAAGGAGAGAGGGAAGGAACAGATGAGTTTGAGTCGGAGCCGGGACGGCAGCTGGGAAAATAGGAGATATTGCTCTTGCAGTAGCTGTGCTGGTGCAAGCTGCCAAGGCTGAGTGTCTGCATAGCCCCGACGACAGCATCTTTGGATGGTGGAATACTGGTGAAATCAATGACACTCGATATACGAAGTATATAGGAAGGACAGTTGACGCTTGTTATATTTAGATTTGCTGTGCAAGCAGTTGTAATGTGAAGCACACATAAAGACAACGCTCATCGAAGATCACGCTCAGGCGACCGACGCGACATGCGACTCTTCTGCACTCCTTTGCACCTGCAGCAGCACACCACTACACTTTAGTTAAAGATACTGAAGACCGTAATTACAACCCAAGCTGCAACCGGATACAGCAGATACAAGATACAACCGCTACTCCTACCGCTACCACGCCAGCGCGCTGGATCTTCGGCAGCGCGGCCAGGCCAAGACGAGCCAAGCGAACGCGTGTGTCACTCGACCGGAGCACACTGTGCATCAGTATTACCCTTCTATCTTTCATGTCTATTCGTCTATCCTATTGCTCATCCGGCATCATGGCTTCGGAGTCAGCAGGCAGCCATCATGAGCAACCCCGAATCAATACTGTTGGTCGCCAATCATCAAGTGGCAACTAGTAGAATATCATATGGAAGTAGAATGAGAGTCATAGATGACACATGTACTCCGTACGGTGTCGACTGTACAACGTGAGATGATTACTTTGGACTGCCCTCGTCGTTTGTTGGCTCTGTTCTCTCTGACACTCTTCGCCTCGCCTTCTTTCTGCTCTTGCCCTGCCTGGGCGCCCCGGCGCTTTAACCTCCAAATGGTAGCCCCACTTTTGCAGACAGGCCTCAGGCCTCACCCTCAGTTCTTTCAGAGACCGCTGCAGCTGTGACGGCTCGCCCAGACACCAGCGCGTCCGCCCTTTTCTGTATTTAATTTGCATTAAATTTAATTCGCACCCCCGGCATCATCACCCGATCCGCCCGTGCTCTGTCTCTTTTTGAGTTTGTGTGGCTTTTCTTTTCTTTTGTAGTAGTAGCTGTATGCCGTCTCAACGCTTTGAGTTCATTTTGCATTCATTTGCATCCATCAGAGTCTTTCAATGAAACACCTCAGCTCATCTACGTGGCCTCCATATCTACCCGCCTCGCTCTTGCCTCCTACCTCTTACCTCGTCCGGTCCGCCCGTCTCCTGTTTTGTCGCTCACTCGCGCTCTCTGACGTGGCTCCACAATTCCCTCCTGTCCCCCGTCATCCGCCCACCGCACCTTCCACCTTCCACCACCGCGCACGCGCGACGCCTCGTACTCATTTGTGTCTCTTGCCGCTCCTCCCATTATTGAAATTGCCTGTCTGTGGCGTGTCCGAAACACGCGCTTTCCGAATTTCGTCAAAAGCATTCAGCAACAGATAGCTCCTTCCGTTTCAATTTGGTCTGAACCAGAATACACAGAATACAGAATACGCAATGCTGGACAAAAACCCAAAAGTGGAAAGGCGATCTGGCAAGGCGATCCCGTACCTACTTGTGCAGGCGTCGCAGTCTCCGTAGTGCCGTACGTAGCCCGTAGCGCCAGACAGAATCAATATTGAGATAAAATGGTGGAAGAAGAAAAGACGAAGAGGAGAAGGAGGAAAAAACCGCTCGTCTGCGCCAACGCCAACGCCCCAGAATTTCAGGCTAGTCTGCCTGTGTCACCTGCCGACGCCGAAGCAACTGGAACCGCGGCCGAGCACGCGGAAGCAGACGACTGGCCGAGTGGGAGGGGATGGCAAATACTGTAGAAAGGAGGAGGGGAAAGAAAGGAAAAAGGGAAAAGTCACAGTAACTGCGACGAAGAAAGAGAAAAACGAGGAGACATATTGGTCGAGAACAGCCGAGCCAGGCCGGCTTACATAAAAGAATCCGCCTTCTATATTAATTATTTTGGCCCGTTTGTCGTGCCTGCCGTCCTTCATCTGGGTATCAAAGGAAGGGGAAGGAGCGACCGGAGTGTCTTTCTTGTGTATAGAGTAGAGCGATTGCGATCGCAATGATAAAAAACAGAAAGACAGAAGGAGCGATCCGGGCGCTTGCCCTTCAATTTGTGCTGCTAAGTTTGTGTCCCCTTGCCTTCACTCGCTCTTTCCTTTTTGTTTCCATTTGGCTCGGCGCGTCAGCCCAGGCAAGCGACCATCCTCGCACGCCTCACGCTCACACGCTCACAAGCTCACGCCCGCACGCCCACGCCGCCCGCCCCGTCCAAGCCCCCCTGCCTTGCGACGTAGTCGCCCAGTGGCCAACTCCCCCAAAGCACCCGCTACCGCTACCGCTACCGCTGCTACCGCCCACCTTTTCTCTCTTCTTTTTCTCTTTTTTTTCTTTTTTTTTTCTTTTTCTTTTCAAACACCAAACCCAACAAACGACCAGTCGACAGTTGACCCGCGTTTTCTTGGGTCTTGGCCTCGTTGGCTGTCTGGCGCGTGCCCGTCCTTTGTACAAGAAAAGGCAAGAGCAGTAGCGCACAATTACAGCGTCTCAGTAGTGCCTGCCTGTTATTTGCCATTCGACATTTGCCATTTACCCACTTGCCTGATCTGCCCATCTGTTTGCTGCGCTCCCCCTTCCTTCCGTATCAAGCTCCGTTGCCTCTCCGGCGCAGGCAAGCTTTGCAATTTGGGCTTCTTTCCTATTTTGTGATATTTTGGAATCAGAGCAACATTGCAAGACAGAATCGTAGAATTGTAAAACTGTATATATTAGAGTGCAAACACAGTTTCCCTGAAATCGCGTACAAAAAGTATCAAAAGAAGGCCGTCACCGTCCACTCCACCGCCTGCCCGCAGAGTCCGCAGAGTCCGCTGTGCCCGCTGAGCCCGCCTCTGTGCCCGCCTGTGCCCCCTTCCTTCCGGCCCTTTCCTCTGCTCATCGCTCCTTCCTCCTCTTTGTGTTTTTAGCTTTGGCGCTGCTCCCTGATTTACCGAATTTATTAATTATTCCTTTTTTTGTCATCCCGTCTGTGCTCGCGCTGTTCCCTTTTTTTGCCTTGCCAAGGTGCCTTCCCTCCCGCGCCCATTTCCATTCTCCTGCTCCAGGTCTCCTGTTCTTCCGACTCTCCTTCCGGCCCTATTCTGACTGTCCTCTCCTCTGGCTGGCCCCCTCTCTGCCCTGCCCTTGTTCCATATTGTTCCACGTCTCCCCGTGTCCCGTCTAGTCTTGCACCCTATTCTCCCATCTCTTTTTCTACTCCTCCGGGATCTATTCTTCTTCTTGGATTCTTTCTTCTCTTTATTCTCATCTTCCATACCGATACCCTCCGCGCCTCTTCGCATCGTCTTCGACCGACCGCGCCGACAACACCTCGATCATCTCCGACACGACCTCTTCGTCTTTCGTATCCTCGCCGCGCGTTTAGCTTTATAGCAGCCTCTCGATCTATCAACGCATCTCCGCCCGTCATCGGCCGGTCAGCATCGACGCGCCCATCGGCCCTCGACACCCCAACCACCCTCAACTCCTCAACATCTACACACAAACACACACACACACACAATGGCCTCCGTTGTCCGCGCTACGGCGCTGCGCGCTGGCGGCGCCTGTGTGCGCTGCCGCAAGGGCAAGACCAAGTGTGTCTACGAAAACGGCCGCGCGCCGTGCAAGAACTGCGCCAAGGGCATGCACGAGTGCTACCTCCCGTCCGACTCTATGAGCCACGGTGGCCAGGGCGTGTCTCCCGCCCGCATTCCCCAGCGCACCCGCGAGTCGCTGCCTGGCGAGGGTAGAAACAACGCCGGCTCGTCCGACCGCGCCGCGCACTCGTCGTCTGCCAACTCGCGCCACTCTCTCGGTGGCCCCGAAAAGTGAGTACATCTGTTTTTTCCAGTGGTTTTGTCTTTCCCTTCGCATATACTTGTCTCTATTTGTCCTCCGGGCTTCCTGGCGGTCATTGTCATGGCCGTGACGCCATGGCTGGTTGTCCGCGTCATCCTCTCACTTCGCGTCTCGCAATCACTACCATCACCGCGTCTCTCGGGCCTGTGTGATATGGCTGGCTCTGTTGCTGGCTCTGGGCTACCTCTAGGCTAGCTCTGTCACAGCTGCACTGCCGCCTGTGGACGTCTGAAGACAGGTCTCCTCTCACACCTTCATCACCGCCGTCGCATGCTCTGCTTCTCATTTCCCCATCTTTCTCCGCCTGGACCCACTCTTTCCCTGCTTGGTTGGCCCTTGCCGTTCCTGGCTCTAGCTGTCGCATCCTATCATTGCACCTGCCGCGGCCACTGTATTCTGCTGTATGCTGCTGTATCGCCTCAGCGCACCGCAATCTTGTCATCACAGGATGCCTTGAGCCTTGATTGCCTCTCTGCCTCAGTTCAATACCCTCCCGCTTGTCATACATCCGTCACTTTACCCTATTCACCCTTATCTCGCCCCTCCCGGGCTCACACCTCACCTCATACACTGCACCACCCCACTGAGACATGGACGAGTCCCATCCTCCGGCCACGCATGCTTTGCCGTCATACCTTATTTTACTTTGATTCGCGCCACTCGCTATGATCACATACTAATTTCAGCAGGCTCACCCCGGAGCTCATGGCCGAGTGCGAGCGCGTCATCTCCAAGACCATCCCCGCATGTGTTGCCTTCCACAAACCATCTTTCCTCCAGCAGCTCAAGAATGCCGCCCTTGACCCGTCCATGGTTCACGCCCTGCTTACCACGGCTGCCCGGCACTCGCCCTCCCTGATCCGGCGCTATGGTGGCCAGGGCGGTGGCACCGCCGCTGCCGAGCACTTTGCTCAGAAGGCGATCAACTTTACCATGCAGTCTCTCGACCACCCCAGCCTCGGCGACATCCAGGCTCTGTGCCTGCTCGTCATCCACGAGTGGGGTTGCCGCAACGCCGTGCGCGCCTACATCTACCTTGGCCAGGCTGCACGCATGGCCCAGATGTTCCGCATTGTGCAGACGCACCAGCCTTCTGATCCCGATAACTTCCTGAAGGAGGAGGCTTTCCGCCGCACACTTTGGCTGATCTACATCCTGGACTGCTTCCTCACCAGCAGCCCCGGCCGTCACCCCGCCCTTTCCTCGCTTGACATTCTCGACGTCGCATTGCCCTGCCAGGATATGAACTTCAACTTTGGTAGTCCCGTATTTGTACGCACCCTGACCGGCGGCGCACCAGCAGTTGCTCCGGACCCGGATGTCGCTCTTGCTGATGTCGGCGAGTTTGCGTACATTGTGCTTGCTACCAAGGCATGGCGCAGCGTTGTTGAGATGATGACGACCACGACCATTGATACATTCTCCGAGGCTCGGTGCCTTGACCTGGAGGCTGAGATCGATGCGATCCGCCAGTCCCTGCCCGTGCACTTCGCGGACAAGCCCGGTCAGATTAACCTTCATGTGACCATGGGCAGCGGCGCCACTTACGCCATGATCCACTGCCTGCTGCAGTGCGCGACCATCTTTGTCAACCGTCGCCAGATCCTGCAGGTTGTGACTGCTGAGGACTTTGATGCCGAGGAGTGGCGCGCATCGAGCGCCGACTCCCAGCTGATTGACAAGATCTTTGCCGCATCGCACGGCATCATTTCCATGCTGGTGTCGCTGGAGAATGGCGCTGATAAGGATTCTATTCTTTGCTTCCCTATTGTGATGCTCTTCTCGGCTTTTACCGCCGGCTCGACGGTGGCTTACCTGTACCTCAAGGGCCTGTCGCCGCCCGATGCGACCGAGACTGCGCTGCATATTGTGCGTGACAGTCTGCGGCTGATGAACGACGGCGCCGAGTCGTGGCCGCTGGTGATGCCGTGGAACCGCCACTTGACCGTTATGGCCAAGGTGCTGCGCGATATGAACGCGCGCGAGGAGCAGCCCAACTCGCCGTCTGAGCACAAGCACGACAACGGCAATGGCAACGGTGCTGGCAACGGCAACACTTCTGGCTCGCGGTCGCCGCCCCCGCCCTACCTCAAGGACGACGCGTCTAACCCGGATACCAACCCAGACACCAACCCCGATGTCATGGACTATGAGCAGAGCGCGTCGCAGGATGCAGACCAGGCCAACTCAGTCGGCCGCGGCAGCGAGCCCCCAGCTGCGCCCAGACGCCCTGGTATTGCCACGATCAACGGCGGTTCTGCTGGCACTCACACGCCCGCTCCCGACAGCCCCCCTGCTCTGCCTGTCAGTAAGATGGAGTCGCCCGAGCCGCAGCAGGCACCGTCGCCTAACCCTCCGGGTCCCACTGTCGACATCACTGCCAAGGAGCTGTGCAGCGCATTCGAGAGACAGCTGCTGGAGCTCGACGACCTCGCTGCCTTCATGGGTGGTGGTGTGTAAGCACTATTTGGTCTATCCTTGACCTTGGTTCTTCTGCGAAGAATCCCTTCTTTTCTATTCTGTTATTTTTTATTCCTCTTTACTCTTACTTATTTGTCTTAATCAGCGGCCTTTGTCCGGGGCCGTGGTGCGCAGGAGTCTCATGTTCTTTTATCGTTATTACCACTGCTATTGCTTTCTACTGTCCATCATCTGTCTTTATTTGTGCCCGTTTCATTGTTATCATCTCGGTCTGTTGCTGTCGGGTAAGCATCAAAGTGTAAGGAGCCTGTTCTTCAAATATCTTAACTGCCGGAGTTATTCTTATGTTCTGCTCTTTCATATCTGTTACTCGATTCAATGTTCAACATTTCTTATCTCCACTTTTTGCTCTTATGTCTGCGTTACTGCCAACTGTGTTATGTCTTCTGCCGGCTGTAATTTGTACCAATAGCAGTGTCTTTTCATCTTCAATTCTTTCTGTGTTTTGATTCGTTAGTGTTTCTTACTAAGCTGGGTCACTGGTGTATGGGATGTCAAGAATGGGTTTCCTCAAGTACGTCGATGCAGTGGGAAGAAACAGATACCACTTTTCTTCCGTTCAACTTTTAGCTATTCGAATTTCTAATTTCCAAGTTGCCTATTGTCTGCGTTAACCCTCTCCGATTTACGATCGTGTACTTTTGTGATTTTGCTTGAGAGTGCTCTACTGTAATCTAGGCGGTATTCTTTAAGAATAAGATTCAAATAATTTCACTCAAGTTGGATGGCTATCAACGTGGTTCTGCCATATTGATGCTACGAGGTGATGCCGATTGTTGACATCCGACATCTGACATCCGCTCGTCCTTCACCGAGGATAGCATCTCAGAGACCCGGCTGTCTATGTGGTCTGATGAGGCTTGACATCGTTCGAGGCAGCCAATATTGGGTCATGCCAGTCGGGGCCGAGCTTGTAGGCCATTGATCATGACATTGCTTTCGCCTCTTCCTCTGCATTTCTCGGTCGTCGCTCGTGTTTAGCCAACAGCCGACATGTCCGACTTGGCGACGTCGCCAAGCAGTAGTTATAAGCGTACTATGAGGTGTGTTGAAGGAAGGATTCATCCTTTCTCACGTCGTCTCCAGACCTCCTATATCTGGACAAAGGACATCGTAGCTGGGTGCGGATCTTGATCCATGGCTCGTCTTTTCGTTTTCCATATTTTCCGCTTTTCGTTTTTCGTCTTCCCCAGCCAAATCCCAAATCCTCCTGACGGTCTCGACACTCTGGGGACCCCAGATCCAAAAGTTGTTGCCGCAATCTCAATCTCGTAAAGGAGACCCTCTGGTCCCTCTTTTCATCCCGACTTTTTCTCTTCCATGCTGGGGTATCTCGATCTCCCGATACTAAGACTGATGTACCAAATACCAAGATACCAAGATACCAAGATACCAAGATACCAAGATACCAAGATACCAAGATACCAAGATACCAAGGCTTGTTCCGAAAGCTTCTTCGCCGCGCTTGTGGTGAATATCGTTTGATGGTTTGATATTGTAAATAAAGGTGTCATATCAACGTTCCGGTCGTTCTCGCGGCAGTCCGTTTTCTTTTCTTTGGCAGATGCATTATTGGACTCCAACAACACGAAAACGAAGACCATCTACTCTCCTTTTGTACATCTCTTGTACAAACTGCAAGACTTCCGGGAAATACTCTTTATGTAGTAATACTACTGCTAGCATCTGAGCATCGACCACCCGACTCCGCGTTTCTTCTCTTTTTTCTCTTTTTCTCCTCAAATTAAGGATAATACTTTACCCTCTTCTCCGCATTCCCCTCGTTTTCATCTCTTCGGAACTGGTGCCACAGGAGATCTTACGACTTGTTCAAGCTAAAATACATTGTACAAAGTGAGATTTTAGAGTGCTCTGTACTCAGTTCAGAGTCAATATTCATGTCATGCATTTGAATACAACTCTGCGGACTTGTCCGTTGGGGTACTGCCGCCCTCAGAACTAAGTAGTATTTACAAAAGAGAATAGATTGAGGATCAAACTGGCAACAGAGACAGCAAAAACAGCAAAACTTGGAGAACATGGGGAAAGCAATCAAAGAGCCGGCCAGAAACAAGTCAGACAAGATAATGACCTAAAGCCGGTCCAGTTTTCATCCTCTGGGCTTTGATGTATTTCGTACTCCTCGCTGTTGTCCCTGTTTTTCTAGTTCTCCACTGCACCAGCACAACCCCAGACCGTTTTCTGTGCTCTGCAGATAAGTTCTTCTACTTGCGTCTGACATGTTAATTTCAGTCATGGCATTGGTCAGATTGTGGCAGTATTACTGTCACGGTGGTATTCAACAAAAGGTCAGTGTTTGCGGGGTGTCTGGCTGTGCTCTGTCTGCCATGTCACTTTGTATCTCCTACTCTGTCTGCCACTCACTTTTCTCTTCCAAGTCTAGATCGCCACTGGCCTGGCGGGTGGCTTCTTTCCGGGAAGTAGTTTGTTATTTCGTGCAGAGTATGTGTACCGGATCATGGCTCATGGGCACACATCTCATTCTACAGTAGAACTTGGAAAGCTGTTTCGGAGTGTTATTCGTGACGCCGAAGTAAAACTTCAATCACTACCATGACTGACTGACTGACTCACTCATTTCTCACATGACATGAGTTATTTCTCTTGCAACCGAGTAGACAGTCAACTCCGTACTCCGTACCGATGGACATATCTATCATAGCCCGCCATATTTGACCGAGCTCGGAGTAAACATTCTTCCTAGCATCGCCGGCCCTGACTCCAATAATTGACGGCGTCTATCATGATCAACCGCCCATCACCTCGTGCCAAACTCGCCTCCTCGTGCTTGTCTCGCCTGTCTCGCCTCCTCATGTCGGTGTTAGTATCAGACGCCTTGGCAGGGCTCCAGTAAAGAGGTCACACGTTGTGTTTTTCTTTTCTTTTTCTCTTCTCTCTTCTCTTTTCACACCTCTGCACTTATTCTACTATCTCCATTTTCTACTTGCTCCCCACGTCTCGCCTTGCAACGACCTCGTCAATTAGAGAGCTCCTCTGAGGGATATTCTTTTCTTTTTCTTCTTTTCTTTTTTGACCATTATTGGAGTCATTGACTTGCGGCTACTGCGTAACGGTTTTGATTTCGATTACATTGTACTTTGTCCACTGTCCACCTCAAATAAAATCAACTTTGTACAGCGTTCTCCAAACCACAGAACTACTTCGTACCGAGCGTTATCTGGTCGTGCTGAATGCTCACCGCATATAGGGTGGTATCGTTCGTGGCTTGCAGTTCCATTCCCAGCTTTGCGTCCCCAGCCTGCTATTCAGATGCCGTCTTCCGTAGATTGACTGCACAAGTGTATATGCCTGCCGGCAACTCACTTCCCTGCTATATTCGCCACCCTGCCAGGCTCTGTTTTTGGGGTATTCCCCTCAAAGCGCAAGCTCAGAGCTACCCCAACAGGTCATGTAGATGCTGTGGAGTTTCCAATTTGTGACTTTTTTATTCTTGACTTTTTTCCTTTCCTGCTGTATATATTTTTTTTCCTCCGGCGCTCTCTTTTGCTCGCTTTATTTGCGAATAGTCATAACTGTCCACACCGCATGCCCTTCCCCCGGCGCGGCTAGCCCCGGCCAATCACGGCTCTTGTAGTGCGGCGCTCTACCACGATGTTTTTACACTACGCTATGCGTCATAACACATATTCATTTGGTCAGTTTTGGAGCCTCTCTTACTTTTGGTTTTACGTTTATGATTTTGATTGATCGCCGGCGTCGACTTTGGCCAGTGCAATACAACGAGTGAGCAGAAAGCGAATGGTAAAAGAAACTGAAAAAGACAAAAAAAAAAGAGGAAAAACTTTTGCAAAAACAGCGAAAGTGTCTGGAGGGGTCGATACAACAGCAGAGTGCTACGTGAATTTCAAAGGAACAAGACCCTGTCGCATGGCCCGTGTCACTTTGCGGAGAAGTGTGCGGTCACATTGAGTTCTTTCGTCGACGTAGACTAATCAAATTGTGATGAAAGAAATCCCTTTGGCGTCAGATGATCATCCCTAGAGTCGACGATGGAGGGTTGAGCTATTGAGGTACTTGCGAATCAAACCGAGAATACCGAGTTGCCCGAGTCCATAACGGTTTGACTTCGACAATGAAATCCCATATAGAATTTTGAAGAAAAAAAAAAGAAGAAAAAAACGTATGGCGTGCCTTTCATCAATCATCTTGTCCTCCATGATAACACAACCCAGCCCTACTGAGTAACGTGCATCAGGGTACAATGCATGTGCGACTTGATTGCTAATACCCGCAAGCAAGAGGGCGGAAGAGCACAAGAGAGCCTGAGGGCCTCTCATGGCAGACAAAAAGACAAGCAACAACAGCAAAAACAAGCAACGCGTTCCCCGCAAGAAACGAAACCTGTTACGGGGCCCGGCATAGGATAGTTTACCTCTTTGGGCAGTAGATCGGCGTGGTTGGTGGCATGTAGACAAAGTAGCATGGAGTTGGAGTGAAGGGGAGCGTCAAAGTGAGCAAAGTGGCCGACGAGCTACTCCAGAAAGAGAGAGTAGAAGAGAGAGTAGAGGTACAATCGCGGCTTTTCGCCTGTTTTGTTTTGCAGAGAATCAAGCAGACACCATACTTCGTAGCCATTATCATTATCATCTCGTCACGTATCATGCGTCCTGCATGTTTCTTGATTTTATCTTATTTTATCTCTTTCTTTTCTATCATTTTATCCAATAGTCGTCCGAAAAGATCTTCCTCCTCTCTCGCTCCTTCGTATGACAGCATTTACCGCCCTACCCATAACAAAGACCGACTCGAGCAGAAAGACGACTCCATATGAGCTAAGAACCAAGACAGTCACACGCCCATGTGCTCACTCGCACTCCCTGCCCGTATTTAATATAATTGCACGTCGACGTAGTCCCCGGCGATCTGACCCAACCCCGACTCCCCTCTCTTCCCCTCTTGTCTCTCGTGGGCTCTATATATTAAGAAGTCCCTTCTCCCATCGACTTTTAGGTCTTTTTGTGTTTCTCGTGTCGTCCTTCTGATTTTCTTCTATCTCATATCTTCTCTCGTCTTCCTTCTCCTCATCTCCTCCCCCTCATCATTGTCACCGTCGTCATCGAGAGTCGTGAATAAACGACCTTCTCCAATTTACGCCACGAGAGCTTAAATAAGCCTCTGCAGACGCTTGTCAATACAAGCTTTCTGGGCATCTCGGCGCGCTGAACGTTTGCCAAGATACCAAGACGCCACGCAGCCAAGACCTACAATACGACTGCTACAGCGATCCCAAATTCCAACTTCACAATCGACACAATGGCCGAGCTCGACAAGAACGGCGGCCATGTGCCCGAAGACGAGTTTGCCGACGTCCCGCCGCACCACGGCATGAGCATGGGCCAGTACATCACCTCGCGTTTCTCCTCGCTCAAGCCTCCCATGGCCAAGGCCCCCAACCCCATTGCCATTCTCAGATCTCTTACTGGCCGCCAATGGGCCTTTTTTATGGTCGCCTTTGTCGCCTGGACATGGGACGCCTTTGATTTCTTTACCGTCTCGCTCACTGTCAGCGACCTCGCCAAGACCTTTGACCGCACCAACACCGACATCACATGGGGCATCACCCTCGTGCTCATGTTCCGGTCCATTGGCTCCATTGCCTTTGGTATTGCCGCCGATCGCTACGGCCGCAAGTGGCCCTTTGTTGTCAACAACCTGCTGTTTATTGCCCTTGAGCTGGGCACCGGTTTCTGCCAGACCTTCCACCAGTTCCTCGCGTGCCGCGCCCTCTTCGGTGTTGCCATGGGCGGTCTGTACGGCAACGCCGCCGCCACTGCCCTTGAAGATCTGCCCGAGGATGCGCGCGGTCTCATGAGCGGCATCCTCCAGCAGGGCTACGCTTTCGGCTACCTGCTGGCCACTGCCTTTGCGCGCGGTCTCGTCAACACCACGTCCCATGGCTGGCGCCCGCTCTTCTGGTTCGGCGCGTGCCCGCCCGTGCTCATCATTGTCTTCCGCCTTATGCTGCCCGAGACAGACATGTACCAGCAGCACGACGCCGTGCGCAAGGCTGCGCGCCAGCACGGTGACACTGCCCCTGCCAGCGCCTCCAAGACGTTTATTCGCGAGGGCAAGGTCGCGCTGCGCCGTCACTGGAAGCTCTTGACTTACCTCGTGCTGCTCATGGCCGGCTTCAACTTCATGTCCCACGGCTCCCAGGACCTGTACCCCACCATGCTCACCAACCAGTTCAACTTCTCCGCCAACGCCGTCACCGTCACCCAGGTCGTCGCCAACCTCGGCGCCATGTCTGGCGGCACTATTGTCGGCTACTGCTCGCAGATCTTTGGCCGCCGCATCAGCATCATCGTCATGTGCGTCCTGGGTGGCGCCCTGCTGTACCCCTACACCTTTACCAGCAGCAAGGCCGTCATCGCTGCTGCCTTCTTCGAGCAGTTCTGCGTCCAGGGCGCCTGGGGTGTCATCCCCATCCACCTCATGGAGCTGTCGCCCGGCGCGTTCCGCACCTTTGTCGTTGGCACCTCGTACCAGCTGGGCAACCTCGTGTCGTCGGCCTCGTCCACCATTGAGAGCACCATTGGCGAGCGCTTCCCGCTGCCGCCCAAGAAGGGTGTCAGCCGCTACGAGTACGGCAAGGTCATCTGCATCTTCATGGGCTGCGTCTACGTCTATGTCATTGTCCTGACCTTTATCGGCCCCGAGCACCTGCGCCGCAAGTTTGACGTCAGCCACGACGCCGACATGCGCGCTGTTGCCGGCGACGAGACTATTGTCGAGGCCATGCACCGCCGCGAGCGCATGGGCATGGGCCTGAGCGAGGAGGATCTCGAGGATGCCGCTGCCGTGCGCAGAGCCGAGAAGGCCAGCGTCCAGCACAAGCCTTGATTTGTGTCCCGAGTCTCTGTCTGAGAGGGTTATGATTTCGATGAAAACTGTCTTGTATATTTGTATATGATCTGGGAGAGCCTGTCTCTGTCCACTATACCCCATAGTCAAATTGAATTTACGTTATTAAATTACTTGAGTGTCCTTTGTATTCTTTATGCTTTTGGTAGCATGAAAATCACACGATCGAAGATGCCCAAAATTGATCGAGATGTGCCATGTGCGGACCCACTTCCCCGCGTTAAATTGCCTCATTGGTGAAACCCGGGGCATGGGGACGCCAAGATTCGCTTTTAAACATTACATAAGCATCACTTTTTCATACTTTATCAGAAAGACGAACAACTGAACAACACTTGATTACTACTTCTATCGTGACATACTGGCTCTGAAGACTAGTGCGCAAATCTAAAGTCAAGCCGCTTGTTGCCCTCGTCTTTGGTCGTCGCCAGGTACGTCAGCCGCTCGTCCTCGCTCATGGCATTCCACTTGGTGTCGCGCGACTTGTTGCGCCAGACATAGTACGCCTTGGTCAGGAGATAGACGCCAATATTGCCGCATGCAATGGCAAGCAGCTGACGGTTGCCGCGGCGGTAGAGCGGCGCATCGTCGGCGCGGTAGATGTTGGACGCAATGACGCCGCCCGCCTGCACGACCATGTTGTAGCATGCCGCAGAGACAGTGCGCAGCCGCACGGCGTTGGAGTTGCGCGAGTTCCAGCCGACCTGGATCGGGTGCGCGCTCGGGTATGACAGGAGCAGCGTCGTGAGAGCAAAGATGAGCCACTTGCTGGCCTGCGATGTGTCGGCGACGTAAAAGTAGATCAAAAAAGGTAACGCCCAGACCTGGCCGATCATGGACGTGAGCGTCAGCTCGTTCCAGATCTCGGCAAAGTACGTCAGCAGCAGCATGGTGATAATGTGCAGCACGGTGTACGGAATCGTCAGCAGGTTTGTCTGGAACGTGCTGAAGCCAAGACCCTTGAGCGACAGGGTCAGGTACTGCGTCTGTGGTGTCACGGGGATCTGGAAGAGCAGGCCGATGACATAGAGTGGCCACAAGTCGTAGTCCTTGAGAGACTGCCACAGAGTGCGCGGTGTAATAGGCTCGCGGTTGTGCATTGTGCTCTTGGTGGGATCCTCGCGCAGCACGCGGTTAACGATGATCTTTTCTTCGCGCTCGCTGAACCAGCCGTTCTTTCCGCGGAACCAGCTGGCCGTCTGGCATGGCCCGGCCGGCATCAGAACGCCCGACAAGAGACCCACGACCAGAGTCAGTAGTCCCTCAATTAGGAACAGCCAGCGCCAGCCCGACTTGTCGCCGACGCCACGCATGTGCAGCAGGCCATAGGCGAGGAGGGCCGAAAGAATATCGGCGATACTCATGGCCATCCAGAAGAAAGAAAGACGGATGGAAAGCTCAAAGTGCTTGTAAAAGTAAGACAGATACAAGATAATGTCGGGAATGAAGCCACCCTGGAGGATACCGAGGAGCGACCGACAGGCCAAAAAGGACGAACGGCCGGATAGCCAGAACTGGCTGAATGCGACGATGCTCCAGAGAATCATCTGCATAGGGATCCAGCGGTCCGGGCCGAGCCACTTGGAGACCAGCTGCGATGGCAGCTCTGCGCACATAAATGACAGCTTGAAGACTGAGTTGCCCAGATTGTAGTCTGCTGGTCAGTATAGATCCTAGAAAATATAGAGTGAGGTCTTACCATTCGTTGTCATGCCGAGATCCTTGAGGAAGTTGTCCGTCAGTGCCTGCACCAGGTTGGATCTGTCCAGCTCGAGGGCCATGAACATGACACACGCCCAGACCATGATGCGGAAGTCGATCTTGCGGACAAGCTTGTTCTCTTCGCCCCAGGTCCAGCGGAACGACGGATCGAAGCGGTGCGCATTCTCCCAGTGCGATGGCGGATGGTACTTTTCTGCAGTATCTGCATCATCGAACACGCTGGGCTGTGTAGCTATGGCACCGGGGTCGTATCTTCCACGCTTTTGCCACCAGAACTGCTTTTCTTTGACGGGAAGGCCGAGTTCGGGTCCCCCAATGCGGCTGCTCGAGATGTCGGAGTCGGATAGCGACTCGACCGTCGTACCGGCGCCTTTGTCCTTGGCAAAGACTGTGGCCATGATGGATGTCTTGTGCAGGAGTCACAAATACTTGTTTAAGTGCCCAGACTATTCGTATGTAGAATTATACAAGACGCTCGAGCAAGTCACAGACGACAAGCTTTTAGAGATGATCTATTGTCTTGGGCGTGCCATCTCTAGCAGCTTGGGATGCACTTGGCTCTTATATGTCTTGGGGCCAAGAGGCATTTCTATTGCTCACTCCTGAGAAATATGCTACTCAAGTGTAAACATCTATTAACGGCCAAGTCTGGCCCACCGGCTGGACGGGGCACGAAACAGCATGACAAAGTGACGATATACTGGGCTGGAGAGTAGAGGGCATGGAGATCCTTGGCATGGCTGACGTCTTTGATAAGGCTTCCTAATAAAGACGGCGCGGATGATATAAAGTTTGCATACGCCCATACGCCTCATTGGTATAGTAGAGCTGTCGACATGTTCTGGCCAGGTCCGAAACGCCTCTTTTCTTCTTATTCTTTCTTTGCTTTTTTGGTTTTTATCCTCAATAACAATGCTACTCAAGCTATATGTATTATGGTAATATCACGCAAGAATCGATTTCTCTTCACTGCTTCTTGGCAGAGATGTATCTGTCTAAGTATGGATGGCTTAGATGGTAGATATGTGTATTCGAGTTGCACCAAGCTCATTAAGTTCAGTACACCCAAAGGACAAGGCCTAGTCTGGACTTCGAGCATGTAAGTTGTCCAATGAAATCTGATGAATAGAAATACGTCTTTGCTGTCTCTGGTCATTGAAGCCTCGCGTCATCGCGGGCTGGATGTCGAGCGCGGTCGATGTTGTTGCAGATTCACTTGATCGATATTGCCAATATATATTAAACACGAGTCAGTCCTTCGATTCACATTCTTAATGAGCCGAAAGACCTATGCAGATATTCAGAAATACGGACAAGCATGCTCCCCTTGACACGGTCTAGTAACATGATGTGCTTAGTCATCAATATATTCAAGCTTATATTCAAAACGTTGTCAACCTTCACTAATACCAAAACCGCTTATATATTGGGACATATGTCATGAATAGCTCAGAGAGCTTTCTCCCAATCGCAGTTTTATTCGCCATTTATTGCGTGACATTGCATTCGTAAACAGTCTTGGTTTTGACGTCAACACAGCCGAGCTTAGCTGTCCCTGTCTTCTCAAATATATTTAAAACCAAATTTACATCGGTCATGTAATTCATTGCAGTCTATCTGGTCCGTCTCTACTATTCATAGGTCGTACTATTGGCAAAGATAAGATATGGTTTTGATACCCCACGTTTTGCTTGATCGCGGATTGTGTCATCGGCTGCGAAATGGCGTCGACCAATCTAGTGTCGATGATCAACATCTATCAGCTGCAATCACGAAAGCTGTTGTCCCCGTACGCCAGATTTAAATTACTGAGAAAATCGAGTAAAAAATCAAAATCAAAATCAAATCGAAGTGATTACTAAGATATAAACAAGATGCCAAATCGGAAACAGAAATCTTGATTATTTCCTCTCTATCAGCACAATTATCTACTGACGGAAACTTTGACTCCGACTACCGACTAAGCCAAGATGACGACACGCTGGCAGTGCATTGTGAATACCCCGGAAAATAAACAGAGGGACAGGAAAAAAGGCGAACATATGAGCGAGTGCTTTCTCGCAATACGACAGCTTGCATGACACATGTAAGTCTGGCCTGGCTGGCCACTCACAGCCAAGCACTTTCCATTCTAGTCAGTTGCTGTTAGTACTGTTAGTGTTTAGAAGTTGCCTCTTTCGTATATTGCGACTGTGCACATGATCCCCTCATGATCTAACATTAACATGCGCAGCTGTTCTTCGGCACAGATCTCCGTGCCGTATGACTCTTTGGCTATGTCGGAGCTCGGCTATGTAATGTTAGAATCGATCTGTGTAGATATATAAGTAGGCATCCATCCCAAGGGGAGTCTACTGCATCATTTCACAACATATTATTTGCATCTAACTCTATACACATCTGCATACATTCGCACCCGAGTCTACTACACATACAGATCTGCACCTACATACTCCCATCTACTCACCTCTTACAAAACAATGGCACCTGGCGCAGTTGAGACGGCCCCGGCTACCACTGAGCCGGCGATTCACACCAAGTCGACCCCTACGTCTGCCCGCCGCGAGCCCCTCAAGCTGTCCGGCGCCCTTGACGAGTTCAAGCAGTTCGAGGTCACACCCACCATCGGCCGCGAGTTCCCCGAGGCCGACCTGGTCGAGTGGCTTAACTCGCCTAACTCGGATGCTCTCTTGCGCGACCTGGCTATCACTAGTGAGTTTTCTCTGTCGACCTGAAAGCCTTAGCTATGCTAACAGCCAGTCTCTCAACGTGGTGTTGTTTTCTTCCGCAACCAGACCAAGCTCACCAACGAGCTGCAAAAGACACTCATTCTCCGCCTCGGCGAGCTGACCGGCCGCCCGGCCACATCCACCCTGCACATCCACCCTGTTCTCAACTCGGAGCGCGAGCTTGGTGGCGACGACCCGGAGATCAGCACCATCAGCTCCATCCAGCAGCAAAAGATCTACAAGGACACCTTTGCCAGCACCGACCTGAGCCGCAAGAAGCAGGCGCGCGCCCAGTGGCACAGCGACATTGCCTTTGAGCCCGTGCCCGCCGACTACACGTCGCTGCGGCTCGTGCAGCTGCCCAAGACGGGCGGCGACACGCTGTGGGCGTCGGGCTACGACATCTACGACTCCATCAGCAAGCCGTACCAAAAGTTCCTCGAGACGCTGTCCGTCACTTTCGCCCAGCCCGGCTTCAACCGGGCCGCCGAGAAGGGCGGGTTCAAGCTGTACGAGAAGCCACGTGGCGCGCCCGAGAATGTTGGCAGCGAGCTGGTGGCCATCCACCCGCTGGTGCGCACTAACCCGGTGACGGGCTGGAAGAGCATCTTCCCTGTCGGCGGACACGTGTCGCACATCAACGGCGTGACAGAGGAGGAGAGCAAGTCGCTGCTGACGTGGTTCCTCGACCTCGTGTACAAGAACCACGATCTGCAGGTGCGCTTCAAGTGGCAGAATGAGAACGATATTGCCATCTGGGACAACCGGAGCGTCTTCCATACTGCGACCTTTGACTTTGCCGGCCAGGGCGACCGGTTCGGCAACCGTGTCGTCGGCCTGGGCGAGCGGCCATACCTCGACCCTCTGAGCACATCGCGCCGCGAGGATCTTGGCCAAGCGTACGGTGATGATCAGTAGTCTGTAAATAGTAAATCAAGGTGTATTCAATTAAGATATCTGAAATCTGTCCAGTTCAATGGTTTTGACTAATGAAGAGATATCTCATGTCCTGAAGTATGTGATTTTCAAACCTAAAAATTGTAACTTTTAACAACATCAGCTACACTTCGAAAAGTTTTCGAAAAAAATGGAGCATCAATACAAGAATAATATCATAACACTTCTCTAATACTAATAATTATAATAAAATTGTACAATGTTTTTTTGCCGAAGTAAAGAAAGTTGCTGGACGACGATTTATCGCCAACGACGTCATAGAAGGTGCAGCGTGACAACCCACGTGACCGTGTACGGGCAACCGTGGCCGCCACGTCTACGCGATCCCAACGTGGTGATCCGCATCCTAACCAAAATTAGGGGAACATCAGGAACCCGGATCTACGTCACAGACACACAGACAACGCAAAACATCAACAGTGCCAAGACCTGCATAACCGCTACAACTGGCCATACGGAGACTACCCATTGTTTTTGGATTCAAGCTATCGCGGCGATTATTCGAATAACTAGCTCTCGCGACACCACTATCACGACACGTGAGACACGAACACTTCACGACCAGATAGCTTGACCCAAGCTTCAAAATGGTGAGTTTGTTTGCCGCTTACCCCGAGACAGACATCGCTAACAGCTCAGAACACATCCTTCAACAGCGCGCTCAAGCAGAGCACATCCATACGCAAAGAGCTGTCAGGACTGGCCGCGGCGATCAACGGCAGCTCCAATCCCGACCCTTCCGACCCCAATGCCTCCGCACCGACCGTTTCGCCCGCACAGTTCGGCACCCTGTCCGCCAGCCTGACCGCCTTCACACGTACCGTCGACGAATACAATGCATTGGCGCGACAGGAGCTTAACATGGCCAAGCAGGAGAAGGCATACGACCGCATCCGCAACTTTCGCACCGAGCTGAGCGAGTTCCGCGCACAGTTTGACGCCCTCAAGACGGCGCGCGACGACGCCGCACACCAGATGAACCGCGCCGAGCTGCTGGGCCGGAGGCCGTACGCACAAACCCCAGAGAACCCCTATGCGGCGTCACAATCACAAGGCCAGGGCAGCCAAGCAGGGCCGTCGGGGAGCAGCCACCGGCGGACGATGTCGACGGCAGAGCGCGGCGTGGGCGAGACGGTGCGCGAGGACCACGCGTTCCGCGAGCAGGCCTTCTTCTCAAGCACAAACTCGGCGCTGGACGACTACATTGCGCGCGGCCAGGCTGTGCTGGGCGACCTGAGCAGCCAGCGCGAGATGCTCAAGAGCACGCAGAAGAAGATGTACACGGTGGCCAACACGCTGGGCGTCAGCGGCGACACGATCCGCATGATTGAGCGGCGCGCGCGCGAGGACAAGTGGATTTTCTGGGCATGCGTGGTGGTGTTTGTGCTGTTCTGCTGGCTGGTGCTGCACTACCTGCGGTAGGCCGAGCTTGTGTTGCTGAGCATCCTCGGAAGTATTCTGTTATTTTGCATCGTCATCTTCATCATCTGCCGTCTTTAGTCTAGCGAGGCGTTCTTGTTCGTACTTGGATAATGATAATCATAAAATGCAAGCCTTTATTGTTCTTTGGTCTATTTCTCTCTTCTGCGTGATGACAACCGCGATTTCAATGACGATGTATCTACAACACCCCCGGAAATCACCGCAGCGTCTCGCTAAGGGCAATCGTAAACACGACCGACCGGTCCGTTGTCACCTCGACCACCTCCGTCTCCGGCAGCACATGGTTGCTCGTCGACATCTGCCCGCCAAACTCGGTCGGCCAGTCGGTAATGTCCCACTCCAGACCGACTGTGCTGATCACGCTCGGGCCTTGCAGTGGCAGGATGCCCACGTGCTTGGCAAACACCTCCTCGCCCGGTGTGCCGTCGCCGCGCTTCTCGCGCACGTGAATCCGGTGGTGTCCAGGCCGCAGCAAGAATGCAATGCTGTCTGGGGACAGCAGGAAAGTGTGGCCGCTGTCTTGCTTGCCACTGCCACTGCCGTCGCCCTGGCCCCACGAGATCTTGTAACGCCCACGGGCGATATCGCGCGGCTCGTCAAACAGGTAGAGGTGGTGCAGCTGACTGATACCCTGGTCGATGCGGCCGCCGAGTCCACCTATGGCCACGACGTCGATACCGCCGCCGGAAAAGCGCTCGCGCACATACTTGACGGCCTTTGTGAAGTCGGTTGAGTACTGGTCCTCATCGTGGACGATCTCTGCCGGCGGGGTATGCTTTTCAAAGTAGCTGCAGATCTCTGGCGTCACAGAGTCCAAGTCGCCGATAATCACATTAACGTTGTGCTGCCATGTTAGTATCATATCTAAAATCAAACATAATTGAGAAATGACGTACAAGTCCGAGCTCGTCGCCCTTGGGGATGGCATACAGCTGGTTTGCGCCGCCGTCAGCCGCGACGTTGAATTTGCCTACAGGTCAGTCAACACTCTACTTCTAGTTCAAACAGTAAGTAAAGCCTACTACTTACTCTTGGGGAACACCCTTGTCAGAATCTCTGGCGAGCTCAGTGGCTGGTTGAGCACGACGACGGCGAGGGGGTCTGGGGGCGCATAGGGCTCGTGTTGGAGCAGGCGGGCCGGGAACCACTCATACTCTGCCGGGGTTGCTGTGGCCGTAGTTTCTGCTGCACCTGAAGACATCTTGTGCTGTATGATTGATATTGAAGACTTGAGTGTGTTAAAGTCAGCCTTGTTACTTATCGAGCGATTATTATGTAAGATCCATGTGGTGAGACTTGCTCGTGTGCAATCTTCGCTCCTTCCTCATACGTAAGACACTATTCAATCACAACCACAACACAACCACAACGAGGAGGTCCAACTCAGCAGTGCTTGCTGTACTTGAACTCAAGCTGAATATTTCCTGTAAAATAGAATAATAATTAACTGCAAATATTACATAATCACGATTTACAACATCACAACTCTGCGACTCGATGCTTGATTACTCATTTTGACGATGAGCGGCGAGATCCACTCTCCCCATTCTTGCTCCATCCAGCCAATCACAAGCTCAATTCAACAGCCCAAACACGCCCATGCTGACCAATTGAGTCGGTTCTGTAAATTTTTAGATGGTCCCTGGCCTTCCGATCTCTCTCGTCTTCTCGGGCCCCGGCGCGCTGGCTTTGAAATCACTCTTGCGACGTCACTTCTATTCGCTCATTTTTTTCTGATTTTCGTCTGGTTTTATTTATTGCTTATTTTTTACTTTCTTTTGTTTTTCTCGCTTTCTGTCAGCCATCCACACAACACAATGTACCGGTCAATACGCCCGACACACCTGGCACGCGCTGCCGCCTCGACGCCGTCCGTCCTGGTTTCGCGCGCCCCCGGCTCTCGCCGCCTCGCCTCTACAGCCTCGTCTGCCAGCAAGCGCACCTGGAAGGGCGCCGCCGCCCGCTGGGGTCTGGCCGGTGCTGCCCTCTACTGGTACAACACCAGCCCCATCTTCGCCGAGGACGCTATCCCCACGACCAAGTCCCAATCGCCACTGGCTGCCGCCGCCGCCGCCGCGACCACCACCGACCCGTCTGCCACTGGCGCATCCTCGCCCGTCCCCGAAGAGAACTTCCGCACCGTCGACTCGCTGTTAGAAGAGAAGCAGAAGGAGGCTAGCCGGAGGGCTGCCGCGGAAAAGAAGGCTGCCGACGACAAGAAGGCCGCTGAGGCGCCCGCTGAGGGCTCGCCTGAGGCTCTCGAGGCTGAGGCGGGCCAGCAGGGCGCTTTCAACCCCGAGACTGGCGAGATCAACTGGGACTGCCCGTGCCTGGGCGGCATGGCGCACGGTCCTTGCGGTGAAGACTTCAAGGCCGCCTTCAGCTGCTTTGTCTTTTCCACCGAGGAGCCCAAGGGCATGGACTGCATTGAGAAGTTCCAGTACGTCACTTGAAGATTGATCTTGGTTTTGTATGCATTTGACCACTCGCTAACAATACAGGCACATGCAGGACTGCTTCCGCAAGTACCCCGAGATCTACGGCTCCGAGCTGCAGGATGACGAGGAGGAGGGCGCCGAGGGCGCTGCCCCTGCTGCCCCTGCTTCTGGCGACGTGACTGACGACAAGCCTGCCAACGGCGCCCCGACAAAAGCACAGATTGCTGAGAAGCTGGCCGAGAACAAGGAGGCCAAGAAGGAGGAGTCTAAGAAGGAGGAGGCCAAGACCGGTGCTCCCACCTCTACCCCTCCTGTCGACATCAAGGACGACATTGTCCAGGCCGAGATCACCGAGGACAAGCCCAAGGCCGACAAGAAGAAGAAGGCCAAGAAGGCCAAGAAGACCGAGAAGACCGAGTCTGTGCCCACAGCAGCAACAGACGCCACAGACGCAACACCTGCACCAGCTGCTGCTGAGCCAGCAGCCCCTGCTCCCGCCCCTGCTGCTCCCGCACCCGCGCCCGTTGCTGCTGCTGCTGCCCCTGTCGCTGACGATGGTGTCCCCAAGGCGGCTTTCGATGCCACCAGTGCCAACCAGTAAACAACACGAGTCGGCAGCAAAAGAAAAGCAAAAGCAACGACTAGACAAGACAAAATGGCGGATCTGAATACTCAATTGATCAATTGTATAACAGCATGTGTATAAAACGCATTGCCTCGGAGAATCTATTCGACGGCAACTGGGGATCTATGGGAGGCAGCGAGACTTGACGAACGGAACGGTGTTTAGAAGCATGTACATATTTTATCATAATAGACAAACTCCTAATATCCAGTGCAAGATGTTTGATACCAATATTTATTGATAATTTAGAGAAATAACAAAAGGCGTCTTCCAACTGACCGATGTAGTCAATGGCAATATTCTGGCAAAGCCATCTCAAGTAAACTAAACACAAAACGACTCCCAACAATAAGTCCAAGGAGACCAAGGAGAGGGAAACAGACAGAGTAAAAAAAAACACAATATGACAAAAAAAACAAAACAAAAGGCCATAGACTCCAGCAGTGATCATAACAAAAATGTACAAAAAGCGAGCCCAGGGTATATAAAAGCAAACAAGGCAGCCAGTCAAAGCCAAAGAAGATGACGGCAAAACAAAAAAAGGCTAAAACGCTCAAGATGTATCCCAATAGAAAACAGAAGAAAAGAGAAGGGGAAACAAATGAATACAACTGAGGCTCTAGTTGGAGCCAAACTCATCCTGGAACTCGTCGTCAATCTCCTGGCTCATATCCTTGGACTCGTCCTGGAGATCACGAAGGTCATCGTGCGCCTCGATGTTGGTCTCGTGGTCCTCCTTCGGGTCGTCAAACACCTCCGAGTCTTCCAGGTTGTCAATGTCCCAGTCCGACTTCTTCTTGCTCTTTTCGTAGTGGGCACCGTCGTCGTCGTGCGGGAATGTCTCGGTGTGCGAGCTGTGGTCCTCGGTGGCCGTGGCCCACGCCGTCGCGTACGTCTTGGTGGCTGCGTGTGCGTGGAGCGTAAAGGTAATACCCTCCTCGCCGCCGCGCTTCATGTTGCGGTGGTAGTAGTCCTCAATGGGGTAGAACTCGTCAACAGACGTGGGCGTAGGGGCGGGGGTGGCCTCGGGCACATCATCCAAAGTCTTTGAACGAGCGACCGTGAGAAGAGTTGAGGGCACGGGGACAGGTGCGTCGAGCATGTGCTTGACAATCTCACGGGATTCAATAGACATAGTCTTGTTCAGCTCGCCGTAGACAACCTCGAGAACCTTCTTAAGCGGGTTGCGCTGGGCAGCGGGCTCCTCCATCATGTGCTTGACGATACGGAGAGAGGTCTCGGTCTTGCTGTCCTTGCCATGGAACCGAGGGACCAGCTTGGACGTCGTCTTGTTCAGCTGCTCAAAGGGAGCCTCCTCGAAAGATGGCTGGGTGTCCGTGCCTGTCTCGTTGACGGCCGCCACCTCCATGGCTGCGGCAAGAGTGAGAGGCTTCTTGCCGTGGTGGAAGTAGTCCAGGATGCTCTTGACCTTGTTGTACTCGGCCACGCCAAGACCAGTGTAGCTAGCCGTCTCGGTATCACCGTGCGTCTTGGTCTCAACGACAGAGTCACCCTCGCTGACCTTGTATCCGTCCTTGGTGGTCACGCTGGAGCTACCGCTCACAGGGTTGATCTTCTTGGCATCAATGTGGCCATCTTCATCGCCACCAAAGACTGAGGGGATACTGCTGTCCTCGCTGCGGTCAATACCCTTGTAGGACGGACGCTGCGGAGCTGGGTGTCCAAGCTCGCCAGTGCTGACAGTCTGGGGGTCCTTGGGGCCGTAGAGGTCCTTGATGATCTTCCACCCCGAAGGTTCCTCACCCTCGGCAGCTTCTGCGCGGCGGACAATGACGTCGGTGTCTTCCGTTGCAATAAAGTTGGGGAGCTCGTTACCGTGAAGGGGTCCGTTGTAGACCGGCGGCACAAAACCGTTGGCATCGGGGCCGGTGGCAACCTTGATCGAGGAGCCCTTGGTATCGGCACCAGGGGCGGCCTTCCAGGGGTCGCCGCCGGCGGGGACAACCTTGTTGCCGCCCATACTCCAACTAGACTCCTCCTTGGTAACCTTGCTGGTATCATGCTCGTGGTCAAAGTCCTCCGAAATGTGAAGCGAGGGGTTGATCGACCACGTCTGGATGGAAATCACGGGGATGGGAATGGTAATAGCAGCGGCCACGATCTCGTCGTTAAAGACGGGGGCAGCTGTGGCGGCAGGCGCAGCGGTGGACCAGTTGGTGCAGTCGGAAACCGAGGTAGTGGTCGCGGTAGAAGTCGCGGACGGCACGAAGCTGGTAGGAGTCGGTGATGACATCGAAGCAACAACGCTTGTCCCGGCATTGGCTTGCGGTGTCGCAGTAGCAGCCATGACGCCATGGATACCGAACATGCCAACTAGGTGCATGAACAGCGCCACGATTGCCGTTCTGCTAAGGACAGGCATTGTGATAAATGTGGATCGATAAATTCGATAGATTGAAACCGGTGGTGGATTGATGGATTTGGTGATGTTAGTTCAATGATATCGATGATATCGATAATAGGGAAGCTATTGGCGAGTTTTGTGATAGACTGTTGGTGAAATGTGGTTTTGATGGATAGCGAAGTAAAAATAAAAATTCAAAAGAGAATGGTAAAGGAGACCTTTAAATATGCGAGTAAAAATTCGAGCGACAAATTTTGAGGCCTGAGGTAGGAGTACTTTTTTGCAAAACTCGCTGTTGTTAATCATCACCAGTGGCCATCGAGAAAAAAGAACAACATAAGAACAAAAAAAATGCAAAAGAACCAAATAAGTACATCGGTATGTGTTATCATATATTGTTATGGTTTATATGCTGATATTACTGAGTGTCGAAAGACGTCGTCGCTGGCAAGAACACTCGAGAAAATAGTAGACTTCGTCTTTTGTAGACTGCAAAGACCTTAGAGCGCGAAAGAAAGATACTTCTCAGATACCGGAAAAGAACGAGTCCATGCCGTTGTTGTTGAAGCTGAAGTTGAAGCCCTGGTTATTCATCTAGCAATCGTTAGTCATCGTCATTGTTCACATTATAAGACGCGTGCAAAAGGACTTACAAGGTCTTCCCATCCCCATTCATTGCCACTACCGGGCATGAAATCACCATTAGGAAAGTCCATTTCAGCGCCATCGCCACCCAAAAAGTCGCGCATGCCATTGTTGTCGCCGTCAGAATTACTCATGGTCTGGTCAGATCCGTGGCTGAAGGTCGTCGGCGCGTCTTCGCCCTCTTTGGTAGCGTGCTGAGCCGCCACTTCGCGCAGCAGATCGACGCAGTGGTTGAGGTGCTCTGAGCACTCGAGAAGCACAGTGCGCTCCATGTCTTCGGCAGTAGCGCCGCGTGCCAGAGCACGCGCTTGGGCGACGACTGCACAGGGAAACAGGTAGCCCTTGACATTTGTCTCGCCGGCACGGATGCGCTTCTCTGCGTAGCGCACTGTCTGCTCCAAGGCATCTAACAGAACTGCCTGAGTGACTACTCCAGGCATCGCCAGCATAGACCCAGACGACGCCTGGTTCTGCAGTGGTGGCAAGGGACTGTGCCCACGACCATCACTGCCGCCGGGTAGGTCGGTCCTGCCCCTGTCGCCTTCACCGCCTCCAGTCTCGCTGTGAGTGGCCTTGCTGCGGAAGTCATCAAACTTGCCATGGTTGAGAGTTTCACTACTACTGTGTCCACTGTTTCCATTAAGCGACTTGATGCCCAGCTTGAGGCGCACAGAATGCTCTTCTTCGAGCTGCCACAGGAGGTCCATGCTAAGAGTTGCGATGCACTGCACAGGAACAGACCGGAACCCACTTGATCCAGAGATAGATAGCCGGTAGAAGTCGTCAATCTCTTCTTCTGTGTCGATGACCATGGCAGAGTCGCGCGATCCCGTGACTGATGGCGCCCCGTTTCCTCCGTTCCATGACGATGAAAGCGATGCCGAACCGCTGTTACCCGTGTGCAGTCCAGCTGTGCCTGATGTTGGCGTAGATGTGGCATCTGTCGATGATGCCCGACCAGACCAGGCCTGGAACAGCTTCAGCGATGTATCGACGCTCACTTTGCGCGAGAAGTAGAACTTGGGGTCGTTTTGAGATGCTGCTAAGTACGACTGGTTGAGCGACAGGTAGAACCGTTGAGTCAGGTGGTCGACGAGGCGAAGTTGGAAAGTTGTCGGCTTAAGCTTGAACGCACTTGTCGAGGGCCTGAATGACTGAATTGTGCCGGTAAGAGCCTGGGTTGCAGTACGAAGTTCCGAGTTGAGACGCAACGTCTCGTCATATGATGTGTCGCTGCGGAAGTCGTTGACGTAGCGCGCAATCGCAAGGCGTGTCGGGAATGATTTGAGGAGCGCAATTTGAATCGACGTGTTTGTAAATGTCGTCAGAGGCTTGGGTGGTGGAGGGTGAGTGCTGTTCGCTGCTGAAGAGGCTGCTGGTTTCTCGATGAGCTGGTCATCGAAGAAATTGGCA
Organism: Ophiostoma piceae; assembly: GCA_032248835.1. Classification (NCBI taxonomy): domain Eukaryota; kingdom Fungi; phylum Ascomycota; class Sordariomycetes; order Ophiostomatales; family Ophiostomataceae; genus Ophiostoma; species Ophiostoma piceae. The sequence goes on from CP135122.1 coordinate 2,854,058, forward strand.
GGCGGCAGCGTGTCGAAATCGGTCATTGAAATCAACGGCGGCCCACCGGAGTCGATACTGGACTGAAGAGATATCTCTAGGATCGTAGCCCATAGTCGGCGGCGTATCTCGGCAAGGTAGCGCGGGATCTTGGGGATTTTGGTAGGGTCGCGGTGTAGGCCCATGTACATCGCCGAGCGCACCAAGCCGCCCGCAGATATCCAAACAAGGTCGGCTCCAATGCCCGATACCTCACGCGCCAGGTGCAACAAGCACATTGTCTGAAGGCCAGGTATGTTCATGCGTGATTTCTCAGACGGCGCCGGTGACATGAGCCAGATCTGAGCCTCGTAAATCCATTGGCTTGCAAGGTGGCGAAGTGAGCAAGTCTCGTCGTAGAAGATGGTGCCGATAGCCATGCACAGCTGCATCTGGATGACGAAATTTGAACTGGCCTCGCTCGGGTTCTCCCAGTACCGGCGATAGTCGCGCGTAAATGTTGGAATGTGCAGAACACGGTAGACAGTCTCAAAAGTGCGGAAGTAGCTGTTGATGAGCTCATCTGCGACTTCACGCGCAGGGATGTGCTTGCCAAAGTCGATCGAAAGCTTTGTCGGCGCACGACGGGCCTTGATGGTGCGGCCTAGCGACTTGCACTTTTTCATGCTCTCGTAGAGGTTGCCGTTCTTGCTTTCCTTCTTGCCCATGATCTCATTGAATACGGGCTTCATGATAGTGAGTAGGGCTCCATTCATCCAGTGCCCTTGGCTGATGTATCTCGACTTTGCAGACACAATGCCCGCCTTGTCGTCGTCCTGTGCTGCTGTAGTGTCAATGTGCATCAAAGGGTCAGGTCCGAAACCTTCAAATCTCGGCGCTGTAGGCACTGGCAGGGGCAGCGTAGCCGGCGCAGTAGGTTGCGGTGGAGGCGGAGGTGGAGGCGGCGGCGGCGGGGCCGGCTGAGGTGGTGGTAGTGCTTGCCGTGGTGGATCATAGTCATGTCTGCTGTCGTGTCTATCGTGACGGTCCTGGGGGCTGCCGCGACGATCAAGACGAGAATCGCGGCGGTCGTCGCGAGGATCGTCGCGCGGGTCGTCTCGTGAATCATGCCGAAAATCGTGGCGAGACCCGCGGCGGTCATCACGATGGTCGCGTCTATCGTGACGGTCGTGAAATGGCAGCTCGTGGTGGTGGTGAGGGTGCATCATATGAGGCGGTGGAGGAGGCGGCGGTGGCGGGTGGAAATGGTGCATATACGGCGGCGGGTAGTGGTGAGGCGGCATGTGATGGGGAGGTGGTCCACGGTGGTGGGGTGGCCGGTGATGATGCGGTGGTGGTGGCCAGTGAGGAGGGGGGCCACGGTGATGCATGTGGTGGTGCATGGGCGGCGGTGGTGGGGGTCCATGAGGCTCATCCTGGTCGTTGAGAACAAGAGCAAGGCGGTTCTCGAGGCGGCGGACCTGCTCCTTGAGGGTTGAAACCTCTGTGTCGCCAGAGACAGTCGAGAAAGACGGCAGGGGACCGCCGCGTGATGTAGACGCGGGTGAGGAGAACCGATCGCGAGTGTCAGCGCGGTTGAGGTAGTCGTCGTGGCGGTGGTAAGGAGGGCCGCCACTGGTGGTGCTGCTGCTGCCATTGCCGCCAGGAACGGGCAGAATGTTGAACCGATTGCCGGCTCCGGGGGTCGAGTTGCCAGCGACAGACGGCGCGGTGGTCACAGTACCCGCAGTTGAGGCCGGCCATTCGGACTCAAGCGATCCGGTCCGGCCAATGGGTAAGTATGCCCTGCGGTCGTCACTGTGGTCGATTTTGATGTCTCTGTCACGGCCCCTTTCGCGGCCGCGGTTTCGGTCATAGTCGTCATCAAAGTCGCGGTCCCGCTCGCTGTCGTCGCCGCCAGGGCCCTCGCTTAGCTTGCGCACATGGCCGGCGCGCATGGGCGGCGACTTGCTGACCATGGGGTCGGGCTGGTAGAAGCAGTGCTCGGGCTTGTAGGCCTGCACGCAGTTGGCGCATGGCTGTTCACGGTCACACCGGACTTTGCGCCGACGGCACTGTTACGTCAGTATTGCAGCAGTAGAGGTGCTCGGTGCTCGGCTGCAACTCACCTCCTCGCAAGCGAGGGTGCGCCGGCGCCGCTTCCGCTTGAGCGGCGTGTTATCGTGATCCATTTCGGCGGCTTGCGGTCGGATGTGTTGGTGAGGTGATGCTGGATTCGACAACTTCGGAGATGGCGGTATTCACGCGGCCTTCAGGTAGCCTCTAGGCGACAGCTCGGCGATGTTCTTAGGCGGCGGTGCTAGGCGGTATAGTATGGTACTTTTACCCGATAGCCGATGTGACCGAATCGAAGCTGTCGCGAACACGGCAGTAGGAGCCCCCAAAAAGAACAGCAACGAACAATTAAAGGATCAAATGAGGGCAGCGAGTATCGAGACCATTTCCGAGTGTAGCTGACTTGTTCTCTCGTGTTGTCGGTGTCTGGTAGATGTACTGTCGGGGTACGGAGATTTTCTGGTGTTGCGCGTCGGATTTAGTACAGTGTATATTAGGGGTGGCGTAGGCGCTGAGGCAGCCAGTAAGCCAGTAGTCGGTAGTGGGCGCGGGCAGAATACGAATAAGAGACAGAGAGCGACAGACGTCAAGCGACGGAGCGACAAAATAACGGCTCGGGGTTTGGTGTAGGGGGCGAAGAGGAGAAATATGTAATGAGGATACGGTAGACAAAAGGAAAAAGAAAAGCAAGAAAGGTAAAGAAAGAGAAAAGGAAAAGGAAAAATAGAAGAGATGGCGAGACACGAGGTGGGCTCACACCGCGATTGCCATAAGTGGACGTCAGTTGATTCCAGCCTCGGGATGCGCCTTCCGTAAATAACTACACACAGTGAGAAGGAGCAGCGGGTGCATCTAATTATGGGAAGGAGCAGTCGAGTCGATCGATCGCTTCGGAAGGAGCAATAATATCAGAGGAAATAAGAAAGTAGGAGATAGGGAATAGGAGAATAAGAAACGGAAAAAGAAGCATGCATAAACAATTTAGTCCGCTGGGCAAGGAAACGGGTTAATGTCAGATCTAAGCCTCAAGACGAGTGCCGACACGCAACAACGAATGGATACAGACTTATTACAGGCGCAGGAAAAGAGAGAAGACGAGGATAATATTTTCTACTCGCTTAGTGTGCAGGCGATTGCCGATGGCTCTTTCCCTCCTTTTGCTTCTTCATGGGTCGCGTAGCTCGCTCTTGCCTGGTCTCCCTTGACTTCCTTCCATGCCTGTCTGGATTGTGTTATCTTTCTGTTCCATTCTGGGGTTGTTCGGGTCGAGCCTTCCATGATGATGCCTCGGACCTTGCCCTTTCTGAATCGATGACGAGTCTCTGACACGGCAGGCATCGTATTTTGGGATTTAATCCCGTATTAATTTTAAATCAATTTAATTCGTATTCAAGGCGGGCACTATGGGCTTCTGCAGTAGCCCGGACTTTAGCCTCCACGGTTTCGTCGGATATTGTGCTAGGGACTTGGACTGCCCTAATCGCGCGACAAATTAATCAACCCCAATAACGAGGATAGACAGAGTACAAGTACGAGAGCACTGTCGGACTCGGAGTGCCAATCGCAGTGAATCCAGTTCCAAGAAGGAGCGATGGAGAACCGTAAATATAGATGGAGCACCGAAAGTCCGAGAATGTGAGATGCCCTGTAATACGAGGCAAGTACAATGGATGGCAGTGTGCAGGAGGCAAGTCTGACGGCAGGTACGACCGGTGGTCAAGAATAGCAAAGGAAATAAGCATCATGAGCAAGCAGCATACTATATACTTCCAAATTCCCAAAGACAGAACGGAGAATGTATCAAAGCTGGGAGGTAGAGGCAGACAAGAGGAAAGAGCAATGAACCTTGCTCCGAAACCCGAAGAGTCTCCCCGACAAGGCGCATTAGCCTTGGTTGGCTGGTACCGGGCAAGGTCTCGGACTAGGCGTGTGCTGACTAGATCTCATGTCAGCTGTAGTATTATTTGATTTATTTTGCTATTAAATTTATTGGATCCGTCGTGCTGTCCTGCCCACTGTAATGTTGTGCTACAGAGCAGTTACATTGTACTACAAAAATAGAAGACGATAAATTACATAAGCAAAGCAGCAGAACATATCATAAGCTCGACAACCACATCACAACATATAACGCTCCAATGTCCTTTTATTTTAGATTCCAACTATGGCGAAAGGGAAGAAGAGAGGTAAGAGAAAAGAGATAAGAGAATGTAGCTATTAAACACGCAACAAAAATGTAACATCATTGTACACGGGGACGGTCGTCGACCTGGACGGACAGCAAGGACAGCAATCCGCCAGGCGAACAACCAACAAACCCCAGCGTCTATATATATGTATGATAGAGGGTAGGTAGTATGAGTATGTAGTATGTGGTAAGTAGTAGGTGATAAGAGGATATGAGGGAGATAGTTTTAGGTATTGGCATTAGACATGGCATGGGCATGGCACGTCTTCATTAGACACCAGCACCGTCATCGATACGACAAACACTCGGAAACACTGCAGAAAAAGAGGACGAAATGCTTTTAGCTTTTATCCCTTTACAGCAGCAGCTCCAGAGGGTTCTCAATGACCTGCTTGAGCTCCTTGATCCACTCGCCACCGACAGCGCCGTCAACGACCTTGTGGTCGAAGCTGGCAGTGACGATGATCTGGTCGTCCCACTCAACACCGGTGGTGCCGTCCTCGTTCTCTACCGGCACGGCAACCTTCTTGGTGGTGCCAATGGCCAGGATGCAGGCCTGGGGAGGGTTGACAATGGCGGTGAAACGCTCAACGGCCGAGTTCATGCCCAGGTTGGAGATGGAGATGCTGCCACCCTGGTACTCCTCGGGCTTCAGCTTGCCGTCGCGGGCACGCTTGGCCAGCTCCTTGACGGACGCAGAGATAGCCTGCAGACCCTTGGTCTCAACGGAGGAGACAATGGGGGTGATCAGGCCGGTAGGGGTAGAGACGGCAACGGAGACGTCCACGGTCTTGAACTCGCGGACGGCGCCATCGCGCCAAGAAGAGTTGGCGGCGGGGACCTTGCGGGAAGCGACACCGATGGCCTTGATGAGGAAGTCGTTGACGCTCAGCTTGTACTTGCCGTCAGCGGAGGCGTTGAGGGCAGCACGCAGCTTCAGCAGCTTGCTGACGGACAGCGACGAGGAGACAAAGTAGTGGGGGTTGGTGTTCCACGACTCGGTGAGGCGGTTGGCGATGGTCTTGCGCATGCCGCTGGTAGGGATGTCCTCGAAGACGGGGCCGCTGGCAGCAGCAGACGAGGCAGCAGCAGGGGCGGCCTTGGACGAGGCAGCCTTGACATCAGCCTCGGTGATCTTGCCGCCGGGGCCGGAGCCCTTCAGGCCGCTGACCTTAACGCCAGACTCGACAGCCAGGCGCTTGGCGGCAGCACCGATGTTGGGCTCACGGGCCAGGGCAGTCTGCAGACGGACGGGGCCATTGCTTGTGGGCTGCTCGACGGGTGCGGACTCGGCGGCAGGGGCAGGGGTGGGAGCAGGGGCGGACTCGGCAGGGGCGGCAGCAGCGGGGGCAGCGGCATCACCACCAGCATCGGCCAGGGTGAAGTTCTCAAAGGCGGAGATGTCACCGCCCTCCTCGACGAGGACAGCAATGGGCTGTATGTGTTAGTATCGTCATGTATAGAAACGGTATGGATGGGCATGGGGCATAATTAACGCACGTTGCCGACAGCAATGTCCTTGTCGCCGGTCTGCTTCAGGGCCTTGGCAAAGACACCCTCCTCCTGGTACTCAAAGTCCATCTGGGCCTTGTCGGTCTCAATCTCGACGAGCACATCACCGGGGGAGATGGCATCACCGGGCTTCTTCTGCCAGACGCCAATGTTGCCGGCAGTCATGGTGGGCGACAGGGCAGGCATCTTGACGATGGTGTGAGGCGGGTAGGAGGCATAGAAGCGGGCGAGGGCAGCCGGGGCGGCGTACCGCAGGACGGTCTGCGGCTGGAGCAGACGCCTCCGGAGGACGGGAGCGAGCATGATGGCGGTAATGTGGACGGAAAACTGAAGAGAAACGAGGCGGAAAGGTAGGGGTGAGGAGGTCGGTACAAGTCCGTTGCGAGAAGCGAGTGCGTGAAGCGTAGAGCGTGAAGCGTTTTTTGCGGTCTTGGGTTTTGGGAGGGATTTGGAGTGTCGGGTGGTGGTTGGCCAGAGGTGGTGGTGGTGGCAGGTGGCAGGTGTGGTTTGGGCGGTCTTTGTTTGGATTTTTTTACTGGGGCCCTGGATCGGAGTCGATTTGGGGGAGAATAGGGGTGGAGACGAGAAAAATAACGGAGGAGCACGGAACGAAGGGTGTTACAGGGAGCGAGAAAGAACGGGATGTCTCTGTAATGGGAGGATGGATGGGTGTATTCTGAAGAGAATAAATCCAGGAAAAATGCAGATTAGTTTTTATGAGAGTTCTAGCTGTTTAGGAGTCAATTGTACAGATATCTACAGAATTGATCATGTCAAGTGAAGTTGAACGCCGCTGCAAATGATGACTAAGAATTGATTGATTCAGGGGCAGGTACGACCGGAGAAAGTGTTGGGGCGCGTTGGGAGTAGGTGTAGGACTTCAGACTGGCACTACTGTAGACACTAGACAGCCTTCCAGCTGGTGCGCGAGATAAAGCAGCGAGGGAATTGACGACTGAGTGGCCTGGAACAGAAGGAGCGACAGACAGCCCACCAGGAGCTCTTGCCTGCTTGCTTGGCTTCGGGGGGAATTGGCTCGAAAACGAAACTTTCTTTTTGAGTTAAAGTTACGATTATTCTATTTATTTTCGCTGCAAAGTTTAACAACTCTAAATTATTTCCCTCGCGCGCTCGCTGTATTGTTCCTCCTTGATCGCTGGCCGTTGGGATTGGACCCACTACAGACGTGTCACTGCGAGCGTGTTCAGTGAGTGATCGCTGGAGAGCTGCCACGGCTGCTGTAATCTAAGATAACACTTGCTGCTGGGACACGGCAGGACCCCTGCTAGTGTAGACAGCGCATTCTGATTGGCTGCTGGCTGCTAGCGCAAGCAGAGCTCATGGCTTTTTCTCTTTGCTCTGCTGGCGACAAGCGTCCCGACGCCGGCGCGTCCGCGCTTACAGAAGGCTTTCGATGGCTTAGACGTGCGAGGTCTTCCAAGGCTGCTCTGATAAATGTCGCACTCATCTTATTGCCTTCTTATTAGCTCATCTGGGCGAATGTTCTCCGGATCTTCCAGGACGACGGCGAGATCACATTCAGGCTGAGGCTGAAAAAGCAGGCATTAACAATCAGAGTATGTGCGTGTGAAAGCCAGGTCACAAGGTGTAAGATACATACCAATGGCCGGTCACGGTCGACATCACATATTCCATCCGTCGTCTCCGGTATCAATATACACCACGGCCCGCCCAGGTCACGTGTGTTCTAGAAGCAAGGAAACAGCAAGGAACACCAAGGTTGACAGGTGGCCTCGAAGCTCTTATCTAGAATCTAATCGCTATCTCCCCGTGACCTTGAATTTCCCTGCGTACGTAATCACGACAGACCCCTTAAGTGAGCCTGCCCCACAAAAGCTATACGACAACCGACGCCTTTCCCCATTGCGTACCTGGCCTACAGGCTCCAAGTGTCCAATATGCCCATTTGTAGCAAGTGCGCCAGGTCCACATCCCTACCAAGCCGACTCCCTGTATTCCACAGTAATATCCCATGCCACATTAGCATTCGTATGCCTCACCCTTTGCTCCAGGCAGCGTTGTAATCCATTCACGACACTCCCTGTTCTCTGCATAGCTTCCACGCCGCTGCCACACCTGCAGCATCTGCCAGAGCAACTCCTTTTTCCATTTCTACAGCCGGCGTGCCCCTGACGTCGCAACGGTGGCCTCTACTGACGCAGCCTCCTCCTCGTCGACATCGACGCCAACGACGCCATCGACATCATCAAAGCGCAGCTGTAGCACCATACACGTTTAGCAGGCTACGCAGCAGACGACATTCACACACGCATACAACACGCACTGGGCCCTTTGCAGCTTCATAGCACTCCCGATTCACGATCCCTCGACGCCACTCCCCCCCTCGCATGGCCCTTCGCTCGACAGCCTCCCTCTTCTTCCGGCCAGCATGAGCTCGCTCAAGTTCGTGGCCGCCTCGCTCGGCGTCATCGCCGCTGCCAAGGACACCAGTCGCGACCCAGTCCTTGCCGAGGCCGTCAAGAAAGCCCTCGATGCCATCAAGACCGCCGACCCCCAGTTCCCTGACCCCGAGGTCATCTTTGCGCCGTTACAGCTTGCCACCCGCTCCGGTAGCATCCCCCTGACCACTACCGCCCTCGACTGCATTGGCAAGCTCATCTCCTACTCCTACTTTTCCATTCCATCCGCCTCTTCTGCTGCTGCCGCTGCCGCCACCGCTGCTGCTGAATCCACATCCGACGGCGAGGATGACCAGCCAAATCCAGCCGCCCAGGCAGCCCGCGATGCCGCTGCTACTGTTGCCGCCGCGGCATCTTCCGACCGTGCACCGCTGATCGAGCGCGCCATTGACACAATATGTGACTGCTTCCAGGGCGAGTCGACACCGGCCGAGGTTCAGCTGCAGATCGTCAAGTCGCTGCTGGCGGCCGTCCTTAACGACAAGATCGTCGTCCACGGTGCCGGCCTGCTCAAGGCCATCCGCCAGGTCTACAACGTCTTTCTGCTCTCGCGCAACGCGTCCAACCAGCAGGTCGCGCAGGGCACCCTCACACAGATGGTCGGCACCGTTTTTGAGCGCGTCAAGCTCCGGCTGCAGATGAAGGAGACGCGCCTCAGCCTGTCCAAGCTCAACAAGAACGGCAGCAACGCCACTTTTGAGCATGCTGACTCACTCAACCGTCACAGCACGGCCAACGACGGCGATGCCGATGGCGACGACTCATCCGAGGCCCCCATGACTCCCGACGGAGCTTCAGCCACAACATCATCCGGCAGGGCCAACGGCGACGACAGCGGTGCCGGAAAGCTGACCTTGAAGGACCTCGAGCACCGCAAGAGCTTCGACGACTCCAACCTCGGCGACGGCCCGACGATGGTGACACACCTCAAGCGCACAGCCGCATCGTCTGCCCGCTCGATCTCCGAGCAGACCAACCCCGACAGCCCGCACGACGACGCCCCCGAGGCCCTCGACGCCGAGGACGAGGTCTACATCCGCGATGCCTATCTCGTGTTCCGCTCGTTCTGCAACCTTTCCACCAAGGTGCTGCCGCCTGACCAGCTGTACGACCTGCGCGGCCAGCCTATGCGCTCCAAGCTCGTGTCGCTGCATCTCATCCATACCCTTCTCAACAACAACATTGCCGTCTTCACGTCGCCACTGTGCACCATTACAAACACCAAGAGCAACGAGCCCACTAGCTTTTTGCAGGCCATCAAGTTCTACCTGTGTCTCAGCATCACCCGCAACGGCGCCAGCTCGGTTGACCGTGTGTTTGAGGTCTGCACAGAGATCTTCTGGCTCATGCTCAAGTTTATGCGCGCACCTTTCAAGAAGGAGATTGAGGTCTTCCTCAACGAGATCTACCTGGCTCTGCTTGCCCGGAAAACCGCGCCCATGTCCCAGAAGCTCTACTTTATCGGCATCCTGAACCGCTTCTGTGCCGACCCGCGTGCCCTCGTCGAGACATACCTCAACTACGACTGCGAGCGCAACGTCGACAACATCTTCCAGACCATTGTCGAGCACCTCGCCAAGCTTGCCATCACACCCGTGCCCGTCACCAGCGACATTGAGCGCGCCTACGAGGACAAGCACGGCACGACCAGCGGCAGCGACTGGCAGATCAAGACGTCACTGCCACCACCGCTGACTGTCTCCCACATCATGCCTCACCACGAGCCCGAGCCCGAGTTTCCTAAGGAGTACGTCATGAAGCGGATATCTCTAGATGCACTGGTGGAGTCACTGCGGTCCATGGTCAACTGGTCGCAGGCTGGCCGGCCTGATGGTGCTGCTGCGACCGCTGCGGCAGCCGCCGATGCCGACCGGAGAGCATCACTGGAGGATATTCGCGAGTCGATCGACCCTGACTCAGTGTCGCGCACAGACACTCCGGTCATGCCTGCGACTCCCGTCATGGATGACGACCCAGAACAGCTCGAGAAGGAAAAGGCACGCAAGACGGCGCTCTCGATTGCAATCAAGGCATTTAACTTCAAGCCGAAGCGCGGTCTTAAGATGCTGCTCGACCAGGGTTTTATTCCCAGCGATTCTCCCACCGACGTTGCCAACTTCCTTGTCAGCGAGGACCGCCTTAACAAGGCGCAGATTGGCGAGTACCTTGGTGAAGGCGACCCCAAGAACATTGAGACCATGCACGCCTTTGTCAACACCATGAACTTTACTAAGCGCCGCTTCGTCGACGCGCTGCGCCAATTCCTGCAGTCGTTCCGTCTGCCTGGCGAGGCCCAGAAGATTGATCGTTTCATGCTCAAGTTTGCTGAGCGCTACAACGACGGCAACCCCAACGCCTTTGCAAACGCTGACACCGCCTACGTTCTGGCCTACTCGGTCATCATGCTCAACACAGATCTCCACAGCACACAGGTTGTGAAGCGCATGACGAAGCAGGACTTTATCCGCAACAACCGCGGCATCAACGACAATGCCGATTTGCCCGACGAGTACCTGATTGGCATCTACGAAGAGATTGGCTCTAACGAGATCGTGCTTAACAGTGAGCGCGCGGCAGCTGCTGCCGCCGGCACACTGCCGCCTCAGCCGTCCACAGGCCTGGCCAGCGCCTTTTCGAATGTCGGCCGCGACCTGCAGCGCGAGGCGTACGTGCAGCAGTCGGAGGAGATCTCGCTGCGGTCGGAACAGCTGTTCAAGAACCTGTTCCGCAGCCAGCGTCGCAACGCGACCAAGGCGGGCGGCGTCAAGTTTGTGCCAGCAACCAGCTTCAAGCACATTGGCCCCATGTTCGACGTGACGTGGATGTCCTACTTCTCGTCCTTTTCCAGCCAGATGCAGAACGCGCACAATCTGGAGATCAACCGCCTGTGCCTCGAGGGCATGAAGCTGGCCACCAAGATTGCGTGCCAGTTTGAGCTGTCCACACCCCGCGAAGCCTTCATCTCGGCTCTCCGCAATGCGGCCAACCTCAACAATGTGCAGGAGCTGTATGCCAAGAACTTTGAGGCCCTGCGCGTGCTGCTCGAGCTGGGCTACACCGAGGGCAACTACCTGCGCGAGTCGTGGAAGGATATCCTGATCTCTGTCAGCCAGCTGGAGCGGCTGCAGCTCATGGCCAGCGGCATCGACGCCAGCGCGGTACCCGATGTGTCTAAGGCGCGGTTTGTGCCGCCAGCCAAGGAGCGCGGTGGCAGCATCAGCAGCAACAGCGACCGCAAGTCGATGCAGCGCCGCCAGCAACAGCAGCAGCGGCCGCGTGCGCCGACGGGACCCAACGGGTTCTCGTCGCTCGAGATTGCGTACGACTTGACGTCGGACGACACCATCAAGAGCATGGACCGCATCTTCACCAACACGGCCAACCTCAACGGCGAGGCCATTGGGCACTTTGCACGGGCGCTGACGGAGGTGAGCTGGGACGAGATCAAGGTGTCGGGTACCAACGACAACCCGCGCATGTACAGTCTGCAGAAGATTGTTGAAATCAGCTACTACAACATGACGCGTGTGCGTTTTGAGTGGACCAACATCTGGGACGTGCTGGGCGACCATTTCAACAAGATCGGCTCGCACGCCAACGAGGCCGTCGTCTTTTTCGCGCTGGACTCGCTGCGGCAGCTGTCGATGCGGTTCATGGAGATCGAGGAGCTGGCGGGCTTCAAATTCCAAAAGGATTTCCTCAAGCCATTTGAGCACGTCATGGCCAACTCGAGCAACATCCACGTCAAGGACATGGCACTGCGGTGCCTGATCCAGATGATCCAGGCGCGTGGCGAGAACATTCGTTCTGGCTGGCGCACCATGTTTGGCGCCTTTACCGTGGCCGCGCGTGACCCCTCGGAGAGCATTGTCAACATGGCATTTGAGAACGTGACGCAAGTGTTCCGCACGCGCTTCGGTGTGGTTATTGCCCAGGGTGCCTTTACCGACCTGATTGTCTGCTTGACGGAGTTCTCCAAGAACATTCGCTTCCAGAAGAAGAGCCTGCAGGCGATGGAGACGCTGAAGGCGGTTGTGCCCAAGATGCTCAAGACGCCCGAGTGCCCTCTATCGCAACAGCGCCACGCACCAGCCAACGGCACCGATGCCGCTACCACTGTGGAGGGTAAAACTGATAAGAACGGCGAGAATGGCGCCGCTGTCGACAGCAAGCCGCAGCCCAGCCGCACGTCGGTTGAAGAGGGCTTCTGGTTCCCCGTGCTGTTTGCGTTCCACGACGTACTGATGACAGGCGAGGATCTCGAGGTGCGGTCCAACGCGCTCAACTACTTTTTCGAGACGCTGCTGCGGTACGGCGGCGACTTCCCGCCCGACTTTTGGGATATTCTGTGGCGCCAGCAGCTGTACCCCATCTTCCTGGTGCTCCGGTCGCGTCCGGAGATGTCTAATGTGCTGAGCCACGAGGAGCTGTCTGTGTGGCTGTCGACGACCATGATCCAGGCGCTGCGCAACATGATCACTCTATTTACGCATTACTTTGATGCGCTCGAGTACATGCTGGACCGGTTCCTGGAGCTGTTGGCTTTGTGCATCTTGCAGGAGAACGACACGATTGCTCGTATCGGCAGCAACTGCCTGCAGCAGCTAGTCCTGCAGAACGTCAACAAGTTCTCTGAGACGCACTGGTCCAAGATTGTGGGTGCGTTCTGCGAGCTGTTTGAGCGCACGACGGCTTACCAGCTGTTCTCGGCGGCGACTATCAACTCGGCGGCGTCGCTGGCCCCCGCGACCGGCAGCATGGAGTTTGGCTACCCGCTGAGCCCCGGCCTGCCACCCGCGTCCGATGACGAAAAGTCGCTCAAGATTGATGGCGACAATGACGCCAACGGCACTAATGGTAATGCCGAGGCGTCGGATGCCGTGTCGACGCTGTCTGTTCCCAGCACGACCGTGACTGCGCCCGAGGGTGACAGCGATGACAGCGAGGACACGGATGCCAACGAGGCCGAGGACACGCAGCGCACACCACGGGCGTCGTCCATCATCTCGACGGACCCGACCGTGCAGCAGCCTGCGCTGGAGGAGTTCAAGCCGACGAGCAACCTGCAGCAGCAGCCCGTGGTTGTGACTGCGGCGCGGCGGCGGTTCTTCAACCGCATTATCTCGCGCTGTGTTCTGCAGCTTCTGATGATCGAGACGGTCAACGAGCTGTTCAGCAACGAGGTGGTGTATGCGCAGATCCCGTCGACAGAGCTGCTGCGGCTGATGGCGCTGCTCAAGAAGTCTTTCCTGTTTGCGCGGCGGTTCAACAACGACAAGGACCTGCGCATGCGTCTGTGGCGCGAGGGATTCATGAAGCAGCCGCCCAATCTGCTGAAGCAGGAGTCGGGCTCGGCGGCGACGTACGTGGCGATCCTGTTCAAGATGTACGCGGACCAGTCGGAGGAGCGGCAGGCCAAGCGCGCGGACGTGGAGAGCGCGCTGGTGCCGCTGTGCAAGGACATTCTGCAGGGCTACCTTGCGCTGGAGGACGAGAGCCAGCACCGCAACATTATGGCGTGGCGGCCTGTGGTGGTGGACGTGCTGGAGGGCTATGCACACCAGTTCCCCGAGGCGTCATTTGTTGAGCACATGAGCGGCTTCTACCCGAGCATGATTGAGCTGCTGAGCCGCGAGCTGAGCCTGGAGCTGCGGACTGCGATTGTGCAGGTTCTGCGGCGCGTGGGCGAGGTGAGCCTGGGGATCAAGGGCCTTGTGGCGGGCACACACACGACGGAGAGCGCGGGCAACGTCGCTGGCGAGGAGACTTTTGCTGAGGGCATCAAGCGGCGGCGGCGCGGCGACAGCGTGATGAGCATGGCGACGACGGCGACGGCCAACGAGGGCACGACGTCTGTGGACTCTGAGGGCGGCGATGCCAGCACCAAGTTCATGGGCCGGCGCATGCACTCGCCGTCGATGCAGGAGTAGTTTGTTTTGTTTTGATTTTTTCTTTGCTTTGTTTTCTGTCTTGTTGTCTTCGTTATGGGCATTGGCATATACATTTGATTCTGCACTCTGTTTCTTATTATATTACTGCTTTCTTTCTGTTCTTCTTCTGTTTCTTCTTCTGTCTCTCTGCGATGTATTTTTATCGTGTTTACATGGCCAGCTTGTCTTTGAATAAGGAGGCGGTTGATGTTTTAAAATGTTTTGATACAGATTAGTTGCTCTGTTTATAGCAGCGGAAAAGCAAGCCGTGTAATTGATGTTTATTTACTTGGTGTGTCGCTGTTTGATGGTGACTTATTTTTGAATAAAGTCTCTATTTAATTTTTTTTTTCATTTTTGTTTTTATAAGATTTATTAAATGATTTATTTTATTTTTATTTTCTTCTTATTTTATTATCTGTCTTTGCCATCATTATTCTTGTTTTGAAATCAAACGACACAGTTATCGTCACTCGAGAAAGATAAATAAGACCATAACGCAGTTCTATTCATCATCATAATCAATGCTAATCTACTCTAACAAATGCTCGCTATCAATACAACCAACACATCAACCACAGCCCCAGGCTGTCCACACAATCTACCGAAGAGGAAGACTAGGGTGGTCTTCCCGGGGCAGCACAAGCTCGACCCATTGCCGCATGTCATCGGCTTCCTCCTGTGTGCACTGTCCGTTCTGGGCAGCCTGCTGCCGCTCGGCGACGATCATATCCCCGATAGGAACCAACCTCCAGTCAATGGAGCTAGCATGCTGCATGATCTCCCTCATGATGGTGACTTCCTTCTTGAGTCTGCGGTCCTCGATGTCATTTCCGGAGGCGTAGTGCGGTCTTTGGGCTCTCGTGATACCGCTCCGTATGTCGCTCTGGTCGAGGAGGCATCGCGTACAGACCACAAGGTCTCTGTAGAACAGCTGCATCTGGCCAAACATCAAGAGGTCGTTCTTGTTGATCATGTCGCCGATCGCATAGTCGAGTAGTCCGCAGCTTGAGTCGGCAATAAACTGAAAGTTAAGGGCGGCCAACTGCGGCAGGATGCTCAGGATCCGTGATTGGGCTGTGGACCGCGACCGAGAAGTTCTGATTTGGGCGTCTGGGCCGTCTTCGTCTGAGCTTTCGACAATCTCCTCGTAGTGAAAGTGGTCCACAGTCGTCTCGGCGTAGCGTACGATTGTGTTATCATACAGCTCCGAGTCCTTGAACAAGCAGTACCAGAGTTGGCCAATGCCAAAGGGGCGCTCTAGTAGAAGACTCTGTGTCGAGCTCTCACTCCGGGACGTGCTGGCACTGTCGTTCGAGTTTCTGGTGACCGGCATTCTAAGCCCATCCCGGGGCCAGTCTGCATCCAGCAGACGAAGAAGAACGCGCTCGGAATATTCACCCACGCCGATATCTGGGTTGAGGAGCCAGCACTTGACAAATTCAGAAAAAAGGCCTAAGAATCTGTCTTCATCCACCAGAGAGATCATGTTGTTGATCTCCTTCGAGGTCGGGCCCCAGTCTGGGGAGGTTCGAGGCCCTACGGCCTTTTCGATAATGGCAATGGCCAGCTTATTTGTCTCGGGCGTGGCATAGGGCGACATGCTGTCAATAAGGGCCTCCTTTGGTGCGATTGCCATGGCATCATCAAAGGAAAAGCTGGGCTGCTGCAGCAACTTTCGGATGAGCAAGCAGACGGCCTCCGTGTTGGCTAAAGCGCCTTCTCCTCTGGAGATCGCGGGGCTTGTAAGCAGCGTTATCAACTTTGTCATGACGACCCCGGAAATTGAGCTGGCATTGTCTTCTGTGACGCACATCCGAACATCGTAAAACCGGTCCGGAATAAGATTAACCGTCGACGATGGCCTCAGCAGTTCATCCATATGCTCGACGAGCTCGCGGAGCCTAACGCTGGCATATGATGCCATTGCGGTGGTGGCGTCCAATGGTAACGATGAGAGCAGGTGAAGATACTTGTAGTTGTTGAAGAGGCTAAATGCGTTGAAGCTATGCTGTCGACAGTGAGGTTCAGAAGGAGAAATGACACGATGCAATGTTTTGATTATATAATATCAACACTCCGGAAGGCAACGAGCCGCGTCGTCAGGGCTTGATATGGAAGCAGTTCGAGGTCGTTCCTTCTTGATGTGCTCCAACGTCACCGGACAGTACTAATACGGAACGCGGGGCTAGCGCATCGATGCAGTGCATTTAGCGTTCCCACGCTACGCCTGCGGCTACAGTAGGGCGGTGGGGGACGACAGCGAAAGTCCACTAGAAGTTTAGTAGTAGCGCCAAAAATTTGACTGGCAGAAAAAGAAGGAAGGTTTTCGCCGACTGACTCCAGCAGTCGACTTCACGCACTGCACGTCGCATTACAACCACGCTCAACCTTGATACACCCAATCTCGACACGTTCAGCCTCAAACACACACACCCAGTCTTACAAAACACACCAAGAAAAACAACTACACAAAATGCGCGGCGGTGGACGTGGCGGCGGACGCGGAGGGCGCGGCGGCAAGCGAGGCGGCGGCTTTGCGCCGTGGTCCGACGACCCGACAATGAAGGCCGACTCCAAGCCCGTCGAGCTCTTCCCGACATTCAACACACCGACGGCAGCGCCAGTCACCGACCAGGAACGCCGTGTCGTCGACTGCTTCCTGCTCGTGCGCGAACAGACACACTCGAGCCCCCTCTACACACAGACACGCACCCTCAAAGGCCCCGGCTCGTCCAGCAATGCCGGCGCGGGCCTTGCGGGCGGCTCCAGCAAGGCGTATGGCCAGGACCAGATCAACCAGCAGTACGGCGTGCGCAACAAGGCCACCGTCGACCCCTTCACGGCAGTGCCCATGTACTCGCACCGCTTCCAGACCGCCGAGCGCGCACTGCCCGATCTTGCCGCACGGCCCTTTAGCCGCGAAATGTTCCCGCCCGAGCTGTGGCCGACTATTGAGGGCCAGGACGGCCGCGCGCTGGGCCCTGGCGGCCTGCGCGCAGCCGGTGCGCCCATGGGCAGTAAGAAGGTGCTGGCGCTGTCGGATGTGACGTCGCTGCGGACAGCCGAGGAGATCTTCCAGGTGCAAAAGGACGCGGGCGACGGCACCGGCACGCACAAGGCGCTGGAGCAGCTGGAGAAGTTCCAGAACCTGGGCGGCGACGAAGTCAATGTCGAGTTCGACCTGGTCGAGGACGAGGGCGACTACGACGAGGTGGAGGACGAGGAGTACGACGACGACGAGGAGGGCGACTACAATGCCGAGGCGGCCTTTGACAACGGCGACGACGACGACTACGGTGACGAGTACGGCGACGAAGGCGGTGGCGGCGACGAGGGCATGTACTAGGTAAGGTACGAGCAAGAAGAATGACAGGAAACAGGAAGGCCGGGAGGCACAGATCATAAGAAAAGGCGTTTTTGGGTATTAGGCGTCAGGCATTTGGACCACGGGCGTTTGCTATATTTGCTGCATTTGCACAGATAGTTATGACTTATGATTTAATTCTTGAATAAATACAACAGATCTTGAAAGTATAAAGACTAAACAGAAAACAATACGAAGCTCGTGATATGCGCCGATAAATCCCTACTGCCACGGGTACACCACGACAGGACGAACAGAACAGGAAAGCAAAAAATTAAACAGATGGTAGGCAAAACAGGCAAATAGGCATACACCAAAGACGGCCACGACGGACGTCTACCGCCGCAGGAATCCGCCGACCTGCAGACCTGTCATGCTCTCGCGCGCGCTGCCGACAACACTGGCCACCGTCAGGATGCTTTCCTCAAAGTCGCGCAGCACCGCCGCCAGCTCGGCTACCTTGCTGTCGGCCGAGCTGCCGCTGTCGCCGTTGGCACCATTGCCCGAAGACGAGCCCGACGACGCCGTGATCCGCTGCAGCTGTTCCAGCAGTCCCGCCTGCACGCTGTACATGTGCACCTCAATCTCGCCCAGGTTTGACTCCATCTTGCGCAGCTGCGCGCCAATGTCGTCGCCCGTGTCCGAAAAGTAGTTGATTAGGTCCGTGCGTCCGTTCTCTGCCGTTGCTGCGCCGCGCTCGCGCTCGCCGTCCTGCCGTCCACCGGCCTTCTTGCTAGGGCCCGACCACAGCCCCGACGTGTGGAACTGTGCCGGCAGCTTCTGGTTGTCCAGCGCCTTGAAGCTCAGCTGCGCGTGGTCGGCATCCTCCTTAACCGTCTCGCGCAGCGACTGGATCGCCTGAAGGTCCGACGCCATGGCCGCCGACACGCCGTCGTATTTGCGTGCAACAAACTTGACGTCGCCGGGGATGGCCTCTAAACTCTCGCCGTGTGCGGGCAGGAATGCCTCGACCTGGTTCTTCTGCTCAATGTACGACTGGATCTTGGAGTCGATGGCGATAATGGTCTGCTGCAGGCCTTCCTGCAGGTCGTTGAAGCGTGTCGTGCCCTTGAGGTTGGAGAGGTCGATGCGCACACCGGGAACAACCTGTCCTTGTCCCTGTGCGCCTTGGGTCTGGCCAAACGGCTGTGCTGTTGTTGATGCTGCTGCTGCGGGCCGTGCCGCGCCAAACAGACCGCCGCTCGCTGGTGCTGCCGGCTGGGCAGCTGCTGTGCTTGCACCAAACAGACCGCCCGTAGCTGCGGGCTGTGCGGCCGGCTGTGCTGCCGTGCTCGCGCCAAAAAGGCCACCACTCGCTGCGGGAGCTGCTGCTGTGCTGGCGCCGAACAGACCACCTGCTGCCGGAGCCGAAGTTGCAGCTGCGCCGCCACCAAACAGACCGCCTGTAGCCGGGGCCGTTGTTGTCGCTGCTGCAGCGCCGCCAAAGAGACCGCCCGATGCTGGCGCAGTAGTTGCTGCTGCCGCGCCGCCACCAAACAGACCACCTGCGGCTGGGGCAGACGTCGCTGCCGGTGCGCCAAACAGGCTCGGCTTGGGTGCTGCTGCCGCGGCAGGCTGGCCAAACAGACCGCCTGCAGCTGGCGCCGAGGTAGCCGCTGCTGCTCCAAACATGCTTGTCGTCGCTGGGGTCGTTGCCGGTGCTCCAAACAGAGTGCCTGCGGCTGTCGAGGTCGTCGTCGTCGAGGATGTCGTCGCTGGTTTTGCTGCTGCTGAGCCAAAGAGTCCTCCACTAGCTGCGGGTTGAGAAGTGCCTCCGCTGTGTTGTTAGTAGACGAGATAGACGAGATAAGACGAAGTCGAGGCGTTGAATAAACACCACAAAACAGAGACAACGTGAGACTCACAATAAATTGGCCGCGCCTGTGTTGATGCTCAATCCACCAGCACTGGCAGAACGTGCAAGCGCCATTTGGGCAGAAAATGGGGGCGGTGGCAGGTAAGGCAGGAGGCTGCGCAGGGAGCTGGGCCAGGCTGTTGAATAATTGAATTAAATATCGTGCAAATTAAAAGGCGATAATAAATAAACACAATAATACAGAACGGGATGCCAATGCCAGCGATTCTCAGAAGGGAAGTAACGATGAATGAGACAACAACCGTGCTTGTGCTTTGTGAAGAAAGCGCCGTCACCCCTGGTTGGTCGCACTTGCCCTTGGAGCCTCTCAGCTTGCTGCCGTTTTAGCTCTGTTCTGTTGTTGGTGTTTTTCTGCTCTTGCCTGTTTTTCTGTTTTTCTGGTTCTGCCGCCGCTGGCAGCTACGCGTAGCAGTCGCCAGTCACTAGCAACCGGCTGGCAGCGCGACGGACCACTTCACCGCCTTCTGTATCCGGAACTACAGTCACGTGTAGCTACACTCAAGACTCCGCTAAACTGCACTAACTCATACTGGCTTCAGCGCAGGGTAGCTATGGTGTAGCGCATCGCCCAAGCTTCTGAATGGCTGCATTTTGCCATACAACGCATTGAACGACATACACTGCGCACTGCCTGAATTACTTTACGGCTCGGGATCGCATACTCTCTCCACACAATCTCTACAAACAGGACTACAGACACCATGGATATCGACGACGACGACGATTTCTACGCGGCCGACGACAACGAGGTCGAGACCTCGACGGCGCACAAGGCCGAGACGGCGGCATCCGAGGGCGGCGAGGCTGATGCAGCAGCAAAGACAAAAGCAGACGACCAGGAAAGCGACGACTATGACCCGAATGACGAAGCTGGCGAGGGCAATGCTATGGAGGAAGACGACGCCGAGGGTGGCGACGCGGGCGAGGGCGAGGACGAGGAAGACGAGGGCGAGGACGACGATGACGACTCTGATATCGACATTATCATTGAGCACAAGGACGGCTCAAAAGCAGCAGCGCCGACGTAGGTACACACTCAAACAGTATGAAAATGACGTGCTAACCTGACAGACAATCCAAATACAACGACATCCACAACATACCACAGCGGTCAACAGAAGGCGGCGGCAGCAAGGCAGCACCAGGGTCTGGAAAGGTAGACGCCACAGGAGCAGCAAAGGCCAAGGTCGCCGGCACACCGACGGCAGACTACCCCGCCGTGTCTACATCCGACGTCGACATCAACGCAGTGCCCATCCACAAGCAGACGGGCAAGCCCATCACACAGGTCAACATCGACGTCGACCTGGCCGAGAACGACAAGCCGTGGCGCATGCCCGGCACAGACCTGAGCGACTACTTCAACTACGGCTTCGACGAGTTTACCTGGGCGCTGTACTCCCAGAAGCAGGAGAACCTGCGCAGCGACTACAACCAGGACGCCGTAGCCAAGTCCAACAAGGAGATGATGGAGGAGTTCAACATGATGATGATGGGCGGTATGGGTGGCATGGGCGGCATGCCCGGTGGAATGCCCGGTGGCATGCCTGGTATGGGCATGCCTGGCATGATGCAAGGCATGGGCGGCATGCAAGCCATGCAGGCGATGCAGGGTATGCAGGGTCCCGGCGGCCAAGGCGGCCCTGGTGGCCAAAGCGGTCCTGGTGGTGCGGGCGGCCCCGGCAATGCTGGCGGTGCGGCTGCTGCTGCTGCTGGCGCTTCTGGTCCTGCCGCTGCTGGCCAGCCTGCGGGCAATGTGGCAGGCAACGCTGCTGAAAACGAAAACAGCAACAGCAACAACCAGAACGGCGGCAACAATGCTGCGCAGGGCGGTGCTGGCGGTGCTGGTGGCGGCATGGGCTTTGACATGAGCGGTGTCCCGGCTGAGATGCAGCCCATGCTGCAGCAGATGATGGCATCCGGCATGGACCCGAGCCAGATGGACCCGGCGACACTATCCAACATGATGGCACAGTTTGCCGGTGGCGGTGGCCAGGGTGGCGGCTACGGCAACCAAGGGTTTGGCGGCAACCAGGGCGGCTTCAACGGCTATGACCAGAGCGGAAATAGGGGCGGCTTTGGTAACCGTGGGCGCGGCCAGCGGAGGTGGTAGACAGAAGAAGAGAGGGGCGGAGGTAGATTCGGCAGGACAGGGTATATGTAGGCTCTAGGGTACGGTACGGCGTCATGATTTCTTTCCTTTTCACTTTTCCATTTTGACTAGTTGCAATAGCATTGCTCATTTACTATAAATCAAGAATGAGCTTCCTTCAGTTTTGTCTTGAGAAACCCGCAGAAACTCTGGTAGATGGCCTCGCTATGTCCTTCGACCCAGCGGCAGCCAACTGTCGTCTCGGCCACTCCCACGCGTACCTTGACTGTGAAGACAAAGGCGCATTCGTTGATACCTGTGCTTTTCGTCGGAGTAGTGATGTCCATTGAAGTGCCTGCTGCTGCTTCGCGCTGCTTCTTGCGCCGCCATGCCCGGCCCCAGACGTTCTCGCGTGCCCGGCCCGTGCCCTGTAATGTCTTGCTATCCCATTCCCACGAAACCAGTTCAAGGCTCTCCAGAGTTGTGTTGAGCGTCTTTTCGATACCAGTTACCGACGACTTGCTGCTTTTGAGACTGACAGCGGCCGGGATGCTCCACACGTCAACCTCGGTGATGGCTGGAAGGACATGCCGACAGCTGTCGAATCCCGTAGAAAGTGCTGTTGATGGCAAGTCTGCACCTAGAAAACCACGTGCGACGTCCACCGTTGGCCGCGCTGCCGTGTAGCTCCAGCCCAGAGCCCACCGTCGCGTCTTGCTGCCTGTCACAAAGGCCGCGACGGCGTAGTTGTCGACGCCAATCTCGGGGCTGCGCAGGCGCTCGACCAGCGCGACGAGACTCGACAGCTTTCCCACCATGGCTGTGTACCACCCAACACGTTCGCGCAAAACAGCAGACTCTGCCATCATACGCCCGACAAACGCGACTTCGCCTCGTGTCTCGTCGCCGTTCTCGCCCTCGTAGACCATCTCGACGGGCGCGCCTGTGCAGGCCGTGTGGGGTGGCTGATCCTTAGCTGAGGCCGACGCCTCCATCTCAGCTGCCGAGGAGTAGAATGGCGGGTTCATCATGACAAACGATAGCGTCTTGGGGAGCCCATCCCCATCATCCGCCTCGACAGGGATCAGGCTGTCCTGTCGCGTGCGGGCGACCACGTTGATGCGGTCCTGCAGCCCGTTTCTACTGACATTGTCTCTCGCGTAGCCCAGACTTTTGTCGTCAATATCTGTTGCTACCATCTGCCACGACTCGTTCTGTGCGCAGGCCAGCAGCGGGTAGATGCAGCTCGCGCCCGTGCCCACGTCGGCCCCAACGATCTCTTCTCTGCGCCCAGTCGTCTCCAGCAGGGCACCAATCCACTGCACATAGGCGTGCCGATTCGGCACAGGCGGACACAGCCGATCTGGCGGCAGGTCCATCTCGATGTCAAAGTCGCGTCGCAGCAGGCTCTTCGTGAGCTGCATCACAGCCGCTGGATCGCGAAAGTTGATGTTGCCATGATGGGCGCTATGATATTAGAAACAGCCGATGCAGTGCGAAACACAACTTACAACTTGGCAAACTCAGCATCCTCCGAGGCTAGCAACTTGAAGTCGAGCCGATCTTTATACAGAGTGCGGTAGTAGGCCGCCGACCTTGTCGTCCTTGGTGCCGTCAGTGCTGAGGCTGTTACTTGTGAAGGTTTTGCGGGATCATTCACATCCCGAGTTTCATCGAAGATGAATAGATCTGGACGTTCTTCTGCCATGATGTGACTGCACGGTGTATTTTGTGACTTATTTAAACAATGTATGAGATTGCGATGAGTCGTGATGAAGTTGGTGAGATGGCGTTGTTTGCTGTAATGCTAGTTGCTAGCTTTTGAAGGAGTGTCATTAGGAAACTTTACACACAATACGACTATTGACACTGTCATGGCTTAGACCACATCGAACATCTTCATCTCATCCGTGATTCACATCGACAACTCTTTCAACAGTGATGCCATTTGTTTACTAGCCAATAAGACTGCCCGTAAGTTTATTTCGACCCGCCATCTACCGAACTACGACACGTCAAATGACGCCTTGAGCCGCAAATCACGACTGCTTGCGCCAATGTTGACAGCAAACGTGCCACTCGGGACGACCCATCCTTTGCTGACGTCCCAGTAGCTAATGTCCTTGCGCCGCAAATTGAACGTCACCGTACCTGACGCCCCTGACTCGAGCTTCACCTTGTCGAAGCCGCGCAGCTGATGAGGCGGTGCCGCGGGAGACGACGACGGGAGAGTCAAGTACAGCTGCGGCACTTCGGCACCTGCGACACCGCCGCTGTTGGTGATCTTGCATGTCACCGTGACCACTGTATCAAAGAGGTCTGCCTTGCCTCCCGCGACGACGGGACCTGAAGCGGGACCCGACTTGGCTGTTGCGGCAGCAGTGACGGCGATGTCGGAATAGGTAAAGTTGGTGTAGGACAGGCCGAATCCGAACGCATACCGCGGCTCAATATTTTTCTGGTCAAAGTGCCGGTAGTCGATATAGAGGCCCTCGGCAAAGTTGTCGTCGCCGCGTGACACAGTCGTGCCGTAGTCGGCAGCCGTTTTCGCAATCGTGTATGGCAGCTTGCCGGATGGCGAGACAAGGCCGTACAGAACATCCACGAGTGCATTGCCGCTCTCTTGGCTGGGCAGACCCGCCCACACCACCGCCTTGACGCCCTTGTTCTGTAAGATCGACTCGAGGAGAATCGGGCCGACGCTGTGCACGACGACAATCGTGTTCGGGTTGGCCGACGCCACGGCCTGGACGAGTGCGTTTCCGCCGTGCCACGGGTCCAGGTCGTTGCGGTCGCCCAAGTTATTTTCGACGGTGATGTAGCCCTCACCCGAGTCGGCCGTGATAAAGACAATCGCAGCGTCTGCGCCCTGTGCGGCACTGGCCACAGAGCCCGTGGCGTCCGTGCTCGACAGACTAATAGTGGTGCCGTCGGCGGCCGCGCGCGTCTTCAGCGCATCGTACGGTGCAACAAAGTAGGGGTAGCTTGCAGTACCAGAACCCCAGCCCATGCCCAGTGCACCGGTGTTGCAGCCCTGGTCTGTGCAGCTGTTCATTCCCTTGGGATTGACGACAGCTGCCGAACCGATGACGGCCAGCTTCTTCGGCTTTTTCAAGGGTAGCACGCTGTCGTCGTTCTTTAGTAAGACGAGACCGTCGCGCGCCACGGCCCGCACATTGTCCTTGTGTGTACCCTGGACGTTGGCCTTGATGTTGATGCCGGGGTAGCCCTTGTCCTGGCCAACGAGGTACCATGCTGCCAGAATGCGCTTGGCCATCTCGTCCAGCCGTGACTTGGCCACCTGCCCACTGTTGACAGCACTCGTCAGCTGCGGGCCCCAAAGGATGCTCTTTCCACCATAGTCGCTGCCAGGCATCGTCATGTCCAGGCCTGCATTGGCCGACAGGGTCGTGTGCTGCGCGTTCCAGTCGCTCATCACGTAGCCCTGGAAGCCCAGCTCATCGCGTAGGAGGTTGTCCAGGACGTGCTTGTTCTCACAGGCCCAAGTACCGTTAATCTTGTTGTACGAGCACATGACGGACGCCACGCCGGCGTGCACTGCATCGGCAAACGGCCATAGGTATAGTTCGTGCATCGTGCGGTCGTCAACGCTAGAGCTCATTGTCTCGCGGTTGAGCTCCTGCTCGTTCAGAATAAAGTGCTTGGCACACGCTTGCACGCCGGCCGACTGCATTCCCTGAATCGTTTCGGCCATGGCGACACCAGTGAGGTACGGGTCGGGGCCGAAGCCTTCCCAGTTCCGGCCGCCGTTTGCGTGCTTGCCCAGAGGACCACCGACAGGGCCAAGCAGAACGTGCACGCCGCACCCCTTGGCCTCTTCGCCCATGTACTGGCCCCTCTGGCTCATGAGTGCGCGGTCCCATGTCGAAGCTGCCTGGATGCCGGGCGTGAAGGCTGTGTTTCCGGTGCCGAAGCGAATTCCCAATGGGCCATCCTGGAGACAAAGCTGGGGGTAGTTGATGGAGCTGATGGGCGAGGTATTGCCGACACACGGTCCCTTGTTCCACCCAATACCGGAAACAATGTTGACCTTGTCCTGTTGCGACAGCTTGTCAATAGCTGCGCTGGCCTTGGCTAGGGCCGCATCCCAATCGACGCCGCCGGCCGAGGTGTCTGCCGCGACGAAGGGCACGAGCCCAACAACAGCCGCAGCTGCAGCCAACAGTGTTGCGCGAAGGGACATGTCTATACTGGCGGTAGTGTCGATACTTTGAAATTATACTGGTGATGAGGAGATCAAGATATCCAAAACAAAATAGCCCACTGATGAACGGCGACCGAGTTGAGCAGAACAGCGGGAAAACTATGACTGTCACCGGACGAAGCCTGTTGTCTACTTCTTGCTGCTTGTACTTCATCCCATTGCACCTTCCCATCTTATATTATATGCAAGTTCCGAAATGATTTCTATGATGCTTACTAACAAATCATACACGGCAGTCACTCGTTGCCTCATCTATACCTCTTTGAGATGCAATTAAAGACTCCGTGACAAGACATTGCAGAACCTTGGTGAGCGGGGATGGCACGGCAGAAGACCGACAAGTGTATAAATGTAGATGGGATATATTGGCAATGTCAATCTCAACTTGGCGATGCACCTTGACTTCATATAGTGGTCCAAAACGCAGCTTGGCTTGACCTGGACCCTGATCTTAACACAGCTCGTGATGCATCGTGGCATCAGCGAAGGAACACGGCCCGCGGTGAATTGGTAATATAATTAACAAAGTGTATGTATGTGCTAATCGAGCTTGGTTCCGTGTTCCTGAAGAGGTGGTGTGCTATTTTGCCGGCCGTCTTGGCACTGCAATTTACCACGGCACTGTCTTCCGAGCGACGAGTGAAGTGCAATACCACCACACCTCTTGTGAACAGCTTGAAAACTACTGCGCCAACAGATCGCCCCGCCCTTGCTCCTGCAGCACATCCCGTACTGCTGCCAGAACCGTGTCGTGCACGTCGGCGGGTGCGGCCACAAAGCCAAAGTTGCCCTTGAGCTTGCGGCCCGCTAGAAGATTAATCGGCTTGCCGTCAACGTCGGTGATGCGACCGCCGACCTCCTCAAACAGCAGCATCGCGCCGGCGTGGTCCCAGATCTTTGCGTGCCGATCGCGCCGCTTGTATACCCATACGGTGGTATTGGCCCAGCCCGTAGCCAGTGAAGCCCAGCGCGGCACCCACCCGAGAAGGTCACTTCCGGGGTACGCGACGCCCAGACGAGCGGCAACTGAACGGTGCACACCGTCAAGAGCCGAGTCCTGCATAAACTCGCATGTCACAGGCCGCAACAGGCGAGTCGCACCGCACTCTGGCAGACGGCGCGCAACTGCATCCGGAGCAGCAGTGGTAAGTGGCCGCACGAATGCGCCGTGGCCCTTGACAGCGTACAACAGACTGCCGCGGCCGGTCGGGTCGAGAGAATCGTTCTGAATTGTCGTCGATGGCGACGGTGGCTCGGGCGACAGCAGGGGACAGGCGACGACGGCGACAGCCTGCTGGCCGTCGACGACAAGTGCGACATTGATGGCAAACATTTCGCGGCGCAAAAACGTCTTGGTGCCGTCAATGGGGTCGAATACCCACACACGGCCGGCTCCAGGAGCATTCTGGCATCGGTCGATCATGTCGCACATCTCATCGGCATCGGCTGGCAGCACAATGTCGTCGACCGATACGTCGGCCTGCTGCACGGTTTCCCACACTCGCTGGCGCAGGACGGCATTCTCGCGCAGCTCGCTGGCGTCTTCCTCGCCGACAAAAGAGTCAGTGGGAAACGCGGCATGCAGCGACGACGTCAGCAGGGCCTGAATGGCAAAGTCGCCAATGGTGACGGGCCCGAGGTTGTGCTCATGCTCGCTGGCGGCGTCGACCTTTTCAATGGCACCCTTGTCCTGATTCGGCAGCACGGCCAGGCTGAGGCGGGCGGCCTGTTCGACGACGCGAATGGCCACCTCGAGCTCTCTCTTGTATGGGCTGTCCATCTTTGTGTGTGCAGATAGAGTGAGTATGAGATGTCGTTGACAGGTGGATCGTCATGCGAAAAGGACGCAGGCCGATGCCGCTAAAGTGTTGATGATACCTAATGTGGACCCCTGTAGCTTCCAAAATGCCCTGTAAATTACTGAAGCCCCTACTACACCAGGTGAAACATACTGCAGTCAAACAAAAAAAATAGCAAGACGAACAAAATAACAAACAAATCTCCAAGGTATCATTGACATCAAACGTAATATTTACAAGTACAAAAGCGTGCAAGACGGTTTACCGCCGCAAACCCACGGCATGCTGAATCTCCTGGTCGGCGACCTGCTCCTTGGCCTCCCGCTCCAGCTGGTCAGTGCAGCTCCATTCCTGTGGCCACGGCGGCGGATAGCCGTACTGGTCGCACAGAGGATCATGCAGTCTGAAGGCATCGTTCACCCATCGCGGGTGCAAGTGGTCGGCAAAGTGCTGTCTGAATGACGGCAGCACCGTCGAGTGTGGCGACGACATGTCTGCTATGGGAGAGGTCTGCGGAGATGACTGCTCAAAGGCCTGAAGCTCGTGCATGAGCTGCTCAGCGACTCTATCAGTGCCTGACGATGCATCTTTGGCCTGCCGGCCGCTGTTCGGGCGGCCCTTGACCGGGGATGAGGGCTCGGAGGACAGAAGAGCGGTAATGTCCATAGGATTACCCATCGACTTGGACCGGCCCCGCGGCTTGGATGGAGAAGTAGATTTAGCTGCTGCAGCCGGAGACTGTCTGCGCTTTGCATCGCTGGCCTGGGCTTCTACCGCGACAGGACCGTCGCCGCGGCCTTGCTCAAAGATCTTTTTTGACCGTCTCCGCCGGGGGTTGGCCTTGACGGCTGACAGGATAGAGTAGCCGTCTGTTTTGGAGGAAGGTGGAAGAGATGTGACAATGTTATTGGAGATCTCAGCCAGGGGCTTCTTCTGCTGCTGTTGCGGTGGCTGGACAGGAATTCCAGGCGATGTTTTGGGTGCGAGAAAGCGCAGAGCCGGCAGGGGCACGGGCGACTCATGTGCCGAATGCTGGATCGAGAGAGGCGATGGGTGGAAGCGGTCGGCAATGACAACCTCTAGTTTGGATTCGATCTTGGTCCCCATCGCTGCTGGTGCCGAGTGTCATGGCTTTCTCTTGCGTGGTGCACGAGGCTTCTTAGTTGGGGCGGCCTCGGCTGACACGGCTGATGTTGCTGCCACTGTTGTAGTCCCGTCGACGGCTACCGTAATCGTCTGTGAAATGTCGACAATGAGGCTCGTGGGTGCCGGACTGCCGTCTTGCGCGGGCTCTGCCTTGTTGGCGGCCGACTTGCGAGGCCGTTTTTTTGCGGCTTTCTTCGCGGGCTTGTCGCTCAACTCTGTCCCTGTGCTCGTCGTAGCTGGTTCAAGGTCGCCGTCCTTTGACTCAGTCTCGGCCTTTCCGTTTTCCTTCTCATCGCTGTTCTTCTTCTCTTTCTTTTCTTTTGGTGCCTTCTTCTCCTTTGGTGCTTTCGGCGCCTTCTCCCTTTTCACTACAAGGCAGTCTTCGGTCGTCTTGAGCGTCTCGCCCTCGAGACTCGCTTCGATTTGGACTGTAAGTTCGCCGCCTTCCGCCTTGTCCACATCCGCGTCGCTCTTGCGGGCATCCTTGCTCGCGGCAGACACGCTCTTGCGCTTCTTTTTCGGTTCCTCGAGGACGGTACCCGGCGGCATCCACATGATTGGCTTCTTCTCCTTCATGTCCTCGACCCAGGCATCACAGTCCCATTGCACCCAGTAGTCGATGATATCCGACCACACACTTTCGGGTGGCTTGGTAAAGTTGACAAACACGACTTTGCCGCCGCGGTTGTGTACGGCCTTGGAGAACTCGCGCACCAGGACCTTGAGGCCGTGCACCTTGAGACTGGTGCCGAGAATCAACAGCATGTCGGGCGCCAGCGAGAGGTCGTGTTGAACAATGGGAGAAATAAGGTGTGCGTTGGGGTGCTCCTCGCCGTATAGGACGATATCGGGGCGGAGCTTTCCAACGGCCAGTGCCCGCTTGCCGCGGCCTTCACGCGCAGCTGTGGCACCAGCACACCGCGGACAGCTTGGCTGCCGACCTGACATGGTCTCGTGTTCACGGCCATCCTCGTCCCACGGTGTAGTCTGACCGCACCGGAAACAGCGCAGCAGGCTCAACGAGCCGTGCAAAAAGACGCACTCGACACCACGGTATGTAGGATCCTGGCTGGCCAGTGTCTTCTTGTCAGGCTGCGCCTTGTCGTCGCCAGCCGACTGTGATTCCTGGGAGCTGGCCGGTTCTTGCGATGATTCAGGTCCTTTCGCTCCGTCTGTAGTTTCCTTTGGCTCTTGCGAGTTATCGTTGTCGGCGGTCAGGCCTGTGGACTTTCTCGATAATGAACGCGTCGAAAATCGGCCTTTCTTGCCTGGGCCAAGGTTAAGGCTTGTCGAGAGGCCGACCTTTTCCTCGATCTCATCAATGTTCTGGGTGTAGCAGCGCACGAGCTTGTTGGAGTCGCGTAGGTGCGAGATGAACTCGTGGCTCCGCGTCGGCACGACTTCCCGCACCTTTTGGCGCAGTGTAGTGGCAAACGTGTAAAACACAGAGGTCCTAACGGGGTCTGCCCAGATGGAGGCGTCAAACAGGTCGCGGCCTTTCATAGTTGTCAAGCTTTTGCCACTAGCAAATGACGACTGGGTAGACAGACTAGGGACACGGGGCTTCTCGTCTTTCTCGTCCGAGTCTGACTCGGCGTCTGACGAGCACGAGGATGCTGGCAGAGATGAGTTGCTAGACGCGGAACCGCCCGAGTTGCCCATACTATAATCTTCCGACGGGTCGAAAAGTCCCGACGGCGGCGATGATAGAGGAGACGACACGGGGTGTGACTGTACGTATTCGACGGAGTCGCTGGAGGCCAGCATGCTCGCACGCGTCCTCCGCACAGGTGTGCGCATGGCCGACTCTGCAAATCTCTTAGGGTTGAGAGCGGGCAAGACGACGATAGAGTTGTCGTCCTCCATGGAGTCTGTAGGGGCGCACTGGATCGTGTTACTCAGGGTGTTTCGTCTGCTGCTTCTCGTGACGCGTGCAGGCAGGGTGGGTAGAGGACTGCTTGAGCGGCTGTTGTTTTTGCTTGTGGTTGTGCTGCTGCCGACATCTTGTTCGATTGTGCTGCCGAGTCGACGCAGACTTCTCCGTATAGGTGCGCGTTCTGGCTCCGAGGTTGTCGTTTCCTGGCTGCTCGAGACTTGTTCGTCGGTGCCTAGTTTCCGTCGTTTTGTCCGAGGCTCCTTTTGTTTCGGCTGTTCGTCTTCCTCGTCGTCGTTGTCGTCTTCATCCTCATCTTTGTTGTCGGATTCGATATCACCGCTGGCAGCAGCATCAAACTGGGCCTGGATCAGCGAGTAGAGGCCGTTCTTGGACCGAAAATCCTAAGGAGTCAGAAAATGGCCAGCAGTGTAGAAATCTAGCTATTAAACTCACCGGAATGCCAGAATTGGTGCTTATGCCGGCACCTGTGACCACGAGCACCTTCTTTGCCTTGAAGAGGGCATCGGCAATGTCCTGGAGCAGCTCAGCCGACTCGGGGAGCACGTGGTTGGTCGGCATGTTGGGGACAACGGCCGGTGAAGCCCTGCAGCGTTACAGACTGTGTGTGTGTGCTTAATCGTGTATGTAGGTCGCTTGATATCGTCGGCGTGTTGTCGAGATCTATAGAAGCATCGCGGCCGTGCTGGTTGTGTGTGAGGAGTTAAAATGGCGTCTGAAGTTTGGCGTGTATGGCTTCTCGCTCCAAGATGGAAGCAGACGCGTTGTATCGAGAGTAGTCTTGTCGAGTATCCCGGTGTCGTCGTCGTCGTCGAGACGCGCCTGATATCGGCCGGCGCGTATAAGTCGCGGCGACGAGGTCGAGAAGCCGGCAGTATCTGGATGTAAATTAAAAAGTGAGAAGATGCTAGAATAGCCTCTGCACTGCAAAAGACGCGTCAAACAATGCCTGACGTCAAGCCGATGCGTGTGCGGTGCTTCGTCGTGGTCGAGCGTCGTCGGTCAGAGTGCTCGTTTTGGCGACAAAGTAAATAAAGCAGTTGTGCAGCAAAGCGGGCAATTGGCGGCGCGTCTGGCTCTAGCTCGCAGGGATACAGGCCTGAATCAGCTCATGGGATCAGTGAGATCAGCGCGCCGCAGGGTGGCATTCCAGATTTGTGGGGTGGGCAGAGTATGGGGGCATCCAGGACAGCGACTATGGCACGAAAAGATTGATGAGATCTCGAGATATTGCCGACTCATATATGATTGACTAAGCTAGTGCACTATGGCACTTTCCGTTAAAATTAGCGAGGTCGAATGAGGCTGCTTTCATGAAAAATATAAGGCAGGTGCATCACCATTGCCAGTCGCGCTTTCTTGGACGCCATCATGGTCGACGACATGTGGCCCACTAAAGACGGCAAGACAGAGACGAAGAGCGATCATGTGATGCAATTCAACAGGCACTCGAACTCGCGGCGACAACATACTCTATATGTCTCTGTGCCTGAATCTCATAGAGATGAGTGAATGCAATTGTAAGAATACTCTATACCTGTTGATAGCCAATATATGCAGGCTTTCGTCACTCCATTCATCTCTCAGTATTCTTATCAGATCCGGACTGCTTAGTCATGACGCATAATGGAGTCTTTCTACTACACGGTTTCATGAATTTCATAAATTTGTTACATTGATAGATTTGTTAGACAATTATTACTTTCGGTTTGTACTTGTGCAGACCGCGTTGTGAATGCTGAAGAGTTCTTGGGTGAGTTTGTTACCAGACCAGGTCTCGTCAGATCCAGCCAATCACATGTTACAGCGCGGCAATTGGAAATATTAGTCATCGCGTCTTGGACGCACAGTAGCATCTTCGCTCTCGTTAATCGCATGATTATTCTCCTATTTTCTATTTGTTCGAATGGCTTCAGCTTTGATTTATTCCAGTTTGCCTCAATTCGCATCTGTCCCGACAGTTCCGTCGCAGCGCTGTGCCGCCTAATCAAAGCGTGTTGCGACGCTGTTTGATGTCCTTTGAGACGGGGACCCCTTTTCGCTGATCTTGTCGGAATGTAGAGTCTGTTTCCTTCTAGTAGCTGCACTATTGAGCAGTGCGCGCTTGAGCTGCGGCCCTGCACTCCGTATATTAACGACCCAGGAGTCGTCGGGCTGTCGGATTCTGTTATCAAGAAGACTCATCTCGAGTAGGACAGTCGAGGCTGGGCAGACGAAGAGAAAAAGAAGAAGTCGGTCGTGGAAGAAGCAAAAAGAAACAAAAGAGGAAGGTCAATCTTTGAAAGGCTTTGAAACCTGCCAAAATATAACAACACGCTCAACAAATAGAAGAAACTATAGCTTGCAAGACGAAAAAAGGGACTGGCAAGTAGATTATCCAAACACCGTCCCATGTCTGACACTGACAGGACATTGCACTTTGTATCGTAGGCATTGCAAATAGTATGGGAAGACCGGACGGCGCGGACTTTACCAGGGCGCCGAGTCCTGCCATTGACACACCCATGCCCAATCGTCACCTCGTCTCCTGTCATTTGTTTCTCGCCACCATCCTCGTTCATACAAGTATATCGGAATATTATTTCATATGCTAAACGACATTGACGGTATATCTTTATATCAGCTAGGGGCTGCATAAAAAATAGCTGCCTATTCTTTCATTGTCGATAGAGGGCGCTTGTGCTGAAAAACAAAAGCCCCCCTCCCAAGATGCCAAGCTCTGCATGAACCAAGAAACAGCCGTTTCCGCCAGCGACCTCAAACCGCCAGCAAGGAGGAGATGTATAAAAACGCCTGGAAACGCCTGCGAAATGCCATACAAAATCCCCGATAGGATAGATTTGTAGCACCTAATCGCACCAAACAGCACCAAGACACCAAACATGACTGGACATACAGACTACTCTGCATACATCAACAGGACAAAAGGGTCAGGTCAGGGTGATGTTGAAAAATAAGGTTTAGGGGCCATTTGATACGGGTCGATGTGGCGGTAAAAGTGCCGGAGGAGTCGACGCCCCGTATTCGGTTTCCCCAGATCTGGACCCTCTGAACCCGATCGTTGACCTCGAACTCCTTGACGGGAGCAGTTTGCGACGACAGCCTGGCTCGGATCTTCAGTCCCTGTCCTTATTTTTGTCTGTAAGCTTCTGTGCCTGTCTCTCCCATGTATATATTCTCGCATGTCCCAGCTTATTCCCGTCTCGTCTTTTGATCTCATCCCATCTCATCTCTCACATTTGCATCCACCTTCATCGTTGATCGATTTCATCTTGATTCGTCACTCATTTTATTCTTCTTGGACTGGCTCCCATTACTGTCTTTACTTTACTCTCTTTACCTTTACATTCTTTACAACTTCAAGATGGTTTCTCAATACCTCTCTCTCCTGGCTCTGCCTGTCCTGGCTGCTGCCCAGAAGTGCGCCCTTCAGTTCGATGGCCGCATCCCCTCCAACTTCAGCCTGGCTGCGTTTGACTCCAACAACAACATCTACAACCCCAGCAATGTGTTTGGCAAGAGTAAGTCATTGTTAAAAAAACTCAATTGCGCTCACAACTAACCATTAGACCTTACTCTGAGCACGCTTCTCCAGTTGCCCGCCGTCTCCGGCTCGCTGTTCGACAAGAACACTGTGCCCGTCGAGGTCACCATCAGCGACGAGTCCATCTTCGCCCCCAGCGCAGACAACGTCCAGACTGGCTTCCGCCGCGCCGAGCTCCTGCCCGCCAGCAACTCGGGCACCGACAACTCTACTGTCGGCGTCAAGACCCTGCACTTCTCGCTCATGCCGGACGCCCAGCGCCCCCTCAACCTGTCCCACGAGTACCAGCTCGTCTTCCTCGAGAGCGCTGATTTCAGCACCAACCAGCTGGTGCTCAAGACCGGCACGCTGATCGGCAGCAACAGCACCGTCGACCCCAGCACTCTGCAGCTGTTTGGCAACGTCAACGCCAACCCGGCCCAGGTTCTGTTCAGCACACCCTTCACTCCCGGTGTCTTTAGCAACTTTGCCGTCACGCTCGACTTCAACAACAACACGTCGCAGGTATTCTTCTCCACGGGCACGTCGCCGCTCAAGCCTGTGACAGCCGCGCTGAGCAACGACATTAGCGGTCAGGGCCAGTTCCACTTTGGCATGCTCAAGAAGCCCATTGACGGCGGCAGCGACATTGTGCACAACGGCATCCAGGAGGACGGCATCGATGAGGGTATCATCTACGGCGGTATCTTCGAGGAGGACAGCTCGACCGGCTGCATCAGCCTCTGTGCATAGATTTTTCATTAGTCAGGGTAGTTTTTTTTTTTCCTTTGAAGAAAATCAACTGCTCTCATTGTACACTGTATATAGACCTATTTAAAAATAGACCTTCCAAAAACTTTTACACCGCCACCAGTACTTTCATAAACTCTACATAATTGCTCGGCACACCAAGACCTGTAGCTGCATCCCAACCAGGCATTGCTCGCCACCCCGGAATACTGGTTGTGTCGTCAACAGGACAGCTTCGCGTCACGCCCTCTGTGATGTCTTGTAGAATGTTTTGCACTCTATCTGAGTACAGGATTGGATTTAGCCACCCCAAAGCAGGCTTTCCGTCCCGAAGTCGTGCATCATTTGCCATGGCCACCATGGATGCCAGCAGCGGCGTACTTGCGCTTGTGCCATCAATAGACGTCACTTTGCCTCGCCAAACAATCTGAAATTTTGAGCCCATCGCCGAAACATCGGGCACTGCTCGCCCGGCCGTATTAAACAGCCCACGTTTGTCTGTTCCAGCTGACCCTGAGATGTAGGAAGCAACATGCTTGTCCTGCCACAAAGGCCGGGAAAAGTACTCGCTGAATCCGCCTGAGCTGTAGTCTGCTACAGCAGTTGCTGGCGATGCCATATTGCCACTAGACACAACGGGCTCCTTTGTTGCCCCAACAGCGGTAACCCACGGGCACGATGCAGGGAACGTAGGCAGTAGGGTGCGCTGTCCAGAATCGTCCTTGCGTATGCATTGGCTATGCCCGATACCACGACTGCCTCCATCTCCCGTGGCCACGAGCACAGTAGTTCCCCGGGCTGTCAGCTGCATTAATAGCTGGCATACCCGGAGTGCGTAAGGCTTCGGGACTGATTGTTCGTCGTCGCTGTATGACACAGAGAGAACATGGGGCAAAAGGCTGTCTGGCTGCGCGACCAGATATTCGAGCAGCTCGAGGTATGGCTCATTGTTCGAGTGGCGTGAATCCATAAGACGTCCGTTCTTATCAATTTTGTCGCCACGTCCGCCCGTGCTATAGTATGTAATTTGCGCTGGATAGGCCAGGGACAGGGCGTATTGCACGTCCAGCGAAGCCTCTATGCCTGCACGGTACCGTGGTGTCTGAATGTTCACGCCCCCGTTGACAAGTTTAATAGTGAAATTATATGCCGACTTTGTCGTGCCGTGTTGTAGAAGACTGGGTGAATACGTCTTTAGAAAATCGTCAACATCTTCGTAGATGATATACTCGTCAAGAAACCCAGCAATACCAACCCGAACTGGTGATGGTGTTTTTTGCGTGGTATCGTTCAAAGTCGGCAGGGGCCAGTTATAGACTTCTCGAATACAGTCTGGAGTCACGCTGCCAGGAACACATGCTGTTGATGATGTTGAAAATAAATCAGCTCGTTTCCCCAGTTGCAGGTTGTTTTTCTGGTTCAACTGAATGTCAAGTCCGCGCACATTGTTGGGGCGCATGAAATGGGATAGTGGAAAGATGAAATCGATGTATGCGTCGAGTGTATCCGGTATTGAGTATGATTGAGAGCGCATAAAGGTATAGTTGCCACTACCAGGGTGGCCGTTGTTGTATGTATAATATGCCATGTCGGCCCCGAAAAGCCTGTCAAGGTTCTCGACTGTGATATCCGCCTTTATCCAAGGTCCGTTTTGCACTGCTCCATCGACACCGTTCCAGTCCAGCCATGAGATGACTTTGGCAGCGGCGTCTTCTTTTGGTTTCTGGAAAGTTTTTATCTCAGCAAAGGAAAATGCAAGCGGTGATTGGGAGGCACGCTCCTGCAGAAGAGCCTCTTCGAGGTTGGCTAGCCCGGGCTGTGCTAAAGCTAAAGAGATGCTGATAGACGCGTTCGGGGGTGCCTTCGAGTCAAGAATCCAGTTGCTGGGAAGAGTGCCTCGATGATGCTGAAGACAATCCGATTCTGCGCGAGCGCATATAGCACAAAGCCAGCCGATGAGGCCTGCCGTAAGAATATGCATTGTTTCGGCGATGTGTTTGTGTTATAATGATATCGAGATACTAAGTATAGCATGCGACTACTGTGATAATTTTGCCAATGTTGTCTTCTTTGTCAGAACTGAGGGGAGAAAGGTAGGTGTAAGGATATGCTGGCGATGGCTGATAGATAAAAGTGATAATGTACAATTAGGGAAGTCGTAATGCAATCACCGGTTGTGCCTTCCTTTTCATGACGGTTCGATGCTTATTGATAATTCCGCAAAACACGCGTGTCGATTCAGTTCCCTTTAAGGAAAGAGGCGAGTGATGGCACGACGTTTCCTCGTCTCAGAGTATCATCGAATTTGTTAAATTTTCTGACATCACGCTGTCAGATAGTGATCCGGTAAGCATGCATTCAACCGCCTGGGCATTATTCGAAGGATTTATAACTATAGTTTCACAAAATAATAACATATCGGGAATTGGTTAGAATTATTTTAAAGATTTACATTATCCAGAGACTTTGGGTCATTAACATTTTAAACAGTTTCTAAAATACAAAAAAATTCTAAATTTATATGCTCGTGATATTATCTGAACCCAGGAAACAAAAGTCCGAATATTACTGCACTGCTTTAAAACCCCATTTTACTTTGCAACATACAATATATCCAATGTACGAAACAAGAAGCTGCAATATGTTAGCAATGTTCATCGATAAACTGAAAGGAGAAGGAGCACTTACAAGAAACCAAAGAATAGAAACTCATTGTTCAGATCAAAGCCGGTGTTGACTTGCAGCTTAGTCCACACGCGCGCAATGCATGCACCCCTTCTTGTTTGGTCTCCAATTATGGCACCTGCTTTGACAAACATCGCAGATATCTGTTTTGAAGCGCTTGAAGACAGTACGAGTGCGCTTCTTGGAGACGCAGACGTCCTCGGGGCGGGTGACGGTAATGACGGCAATGGCCAAAGTGCCAGGGACATCGCTTGCCGACCATTTGATCTTGATCCTGTCTAGGGGAGGCACTTTACCGTCCTTGAGGTCCTCGGGCCCCGGTGTGAACACTTCCAGGGCGCATTGAGTTGCAGCCTCTAAAGCATGTCTTGGGAATGTACCCGTTGGGAGTGTGAGAATAAAGTCCTCGGCATTGTTGTCGTAGTCGATGCTGGTGGTGAACTGAAGTGCCCCCTTCTGGGGAGCAGTGGTTTTCTGTGTTGGCTTAGCCATTGTGAATATTTTATAGTGATTCTCTGGGTGTTGTGTGAGAAAACCGATCACGGTCTCGTAGTATGATGAGGTTGTTGAGGTTGTTAAGGTATGTGAGAAATTCCAATAGCGATACCAAGTATTCTCATTAGTCCTTTATATAGGAAGCCGGTGGCAGTAGATAGTAGACTCACGACACATAATCATAAAAAACCGTTGACACTGGAGCGGCAGCCTTACGAACTTTTTTTTTTCCCTGGCGTAGCCGTTGGTCTACTATCGCCAAAGTACGACATGTTTGTATCCATGAGAAATAACGGCGTGGCAACTTTTATAGGTCATCTGAACTAGAACCAGTCGTTTCGACTCACTCTATGTGTTTCTTGCAGCTTTCAAGAAAACACAGATGGTATTCAATTGCATCGTTGCAAGATATCAGATTGACGTCTTCATCGCGATAGACGATATCTCACTTACACGGTTATTATGGGTCTCTATGTAAATATCGCTCTATGATTGGGTAGCTCGTTGCACCCAATGATACATACTCTGTAAGGTTTCGTTGTAGACGTTTACTCGTGACTCGTCAGGTGACAGAATTAAAATAAATAAAAAATACAGTATCTCCCGTTTCCGCCAAAGAGATTTCCACTAAACCGCTACATGCTGCCACGTGATGTCGCGTTGAACGAAAGTGCCTGCCCCGCTACGCGATCTGGCCCCACTTGGTTTCTCTTCTTTTTACTCATGAGCCGAATTTGCCTACAGAGTACATAGTACGAAGTACAGTATTGGTCCATTTTTCTCTGCCACAATTCATAGCGGGAAGCCACTGAAATGAGGCTCGGTTTCTGTCCCAAGAAACATAGGTATTTTGATGTGCCCTACGTGTGAAGATGAGTAGCTATCTCGGTCCGTATGATTGAATAGATCGAGTTGAAATCTAATCGCTCTTTCTTATTGTAAACCAAAGACTCTCGTCGCTCCTTCCTTCTTTCACACTATTCTGCGCACGCTGCAGATGCCCCAGTTTTGATTGCCACATGTCCTGCTCTCTCCGCTCTTTTTCCAGAGGACGGCGAGAGGAGACGGGCGCCGAACATTGGCGGATAGACTTGTTTGTTGTTGTTATTTATACTTGTGACTTGGTTGTTTATTTACTTTTGTGGTGCGGGTTGTGCAGCAGTCTGCTTCGTGCTCTGTAGAGTCCAACTGAGCCCAACGAGTATTGCGCATTGCAGCTGCCTATTGCGATGTCCTACGTTGCTCGCTCCTGCCGTATGCATGCGCGTTGTTTTCAAATTATACAAATCAAGAAGGGAAAGATCAATCATGAACAGAAGGCGCGACACTGTTCTTGCCTTTAAAGACCCGAACGAATCACTACAAGGAAGGAACTACCGTTAACCATGACAATCCACTCGATCTGGCTGGCCTGTTTTGTTCTGCAGGAGCACAAAAGCAACCAACTGCAGGAGTGCCGCATGCACCCGGAGAACTGCCCTCGGGCAGGCCATTTTGCAACATTTTGCCTCTTATGCAGGTGGCCGCTAGCGCAGTTTGTCGCGACCGCGTTGTAACCCTCCAAGCGTGAAGTCTCGCACACGCACAGAAATGCACTTTGCAATCTTTTAGATTGATTCAAAAGAAAGCAATGATCGATGAATGCCATTTGAAAGGATTAATTTGTTTTAAATAATATTTCGGATATCAACGAAATAGAGTGTGGACGGAAGGTGCTCTTAGTGCTAGGCTTGCTCCGTCTCCCGACTAGGAACTAGTAATTAGTCGCGCCTGCCTCTAGTAGCCTCGCTATTTCCTTTTTCAATTTTTTCTTTTTTTCTTCACCGTTTTTCTGAGAAGTCGTGTCTCGATCCTTCCCTATTCAGTCGCTTTCGGTCATTGGGTCCTTCTCTTTTGAATTTCACCACCCCTCCTTCCTCTTTCCCATTTCTCATTCCTGGCTCCTCGCTTTCCCCGCCTAGATTCGTAGCCCTTGTAGCCATCGTAGCCTGCATCGCATCACCAACTGTCTTGCTGACTTTCTGCGACTACAGCAATTAGCACATTAAACCACCATGGGGTACAGTACTCTGGCCCACTACTGTGTCGCGCTTTCATAAGTGCAATACGCCCTACAAAGCGCCCAGTATTCATTGTCCTTGGTCTGGACCTTGGGATTCCGCTTCCTTTGTTATCGTGTTGCCTTGGAGAGGGGAGCCCTCAAAAACAGAGATCTGTGGGCACGCGCCGCCCGTGTCGGGTGGGCTTAGCACGTCTTCTTACACTGTTCGCTACTGGCGACTACTGGCTGCTACTGCAAAGTGCCCGCGCGACTTCACTAGCGTCGTCATCGCCCTCATCCTTTTGCCTCTTCGCTTCTCGTCTCTCTGTTCTCTGGTCATTTTGGCTCTTTTCTTGGTGACCCATTTCCACAGGACGCCTTTCCCGCGCGCCTTTTCTCGTCTCTCCAAGACCCTCTTCTTGTTTCCCGACCCGTTTCTCTACTCTGCATCTCGCCATTTCGCTCGGTCTACTCTCCGTCTATGCGTCCTATCCCTTCTATTCTCTACGAGTATCGCATCTTACGTTCCTTTCCAACACAGCGACGCGCCCATTTGTAGTACTTTCGCCGAGCATTACTACTCAGCATCCGTCTTCAATTAATACCGCCCCCTCCTCGTTCACACCCCAGTCATTGTCCCCTGTCTCTGTCGAAACCACCGACGCGAAACCACAGCCAACGGTCGACCAGCCAGTCCTCGACCTGCGATCGATCATTATCTTTCTCTACTCTCTACACGCTTAGATCCAACACACAGGCCGGCTGATTCTCTCACACACACTCTTGGCCCGTGATCCCGTCTTCCCGTCTTCTCGTCCCAGCCATTACTCGCACAGACAGACACCACTTGCTTTTGTGCACGTTTCCTTTGCGTCTCGTCCAATCGACTCTTGGCCAAGTCGACGCGTCTCATTTCAGGGTTCTATTGCCTCCTCCTACACCCACGTCGCTACGCCTCTACACATCAATCCGTCCGCGCCTCGACCTCTTTTCTACCGCGTCACGACTCTTGGCTACAATGGACCGGGACGCCGACAGTACTCGTAACACACACAGCGTCCGAGACGTTCTTCCGCCCCTCTCCGACAGGTCCGACGCGGCTGGTGCTTCCTCTTCAGCTCTTGCCCCTTCACCCTTCCGCGGCAACGCTGCCCTGGACATCTTCGCCAACGCAGAGAAGTTGCCTTCATACCCGCTTCACAAATTGCTCAACCAGGACAGCCACAGCCAACAGCACGCTCTGCCATCTTCTCAAACATCGACCGTGTCGCAGCAATCGCAACAGTCGCAGTCTCAGTCACACCACCACCACCACCACCCGTATTACACCAACAACCGCACAAGCAACGGCAGCGGCTCACAAGACACAAACAGCAGCGCAGACACGACTGTCAGCACAGAAACCGACCAGCTATTCACCCCGGCCCTTAGCGAAGCCGAATTGAGCACAAGCGGTGGTGGCAGTGGCAGCGTCGACGGAAGCGCCTCAATAAACGGCTTCCATTTCGACAACGACTCCTCTAGTCAAGACTCACAACTACACCAACTCTCCATTCTCGCCGCAGCACAGCAGAGAATGGACAACGACACGCGTATGGACGCGACTGACGCCGGCGGGTCTCGCAAGCGGGCTGCCGACGGATCCGTCAAACACGCACGAGATGCCTCAAGCACATCACCAATCTTTGGCACTGGCTTCAGCCACGGCCAGGGCCATAGACACAGCCACTCTCGCAATGTCAGCGCCGTCAGTGCGTCAGCCAACGCTGGCGGTCGCATCGGTGAGATGTCGGCCGAGTTAAAAACACGTCTCTCTTATGCCATGGTCAAGGTGAACAATGGCTGGCAGTCCCACTCGCTTGACCAGGTCGAGAACCTGTCCCATCAGGTTGCGTCGCCCTCTTCAGCAGCCTCGACAATTCACGGTCATGGCCGCCACGGCATGTCAGTGAGCCCGCGCATTCCTGGCTCCCGCCCTCTACACCGTCGGCATCAGAGTTTTGCAAGCCAGACAACGGTTGAGCAGAGAAGTGCTCATTCGACACCATCACTTCCATCACCGCTCGCTCCTCCCCGGGCTGCATTCTCATCACAAACACCGACGCAGTCCTCGACTCAATCCACGACTCAACCCTCGAGCCAGCCCACCCGCTCTCTTGCTCCTCCGGCCTCCATCCAGCCATCGCGCCCGAGCGCTTTGTCGCGCAGAAACTCAAACCCAGCATACGTTCCTCCGCCACTTGCCCACTCTTACTCGCAAGGCGCAAGCCCTCATACACCTGCCTTTGACCAGAACAGCCACCGCATACCTGCATCTGGAGGCGACCAAATGATGTTCTCGCCGCACCAGAATGTCCGCGAACAGGATGCGATCGAAACGCTGATGTTTATGAGCAGCCCTGGCAACTCGTCCAATATGAAGCACTTTCCCTCGATCACCTCTTCATCACAGCCACTGCCCGCAGGCCACCACGATCCCAATCAAAGCCTGCAGTCGCCACTGTCAATAACGACGACAGCAAGTCCCCAGCGCCATGCACTGCCCAACGGGCGCAAGAGCCTGCCAACAGGACGTCCACACGCACAGACATTCAGCGGCTCACAGATGTATGCGTCGGCCAACCGCGCACGCGAACACAACCGCAATGTCAGCGATATGGACATTGACGAGCCGTATGCCTCGCCATATTCCCGTTCCAACAAGGGCACGCCTAAGCGGCGTGCCAATGGTGCTGACGGACCGACACCGCGGATCAAGATGCCCTTGCCCATGTCTTCGGGCCTCAGCGTTTCGGCCAAGCCACGGCCGGCCCTGGGCGAGGATGATATCGAGAAGATGCTGGAACGTGCAGCTGCGGCGTCGGCAGACGACTCTTCTGATTCGGAAAGCGAGATTCTGATTCCGTCGAGGCGGCCAAACCACATGGGTGTATAGTCGGTTGATTTGTTTATGAACAATTTCGGATCTTGGTCTCTTGTAATTCTGTTTTATATTGGTCTCTCTTTTGCTTTTGATTGTTTGGATACCTGGTGTGTTTTTTGGTCTTGTTTTACTCATTGATTCCTATCCGGATCTCTATTTTCAACCTGCCTCTGAGCAGCGCTGAAAGTCTGCTGTTTTTATCTCTCTTTATTTTTTGCCATTGCCGTCATGCGGCCATCATGCATACATGGCTGAGGATATATTCCTTTTTTCTTTCATTTTTCTCATCGGTGGCTTTGCATCAGCTGTCTGCCCGTCTGAAAATACTCAGGGAGGTCACCAGGCGCTGTTCGTCTATCATATTCCGTGTTGCCATGGTCCGGCAGCACGATGGCGTTTATCGTTGCTTAGCTTTATCTCTTGGATACCAACTGCAATCTATTACTTGTGCAGTGTGCTTAATTTGTCGATTATGTATGCTTCCTGCTTACTACTTGTTGCTTTTGATCCCGCGGCCTCTCATTTGTTAGTGTTTGG
Source organism: Ophiostoma piceae (assembly GCA_032248835.1). Lineage (NCBI taxonomy): Eukaryota > Fungi > Ascomycota > Sordariomycetes > Ophiostomatales > Ophiostomataceae > Ophiostoma > Ophiostoma piceae. The sequence goes on from CP135122.1 coordinate 2,897,516, forward strand.
TGCCATGATGGCCCAGTCCTTTTCAATAACGGTTGCCTACACCGGATATGATCTGCTCCCGCACTCTGCTAGCGCTGACGCTGATGGTTTCGTGCACGCCATAGCTTCTCTCGGTGTTATCGATACTATGCGCTTGCATATTTACCGTCTTCCGATATGCAGTTTGTCTATTTCACGCGGCGCTACGTCACTTGACTAGCGATTTGCTCGTCGCGATGCTCGTGTCCAATACTACACATCACAACGGTAATGTCGAAACAAGCCAGGCGTGATGCATCCGAGCTGGTATGGGTTTGCGTATTCTTTCACTGAGTATACAAAAACAATGGAAACGAAAAAAAATGCAAGGCGCTGTCCAGCACTTCCAGCACCTCCAGCATTCTCGGGCCATCTTCCACTCAAGACGCAAGACGGGCTTGATCCAGTCAATCGATCAAGGTGCAGCCAGATTGCACCGTCGTCCCCGGATGTGAATGAAGAAAGGTAAATGCCTATTCTACCACTTACTAAAAGAAGACCTCCCCATTGCTTATCTCGGGAAGGATGGCAAAAGTTCAGATCCGGGGTCCGTCTCATATGGGGTAAAGAATAACCCCAGGTCGGGGTCATCAGCCCGAGAAGCTTTGGCGGGGGCAGGGGGGAGGCTCTAGCACTATCGAAGACTGTAGCTTTATTGTGCGGGGAAGATGTCGACACCAAAGATGCAGCAATGAAGCAACTTGACCTCGGGGTGGGCCTAACCTAGAGCAATGGAAATTATACACAAGGTCACTGACTCGTCGACCGTGGCAGCGACGGCTCGAGGTATGCGGGGCATATATTGAGTAGATCGCGGGATCATACACAGGATACCACCCGACAATACTGACGAAAGAGGAGTAATAAGAGGGGAATCTACTAGCACCAAGCTTGGAGAAGTCTTGGGATTGAGGCAGATGCTAAGCCGATGCCTCTAGAATTTGGGGTGAGGAGATGAGGAGTCGAGATGACATGGGGAACATGGTCAAAAGATATATTAGTCGACACTTCCCGTGTAGTCATATGTCTACGTCCACTCTACTTTTGCATTTGACTTCGACATTCCTTTTCAATTATTTGCATCCATCCCTTACCCAGATATTACCCCAGATTGGCTGTGGAGTCTCGATTCTTAGCAGTAGCCTCCCCCACTTGCATATCCGATCACTTTGATCACTTACACCACTTACACGGGTCTATCGCCAGTATCTTTGTGAAACCAACACCATATCGCCGCATCCAACCAGGATTCGAAACGAAATATCGAAAATATCGAAATAAAATGACACAGACGCGCACACAACGGGCGGCCATCTTGGTAAAGACTGGCGAGAACCCAAAGTTTGAGGTCCGCAATGTGCCCATCCCAGAGTACGGGCCCAATGACGTCCTGATTCGCCTGTCGGTGACTTCTGTCTGTGGATCCGACTACGGCCTTGCACTCGGCCACCTCGGTCCGGCGCGCCAAATTATCGGCCATGAGGGTGTCGGTCGTGTAGTAGAGCTCGGCAGCAATGTGCCGTCCTTGGACACAAACCTCAAGGTAGGCCAGCGCGTCGGCCTGGCATGGAACCGCGACGTCTGCGGCCAGTGCACTTTCTGCATGGACCCGAACCACGCTGATCAGGGCGAGGGTCGCTGCGGAGCCAAGCTGTTTTCGGGCGTTGCAGCCGACGGCACCTTTGCCGAGTACGCGGTGGCGCCGCTGCGGTACCTGATCCGGCTGCCGGCGGAGCTAGACAGTGTGACGGACGAGGACGTGGTACCAATCATGTGCGGCGGCGTGACGGCATACAAGGCGGTGAAGTCGTGCGGTCTGGTGCCTGGGCAAATTGTTGCCGTTGTGGGCACAGGCGGTGTCGGCATGCTGGCACTGCAGTTTGCCAAGGCCATGGGCTACCGCACGATTGGCATCGACGTGAACGCAGACAAGGGCCGTCTCGCGCGTGATGTGGCACAGGTTGACCACTACGTTGACCTGTCGCAGGTGCCCAAGCCTGCAGAGGGCGAGCCTGGCGATACGCCGTTCTCGTCGCCCGTTGGTGATGCTGTCAAGAAGCTGACGCCCGGAGGACTGGGCGTGGCGGCCGTTCTGATTACATCGGGCGTGGCAGCAGGTTACCAGTCGGCGTTTGGCATGCTGGCACCTTTTGGTGTGTATATGGCCGTTGGGCTGATGCCGCTGGACCAGAATATCTCGTTCCACCCGACGGCGATGATTATCAAGGGATGGAAGATCAAGGGCTCAGCCGTGGGCAGCCGTGGCGACATTCTGGAGGCGCTTGACTTTGTGCGGCGGGGCTTGGTGAAGCCGCTGACGCGGGCGGCCAAGTTCGAAGACATTGACCAGCTCGTGGCGGACGTGGGCAAGGCGCGCGTCGAGGGCAAGTACGTGATCCGGCTCGACGGCCCCGAATCGTCTGACGGCGGAGTCAAGTCGCAGTAGGGTTGTATTAAAGTAGAGTCAGAGTGGCGACGGCGTTGAGGATACGAGGTTGGCAAGCATGGTGTAAGCGATAGGTTACTGTTTTTAAGAATTACTTTACGAATTTACAAACTGAGTTGAAACGTGTTTTGGTTAAATGGAGTCATAGAGAAAATCAGCAGACACGTCGTAATCAGGCGTTTCACGGTGATACGGTCTGGGTCAAAGAAAATAAATATGAAAATGAATATGATTTTAGTAGGTCATCATAGCGTCTTGTTAATATACAGTACATCGATCAGGTACAGAAAAGAGAAGAAAATGGGCGAGCGAGAGTAAGAGAAAATGAAATGATTGCAGACAAGCTAATGCCTCAATGCCGGTTTTTTATATATACAAAAATGGTCTATGATACAGACTCGACGCTTAAGCGTGCGTGGCAAAGCCCAGGGTGTTGTTGCCAATGTTGAAGGCGACAAAGTTGGACTTGAAGAAGATGTCGCCAAAGATCATCAGGTCGCTGTCGATGGCCTGCAGGCCGCCGAAGCAGGTGTTGGCGGCAATCTGCTCGAACATGATGTCGGTGCCGCTGACGGTGGCCATGGAGCCGCCGACATCGATCTGCAGGTCGGGCAGGGTGGCGTCGCAGGGCACGATGAAGCCGCCGGCCTGCTGGCTGTCCTGGGCACCGGTGACCTGCGAGTAGTAGGCGGTGGCAATGTCGCTGGAGACGAGCATCAGGGTGGTGCCGGTGTCGGCAATGGCCTGGCCAGCACCGCCGGCAGTGACGGCGCCGGTGCCGACAGCGAAGCTGTTGCTGGAGAACTGCCAGAAGCCCTGGGTGGTGTTGACGTCGACAAAGGTCATGTCGCCGGTGAACTTGGTGGTGTCGATGGCACCGAACTCGTAGGTGCCGGTGGCGTTGTGGCGCAGGTCGGCAGTGAAGACGGGGTCGGCCAGGTTGGCAGACAGGTTGTCGAAGAAGGTCTTCTGCTGAGTGGGCTGGACGGTGTTGAGCTTGCTAAAAGCCAGACCCAGAAGACCGTCGGTGGAGGTGTCGCTGGCAAAGGACTGGGACACGGCAGTAGCCAGCTCGACAGCCTGCGAGGTCACGGTAGCGCCGCCAATGTTGACAGTGTCAGTGCCGACGTTGCCAGCAACCTGCGAGCCGTCACCGTAGGAGACAAAGAAGGTCTCGCCGTCAAGGGCAGAAAAGGTCGAGGACTTGGTCGAGTCGAACAGAGTGTGGCCGGTGGTAGCCTTGGCGGACAGCTGAGTGTCAAAGACCCACAGATCGGAAGAGCCAGTGTCAAAGTCCAGGTTCAGAGTCTGGCCACCAATGCTGACAGGGGAGAGGTACTCGACATCGTCCGAGGTGGGTGTGTTGACGACAGAGCCGACACCGTCGGACGAGACGGCAGCAGCAGCAGCGGCGACGTTGGTGGTGTTGGAAGCAGAAGTGGCGGCGGCACCGGCAGCGGCAGCAGTAGAGGTGGCAGCAGCACCGGCGTTGTGGTGGTGCTTGCCGCCCTTTCTGCGGTTCTTTGTGTCGACGAACGAGCGGGCCTGGACGGCGGCAGCGGCAGCGGCAATCTCCTGTCTCTTGACATGCTCAACGAGGGCAGCACGGGGAGTAATGCCGAACTTGTTATGTGCCTTCAGCAACTGCTTGGGAGAGTTGCGGCCGGTGAAGTTGGGGTTGCGGAAGCGCTCGACCTTGTATGAGCGGGGCTCGACGGTGTCGATGGGCTGGGGTGCGGGAGCAGCGAAAGTGAAGCCGAGCATGAAGCCCAGCAGGCAGAGGAGGCTGAACATGGAACGCATTTTGAGGGGAGGGGGTGATAGTGGGAGAGAAATAAAATAAGAAGTTATAAGGAGAGTGAGAATAGTAGACCACACCAGGTGGTTAGATATCGTCGGTTTTGGAGGAGGATGTATATACGGTCAAACGAGGATAAGAAAATGAAATTGAAAAAGAAGGTCTCAAAGTAAACAAGTGTGAAGAAACGAAATCGCCGCAGGCGAGGACTGTACAAGGACAGGAAAAGGATGAAGAAGAATGAGAGAAGGAAGAAACAAGACGACTATGGATCAGAAGGATGAAGAAGAGAAGGAGAAGGAAAGACGGGAGATGAACGGCGGCATCAAAGTTATATATGACCACGACGAGCCGGCGATCCAGAGGATGTGCTGTATGGAGTAACCTGGTAGAATAAAACAACACAGATACAAGCTACAATGTACACTATGATCCAAAACGTGGACGTGCGACTGCACCCTGGCTTGCTCCAGATGCCTGCAGGGTCCACAGTGACTACAGTCGTTCGAGGAGTTTTTGTTATTATTCATTATTGTACGGAGTATGAGAAGTGAATGGGTCTGCCAGTGGTCCAGACGAGCCGCTTGTTCCATTTCGAGGTGACTGCAGAGTGTTGTGTACTGGGTAGATTTCGGTACGGTGTGTTAGTGAATTAGAGATATCTACGGCTTGTATGATGGTATATGGTGAGCACTGAAGATGGAGCATTCACAAGTAAATAGACAGTGAAGAAGACACAATAACAGACCAAAAAGACAAGCTTTGACAAGAACATTGGCAATACAAGATCTGGCCAAGGTCTTGTCAGTAAACATTGGCGTCTTGGGTGGTAGACAGTACGGAGCCGCTGGTTGTCAATTGCTTGTTAATTGCTTATTTCCTTGAGTAGCAGTATGGAGCAGAGTATGGGGCATAGAGAGAGCCCTCAGTATGGACAAGAGAAGCCTATTGTTTGAAGAGAGTTGGAAAAAGAGCACGATGACGACGCCCGCGACAAGGGTGAAAAGGGGTGTATCTTAATACTTGAAGAGAGACAGAAGGGCACAAGAAGAAACAGAGACCAGATGAAATGCTGTTAGAGAGCCTATTCTGTGGAATAAGTTGGAATAATCAAACAAAGCGCAGCCAAACAAATGCTTTTTTGACACCAGCGGTTTGAAGATGGAGGCTTATAGCAGAATGGTGTACTGTGATTGGCCAGGCTGGACGTCCTCTTATACCGCGGTCCACTTTAATACACGCCCCTTTTTTCGCTTTTCCCTCCACGCTCACTGCTGTTCTTTTTACAGAGTATTATCAGGGAGCAGGCCGCCAAACAGGCCAGGGGCTCTGACAGGAGAGCGCCAGCAGAGAGGGGCGACTCAAGCATTTGCACTCTGCAGAGCGGGGAGACGTCTAGAAGAGGCAACTCTGGAAGCATAAGCAATTTCCAAGAGGGTGAAGACAATGCTGTCGAGGAGAAGAGAAAAGAGATTACCACTGCGTGCGCCCAAAGAAGAAAGAGAAGGGCAAATGACCGACGGGTGATGTTGCACCCAAACACGGAAGAAACAGCCATCACCGATCGAAACGCCCATCGCCAATATCGCCGAGTCTGTAGATGCTGGCTTCCCCAGCCTTGGCTGGTGATCTCTGGAATTGTAGAAGCTTTCTTGGTGTCTTGGTGTTGGTCTTGGAGTCTTGGTACTCTACAGACTGATATCAAATGCTTGTGTCTATTGTTTGCTTGGCCTTGATACTGCCTCTGATAGACTAGAGAAAGATCCTCGAAATGATTGCAAGACACTCCGAAACTTCAAACAACCTCCCTCTTGCGGAAAACAATCTGCTGATCGTCGGCACATGCGTCGTCACTTTAGACTCCTGCAATGGCGTCTGGTGGACATGACAATCAAAAATGCTTGGCTGAGTTTATTCAATCTTTAAGATGGGATTGCCAGAGAAACAATGCAACTCCCTGGACAAACTGCGATGTGATATACAAGGAATAAAAACAGAACTGACGACTTCAGTCCATGCCTGGATCATTATGTGGAATAATCTCATTACAAAAGAATAACACTGTGATGTAGAATACAGAGTGCAAAAGAAAAAAGTACGCATTGTTTGCCATTCTAAAGAACAAAATGCCCGAATTGCAGACGATACTGCTACCTCGACTAAATCCCGTTGCACTGCTCCATCCAGCGACACACATTGCCCCATCAATGCAACCCTCCACCGCCAACGCCCCTCGGCTGTCTCATGCGTGGGGAATCATAGAGTAGAATATCAAGATCTCGGTGTGTCTATTATTACAGTCAAATTGCAATAAGGAAAAAGACAAAATAGTCTCGTCGTCCGGTTTTATCATGCTTATTCAAGTTGAACAATGCAAAGCTAAAGTGAATAACCTCGAAAACATGTTTGTCGGGCAAGGCGAACGGGCATGATGGTGGCCACTGCTGAACAACACTGGCCCAACAACCACTGGAACTTGTGAGACGGTTCGCATATGCATTGATCACGTATTAAATATAGAGATCGGCGATAGTGAGCAGAATAAAGATCCTCATAATGTTTGATGGCCGTGGCTTGTCAGGCTGTACGAGGCTGTGCCTGTATATTTAGATGTCTACAGAGGAAGATACGTGATAATTATGTCTTGGTAGAATGGCTATGGAAAATTATCGTGTGGTCTTGGTTTTTATTTGAGAATAGTTGAATCTAAGTCTTATTATTTGAATAGTTTCTGGCTAATTTAAAAACATATTTGCGGATATGTTTGTTTTAAAAAAGAGTTACAAAATTTAGAATTCAATATAACAATAAATACAGATCAAAATAAAACAAAATTCAACACAAACTGTTGGTGTTTTCGCCCAACAAAGTAATATTCACAATCAACTCGTTTCAATGAAAATATTTCTCAAATTTTGGCAGAGATATTACAATAAAAATACAAGTACATATCACCCAGAGAGTGCCAACCAAACAGAACCTCTAGATGCCACATCCGCGATGTGATAGTGCCGACTTATCCATTAGCTCTCAGTTGCAGCTCTACTGCCCTGTAAGACCCTAGCTCCGATCTGATCTCCTTACATGCCCATCACAGCACACAGACATGGTGCCGTTTCAAGAGCATCCAAAACAACACAACCACGCACGCATCCCCTTGTTTCAGTAAGCCGCCAGTTGCCTCGGACTAGAACATTGTGCATTGTAGATCTCGAAGCTGTCTGCTTCGATTGTACTGAGCACAGAGTAAGATATATCCGTCGGATTAATCCAGCCCTGCCTGCTTCTAGGATGCTCGCACGTTCTCGTTCCTCGTTTCCATGGTCATGATGACTGCTAGACCATGAAAGTCTGGACATCACGTTGTACTTAGGCAAACTCAGTAATCAATAGACATCTTTCTTCGTAGAACATAACAGAACAACCCATTACGAGCTAATATGTCCAGCCGTGATGCTGCCAAGATGGCCGAAGCAATAGAGACATCGCTGCTACAAACTCACCACTGTGCCTCACAGCCTGAGCCTCGGCGATAACACATACCCTACCCAACTAGGTCCTTCCGTCACAGCTGAAGCTCTGCCATGATCTCCCACCTCCTCATGGTGCGTCACACCCGTCGCCAAAGACGGCCGCGTTCGTTTCCATCAAGCAATATGAAATAGCCCGTAGCACCATCGCTGATCATTAACGCCGACACCAGAAGCAAAGCGCTTCCACTCTGGAGTCTTGCACTGTCATGCCATAGCTGCCCAGCACTTTTGTGTTTCCTCGTCGCTGTGCCGCACGTCTTCTAACTGGCTGTCCTGAGAAACTTCTGAGACGGAGGTGTGGATCCTGCCTTCTCCCGGTACTTGGCCTGCCATACAAGTTTGGTGGGAGCTAAAGTACCGTCCGTTTCATTATCCCACCTGATACTGGCGCAAATTGAGCCCAAAATACGCGTTTTTGCCCAATACGCTGTAGTCTCCGCGAACACCACCGACACCCAGCATTCCTCGAGCTCTCAGCTATTGTCGTGTCTACATACAAACTGGTACACTCTACAGCCACATTTCGTGACGCAGATACATGCAGCTTTATCTTTGCTTAATTCATACTTTCTGTACACACCATTTTTGGTTTAAAAAATAATTCATATAAAAGGCCGCATATCAACGATGACTAAGCTCCGTTCCAAACGGCGCTCTTTCCCTAAGCGCACTGCTCCGATCTCGTCCTGCCCCATTACACTAGTCCGCCCGTTTCCCCATTCATTTCCCTCCTCCCATGTCTCGCCTCTCATCTCTCCTCTTTCCCACTTCTCTCCGTTTCCTTCCTCAGTTTTCTTTCTCTACCACTTCCATCGTCCTTTCTCCATCGCTCTTTCCTTGTTGCGTCGCGCGCCGTTTCCCTTTTGTTGCCTTTGCATCCTCATTAGGAAGGCACCGTTTCTCTTGATCAGCATCGACACTTTACTTGTACTTGCCAGCAACGGCAGGAGCACGCACTCGACCTCTATTGACTTGACTCTTCCTCTCTTGTGCTCTCTTGACTCTTGATTTTAGCCTCTCGTTTGTCTGCTGTGCCTACGTATTCCCAATCTCGCTTTTATTGGCACTCGCTTAGCTCTATTACCAGCCCCCGCCCACCAGTCTCAGCATCGCTATCAAAGCCACAGCAATCAGCTATTATTGTCAGCTATTGCCAGTCGTCAGCCATCTCAGCCTTCTCCCCGTCGCGCCTTCCCTTTCCAATACACTTTAGTACCCCGGCCCTTCCGTCCCGCCCTCTCCGTTGCTCCTTCCCTTTCCATCAGACACGTCTTTATTCTTCATTTATTTATCGATTTCTTTTTATTTCTCATCTTCCATCCATCCCCATTTAACTTCTTCTCCGTCTCAACACACGGTGAAGCTACTCCGTTATTGGCCCCATCGCCCAACGCCCAACACCAGCCTCCGACACGCAGACGCGTGCTCCTTCCACTTGTGTCGGTGGACCGCGCACCGTCTTCACTTTCCAGTCGCGCACTTGCCAATCGACTACACCGTTTGGTCATCTTGACGTCTTCTGCTCTATTGCACTTTGCTTTGTGCACTATATTCATAATATTATACCTATCCTGGCACTCGCCACTGCTACTCGCTACGCGTCGCCGTCCCGCACCTCCCCCGTCCCGTCTTCCATTGTCTCATCGGTACCTTTGCTCTAGCTCCTGCAACGACCTCCTCCGTTCCGGCCACCGTTACAGCCTTCAGCCAACGGTCAACAGCTTGGAGCGCATCGGCGCATTGTTGTCACGAACACAAAACACAAACACATCACATCGCCACAATCACCGCCAGCATGGCCGACGAGGAGCACCTGCGCGTGCTCGGCCCGTGGGAGAAGAAGCCGCGCTTTAGCTGGACGCAGCAGTTTGAGGAGACATTCTTCCAGTCACTATGCCAGTCTGTCAAGATGAACCTGCGCGAGAACATGAGCTTCAAGCCCAAGGCCTGGAACCGCGCTCTGGCTGCTTTGCGCGAGCAGGGCGCGTTCCCGACCAAGGCGCACCTCATCAACAAGACCGACAACGCGCGCAAAAAGTTCCGCTTGTGGCGCGGCCTCGTCGAGAACCCCCAGTTCCACTACGATGCTACAACGCGCCAGATCAATGGCACCGAGGAGGCCTGGGCAGCACATCTCGAGAAGGAGCCGCTTGCGCGTGCATTCCGTGACCGCCCTTTTGAGAACACGCAGTACCTGGAAGTGCTGTTCCCCGACGTCATTGGCTCGGGCGGCCAGCCGAAGCGCCAGCTTAAGCCGCGCCGCCGTGGTCCCGACGCCATTCTTGGTGCTACAGACGAAACGGCACCGCCCGGTGCTAGTATCATGCAAATGTCAAATGCACCGCAGCAGGTTGGCCAGCAAGGCCAGGGCGGTGCAGGCGGTGCCGTCGACATGAGTGCGGGCGGCCCCGTCGCAACACCCATGCGCCTCGGCAGCAATACTGGTCTTTCTGCCCAGCAGAGCCTGAACTCGACACCCGTTCCCATCCCGACGGGCGCCACAAACACACCACAACACCACAACCCCCAGGCAGCACAACAGCAGCAGCAACAACAGCAGCGACAGGCACCAAATGCCAATATGCGTGGCGCGGCACAGGCTGGCGCAAATATCCAGACAACACCGTCAGCGTCCATGCGTGCACCAGGGCTCATGGGTATGGGTGGTGCTGGCATGCGCATGCCTAACAATGTAGCTGGCCCGGGCAATATCATGACTCTCCAAGACGACCCAAGCCAAATTACCAACGGCACTGTCGGTGCAGCACCCGTCAATGCAGCCGCCACCGGCGCTGCAGGGCAGAAGCGGTACACGCCCGGCGACGGCACATCAGCAACTGCAGCAGCATCAAAACGGAGGCGGACCGAAGGCAGTGTTGGCACTGCTGGCGGCAATAACACTGCACGCCAGCGCCAACGAAACGACTTGGCCACGGCCACCGCGCTTGATGTTTCTACGGGTGTAGGCAATACTGCCGGTGCTGGCAACGCTGCACAGCCAAGACAGTCAGCCGATGCAGCCCGGCAGGCATCGATCAGCACACCGACTATGGGCACTGTGTCTGCAGGTAACATCGGCACGGGCGTTGTGGCCACGGGCACACGCGGCGACAGCATCGCGACCCTACTGAGCGATGTGTTGTCCAAGTACGCGACGGCAGCGGCGTCGGCATCGGCCACGCGCTGGCCCGAGCAGGCTATGGACATTTTCTTCCAGGAGTTTGCCGACGAGGATATGGACCTGCAGGTGCGGATTGCCGAGAAGATATTGACTGACACGAGCAAGGCCGTTATGTTCTGCAAAATGCCGTCGATTCTGCGTCGGCACTGGGTGAAGCGGCTGCGCGATGCTAGCACCCGCCAGGCCAACTAATTGTCATTTATCGGGTGACTCGTTCTTTTCGATGTTCAACTTGGCGTTTTGATCTTTCTGTACCTCCTTTTTTTTCTTTGGCATTGGGATTTGGGGCATGTGTTCAGGGCAATGTTTAGCGTAACGACTTGTCTTTTTACGTTTCTACTTGGAGTTTATCTTGTCACTCAAGTTTGTCATTATTTATTATCAGTTTTAATAGCGATTATTAGTATTAAAGTCAATTGAGAGAAGATTGCTACAAACATGAGTGAGAATGAGAATGCATCTAAATTAAAATGGCAACGCGCAAAATATAAACGTAAAAAAAAGCAGAGCACGCCGGATCCAATACCTCATAGTCCCGCACCGTAAACCACCATAAGAGAGGAGAACAAAGAACAAAACAAACAAAGAGCAAACCAACGAATCAAATCATCGACTCTACTCCTTCTGCGCCTTGTAGAAGTAGTTGGTGATCGTGCCCTCGACGACGCCCACGGCGCCGACAATGGCAGCACCCGTTGCCGCCGTCTTCCATGTCAGCAGCTGGCCGCGCTCGTGCAGGCCCCATGCCCGGAAACCCAGGAAGGCGCCCAGACCGACAACTGCCGCCAGGTTCGCCACAACGGCCGCCTTGGTCGCCAGCGGGTGGTCCTCCTCCAGAATGGCAAACTGGTGCGTGATCCACTTGTCCGTCGCCTTGGCCTTTTTCGCGGCCTTGTCGGCAGCAGCCGAAGCCTTGTCCTTGGCCTCCTTGCCCTTCTTCTCAGCCTTGGCCTTGGCCTTTTCGGCAGCCTTGCGGGCCTCGGCGACGGCCTCCTTGGTCTTGGTCTCGAGCTCGATGCGCTCAGCCTCGGTCTCGGTCTTGATCTCCTGCTCCTTGAAGTCGGCAGGAACCGTGTGCACGGACGGGGTGTCGACGTCGATCAGCGACACGGTGGACGCAGCCGACTCACTGGGCTCAATCTCGGGGGGCGGGGGAGCGGCAGCCTCCTCGGGGGTCTGCTTGGGGCCCTTGGATGCGATCTCGGCGTACGACACTGGGATGTTAGTATACGATGATAAGGCAAGGACGGCGCGACGAGTCCCATCTGTAGATCCAGTAAACTTCGTAGCTGGATACCAAGAACAGCATCATGGCGAGATAAGAAAAGAGACGATGCGATCTGGTGATGTACTTACTTGTGATGGTGTGATGAGGGTGGCGTGATAAGAGTCGAGGTGGTGAGGGTATGCGAGAGTGAAAGTGAGATCGAAAGTAAAAAGAACCGACGAGTTAAATTGAGGGACTGGTGAATCGAATGGGATGAAAAGACGAAGAAAGGAACAAGATCGTGTGGTGAACAAAGAGGGGAGCGAGGGGAGCAACGTCCTTTTGAGCTTTTCGGCCAGAGCACGGCAGAACCAGAGGGAAGGTGCTGTCCTGCTGTGGTGACTTCACCTTTGCCCGCTCTTTCGTTTTCGGCCTTGTTTTGGAGGTGGTGTGGAGAAGTGGATTAAACGGGTTAAACAACCTGCAAAGAATAATAGCTAAATTTGGGACAGACGAAAATATGGTCTGGTGGGATTGGGGCCTGACTTGGGAGCAGTAGCGGGTGCAAGTGCCTGTAAATCACATGCCTGACAGGATAGAAGTGTCGACGTCAGGGGACGGATAGAGAAGTCACGGAGACAGGTAACAGAAAACGGAAAGTGCTGTGTAGCCGGTAAGACATTTGAATGCCAATAGGACGGAAGGAGTGATGGGCACTTTGACAGAGTTTGTGAGACATTTGGCATGGCATTTGGCATTAGGCGTCAGGCTGCAAAAGGCCTCAGAGAAGCAAGAGCATAGCGAGCAAAAGAGGAAAGAGCCATCGATAATCCCTGTAAATGTGCGACGTGATGGAATCTACATTACGATGTAAAAAACGGAAGCAGCGATGGACCTGGTTCCTGCCTGTTGTCCCTCGCGATTTTGCGACGATGACGTCGTTTTCAATGACGAGCACATGCTGGAGAACCACCCAAGTGGAGACCGGCTGCTGTAAAAAGTGTAATGTTGCAGGAGCTGTGCTTTGGCAGTGGGTTCAGTGCATGGGAAGGCCCGGAACTGGAGCGGAGAGTGGGTCGCCCAGAGCAAAGCTGACCAGCTCGAGGGACTCAAGAAAGAGTTGTGACCCAACACGTGACATACCACGTTCTGGTGTAAGACGTCGGCATTACCGAATATGGAAACTACGTCAATTTAACGACTTCCCAATATCAACATACATCAGAAATCGTCAAAAAAAGATTACAAGCCAGGAAGCTGCCTAAAACCCTCAATTTAACTACCATTTTTAATACAGAACTATTATTAAAGAATGTAGTATATCTTATGCTATTGAAAATGAATAAGATACGATGGAATACAACCTCGAGTGAATTTCGTAAAGAGACGCTTCCGTTAAAAAAAAGGAGAAAGCAAATGTTAGCTATGATACAAGAATATCAGAACACTTTCATAGAAATGAGAATAGAGTACGTATGTAAGAATAACAATAGTTGGAAAGAGTTTCACAGAATAAGGTTCACAGAATGAGGCTCATCGAGCAGACCTCATGCACGTTTTGTTGAACACGACGACGCATCAGTGGCAATGGGAAGTGCATGATATCATCATCAGTTATGATTGACTCATGGGTATCAAGAAGAGAAAGCAATAGAATGTAAAACTATCACGGGAATCTCACAAAATACCGTTAACTTTAAATATCCCACAAAATAAGGTTTATAGTGCAAAGTTATCCACGGGGTATAAACTCGGATGACGCAAGTCAGTACGATGATAGAAGTGTATGATATCATTGATGTATTTGACTGACTCGGGATAGAAGTAGATAGAACGGAAGACTTACACGGGAAAATTGCGAAAAATCGATCACACAAAACAATCCACAAATTAAGGTTCATCGTGCAAAAGTTTCCAAGAGGCAAAAAAAACATAGCACAAACCGGGAAGAGCGGAAAGATGACCGTAGGTCGATTGCCATGAGTGATTGCTCATAGAAAGGGTTGCAATAAATGATACACACATGGCATCTGAGTTTACAAAACAAGAATCACAGTCGTCAAGCAAACATCTTCTACGTGGTGTGGATGGCGAAGCCTCAAGTAACAGAGTGCAAAAGTGAATGAGATCATCGATTTGAGAGACAAATCCAAAGGACAGTCGGTGGAAAGGCATGGAACGTGAAATGTACATGGGATTTTCAAAAATAAGGTTCATAGATCGAGAGGTCCATAAAATAAGGTTCATAGTCCGATAATTGGGGGAGTACGTACCATGCCCAAAGTCTATAAAAGAAAGCCTACCCCCCCCAACTTTCCTCTTAGAAAAATCGGGCGGCTTGTAGTAGCCGCCCCGGCTATAAGTAGTATGGTCGTGACAGGGGATGTGGATGGGTGGTAGTTGTACCCCATCCACTAAGGTGTCGGGAACTAGCATCTTGCCTTCCCTTCTCTTTTCTTCCACACAATGGGCGGTTACTAAGAACCATCGCGGCCACACAACACACGGCCCGAGCAGTTGCACCTGTCCTCGCCTTCACCACAATACGACCTCGGTTCCCCTCAAACAGGCTGCATCACACTACGCGCCGGCTCCAAGACTAGATACCTTGGCTGCGGGTGAAGAACCACCAGAGCGTCGGCGGAGGCGGACAGGTACATCCGCTCTTGAAGAAAACACCAACAGCAGAAGTACAGCACACCGCTCTCACAAATGACAGGCGGCTACAAAGAGTCTTCACGGCCACACAGACTACGGCCTGGAGTACAAGGACTTTTTTTTCGCCTCCCCACCAAATCTGATTTGGTTCTCTCAAACAGGCTGCACCACACTACGCGCCGGCTCCAAGACCAGGTATCTTGGCTGCGAGTAAAAATTATCAGAAGGACCGGGGAGGCAAAAGAAGCCTTGAAGGGTTCATGTACTTCTGCACCATCTTCCCACCCAAATTGACTTGGTTCTCTCAAACAGGCTGCACCAAATCATGCGCCGGCTCCAAGACTAGATACCTTGGCTGCGAGTACAAAACCACTAGAAGGACCGGGAAGGCAAAAGAAGTCTTCTCCCACAGAGCGTGCAGACCTTGCCGTTGTTGATCACCTGATTCCGCGCAGAACAAGGAGACGGGTTGAGGAAAATCGTGGAACAGTCCTTCATCCTAGCCCTATCTCCGTTCGTTTGTTCTTTCCCACTTGTTCTTTCACATTCTAGGCGGCTACTAAGAGTCGTCGCGGCCACACAGATCACGGCCTCACAGAGCAAAGGCACAGGCACGGGCAACATCCTAACCCTACCCCCGCTCGGACGTTCTTCCACAAATGTTCTTTCGGATTCTAGGCGGCTACTAAGAGCCGTCGCGGCCACACAAATTACGGCCACAAGTACAGCCTCTCGCCCAAACACAAAATTTGACCTCCTCCCTTAAACAGGCTGCACCAAACTACGCGCCGGCTCCAAGAATCAACTTCCTGGGTGTGGGATCTAGCGAGGGACGGGGCGGGGAGAGGCGCAATGTACAAACGCAAGCCCATTTTGACCTCCCACCAAAAGGTGGCCTCTTGGATTCTCACACGGCGCAACTACGTCAGTATGTGCCTGGCCCTAGGACTATCTACTAGGTTGTGAGACATTGGCGAGGGTCAGGGAGAAAAATGGAAGAAGAACAACTACAAGTACATTTTGACCTCCCACCAAAAGATGACCTTTTAGACTCTCACACGGCGCAACTAAATTAGTGTGCGCCTGGCCCCAGCGGTTCACCCTGGGTTGTGAGATGTCGGCAAGGGTCTGGGAGAAAAATGGAAGAAGAACGGCCACAAAAAGAACAAGTACAAGTACATTTTGACCTCCCACAAAAATTGACCTCTTCGATACTTACAAGGCGCGACAATCAGTCTGCGACTACACCAAGGATCACGTACCTTGGATGTAAGACTTCGACGATGGTCAGGGAGAAAAATAGAAGCACTTGTCACGAGCATGTTTCACCCCCCACAGTCCTCTTCTCTTAAACAGGCTGCACTTCAGTGAGCGCCGGCTCCAAGGATTACCTTCTTGAGTGCGAGATACTACAGAGGGACCGGGAGAAAACATGCCAAAAAAAAAAACAAAGAGCAAATCGCGGAATCAGGGACAAAAAGAGAAGAGTGAGGAAGATGCTACTAAAAAAAAAGAGATTGTAAGTATCTTGGGTGAGGCAGAGGGGATGTAGAGTTTTGTTTTGCGGAACATAAGAGCTATTTTAGCCAGTAAAAGTATTGCAGCCACGACAACTACCACAACAGACGGCATTTATTAGAGCATTTACGACGACATCTTCTACGACCTACGGCATTTTCATGATATACGACATCTTCCACAATGTTCTGGAATTCACCTGATGACAACATCACAGCATGAAAGCATACCAGCATAGGCGGCATAAAAAGCATGACGGCATAGACAGCATCGCAACATAAACAGCATCGCAACATAGACAGCATACCAGCATAAACAGCATCCCAACATAGAATGCATTGCATTACATCTTCTGTACCATTAATTATGACAAGTTTTGCAGCGTATACAGAGTTCATCATCACAGGACAACATACATAAGACCACGACGTACAAAGCACTACACATGATACACCGCTTCTTTTTATAGTTTACTAAACAACATTGATTATTTAAGTTCCATATACCATTTACAAAATAGAACATACAATTCAATAGAACATACAATATGGCGTGAATTCAAACATGATTATCACTACCTTTTCTTGAAGTCTCTGTGAGATGTGAAGTTTTGTAGACACATATAGTTTTATACTTAACAATAGGTCCTATTGAACGTACTGTATTGAAGTCAGTGAGGATGCTTTGAAAGAGACAAACCATTAAATTGAGTGTAATCAGTCAGTGGTCGGCGGTCTTATCGCTATCACTTACATCGTCGGCCGACACTATCGCCCGTCGCCCGCTGACTAATCAACCATACCGCACTCTCGGCCATCACTATGCATCGACGAAAATGATTGCAACGGCCGATATCGTGGGCACTGGACCCCTCAATTGATGATAAGAATTGAAAAGAGTCTGAAATGATGTCACAGAAAAGAGACGAAAACAAAACAGCTCGTACGGGACATCTTGAACCTGTCCACGCACCAACCTCAACAAGCAACTTTTCACCCTTTTTATTGCCATAGATCTCTATTGATAGAGACGATGACAATCCTTCCTGCAAGAAAGGCGGCTGCCGTCAATATCCGGGCTGGCCAGTATCTCAAACTTGTCAACACCTACGGAAAACAGGTTGTCGATTTCTGGGCATTCAACCCCAAGGATGGCCACGACTTTCTGTCCATGGTTCACACACGGACCATTCTCCTGAGCATTGCGCTGCGCAAGAATGACAAGCTGTACAGCACAAAGAGAAAGCCTATCTTGACACTCGTGGAAGACACAACGCGCGGAGTTCACGATATGATTTGGTCGGCTTGCGACACGGAGCGCTACAAGATGCTGGGCGCCGTTGGCTACCACGACAACTGCACTGACAACATGCACAATGCCCTCAAGGCGTTTCCAGAGATTGGAATTGCCGATGACTGGGTTCCGGACCCGCTGAACCTGTTTATGAATATTCCCGTCGACCACTACGGCGGCCTCGACGTCAAGCCCCCCACGAGCGAGAAGGGTCAGTTTGTTGTCTTCCGGGCCGAGACAGACCTCGTCATCGTGATGAGCGCATGCCCCCAGGATATGGCGCCTGTCAACGACGGCATGCCCACCGACTGCGAGTTTGAGATCTACGCAGATGCCGAGTGCAAGACTCTGGCTTCTGACGCAGACCTTTCCATCATCAGAAACCCGACTGTGACAAGCACAGACCGCCCCATGCGCGTCAAGGTCGCCCTGTCGTTTGACTTTGACGCCGTCTCCCACTGGCTGGGAACTGGCTGCCATCCTGACAACAACATGGCCGACTACAGCTCCGGCATTTTTGCCGGCCAGGTCGGTGCCCTGCGTCTGCTGCATGTTCTCAAGAAGAACAACGTTGCAGACAAGGTCACCTGGTTCATCCCAGGCCACACCATGGAAACCTTCCCTGCTTCTGTGCAAAAAGTCGTCGAGTCCGGTGCAGAAGTTGGCCTGCACGGCTACTCACACGAGGGCATCTACCAGATGACCCCGGAGCAGGAGCGCGATGTGCTTCTCAAGTGCATTGACGTCGCCACTAAATTGTGCAACAAGATGCCTCGGGGCTACCGCGCTCCCATGTACACCATTCGTGAGACAACGGTTGAGCTTCTGCGCGAGCACGAGTTTCTCTACGACACATCCATGATGCACCACGACTCGCAGCCCTACTGGACGCCGGCCGACCCTCCTATCCAGAAGATTGACTTTACCAAGGATGCCTCCTCGTGGCTGAAGCCGACACCAATCACCGACCCGGCATCGGCCGGCGCCAGCCCGCTCGAGCAGGGATACCATCCACTGGTCGAGATCCCCTGCGGCTGGTACAACGAGGACATGATGCCGCTGCAGTACCTGCCCCACCTGGCCAACAGTATGGGCTATGTTTCGGTCGGTGTCGTGGAGCAGATGTGGAAGGACAAGTTCACGTGGCTGTGGGAGAATGCGAGAAGCGTCGGCGAGGGCAACGAGTCGGCCGACTTTGTTTTCCCCATTCTGATGCACCCCGATACCAGTGGCATGGCCCACATTATTGGCATGGCTGATCGGATGATCCAGTGGCTCAAGGGCTGGGGAGCAAGCGTCGAGTTCTGTAGACACGAGGATATCGCAACGGAGTGGCTGGCCCTGAAGAAGAGCCAGTTCGAGAAGAAGTAGAAATATTTTGGAAGTCTTACAAATTTAACGTCAGTTGACGAGCTTTTGGGTTTAAATGGGGTTATTCTGGCTGCATGCGTGAAACAAGAGAACACCTAGTTGCCCCGTCCATTTCACTATCGTGATATATTTTCCTAGATATGTTTTTAGAGACTTCTTGATGCAGTATCAAAGATACCCGAAGAATTCAAAATGTGAGTTACTGCGTTGACTTGCAATTTAAAAAAACTGTTGGATATCTTTGACTTCAGGGCCTTCGTAAAAGTAGCACCAACAGATCATCACACAAGACGCGACGGAGGTACATTTTACGACTGCTTTAGGCTTGCTTTGCCCTACATTACAGGCTAAACTACGAGCAAGACCGCTGAAGCTTCAGCATATGATTCGCAGTGCAAGCAGCAAAAAGACCTTGCAAATAGTTGAACTCGAAAATAATCAACGCGTTTCAATAAAATGGCGTGAACATGCCTCTGTATTAAGTATTAAACTACAACTATCTTACAAACACCTTCAATTAACGAGCCCCCCTACGATTGATTAGGCGGAGGACTGGGCATCCTGGAGAATCACATCGCTGGCCTTCTCCGAGATTTGGTAAATGGGCAGGACGATGTAGAAGCCTGGAATCTTGGGGAACACGCTGGCATCAACAACACGGAGGCCTTCAGTGCCACGCACCTTGAAGTCGCTCGACAAAACTGCGTTCGGATCGCCGTCGGCACCAATGGGACACGTGCACGATGCGTGGTGACCCCAGGCTTCGTTCTTGATGAACTGCTTTGTGGCCGCCTCGCTAGAGGTATTGGTTCCCGGCCAGACTTCGTCAAAGTTGCCATTGAGCGGGATAATAGAGTCAAAGGCTTTGCGTCCAAACTCGAGTCCTTCGTAGGCGGCCTGCAGGTCGAGGTCTGCCTCACCATTGCCGTCGACGCCCGTGTCAAAGTAGTTGAAGTTAATGATGGGCATGTCACGAGGATCGGTTGAGCGCAAAGTCACTGTGCCGGCGTTGTTGCGGCTGTGAGCCTTGAGAACGATCCAGGCCCAGTGGCGTGCATCCTCGAGAGAATTGGCGGCGTACCCGGGGAAATAGCCAATGAAGCGGGCAGGGGCGCCAGACACCAGCACATCCGGTCCGTCGACGGCAGATGAGCTCTTCATCAGAATGGCAATGGCAATGCCGTTGGTTCCGTAGACACCGCGCGTGATGGGATCGATTCCGGCCTGGTATCTCTTGAGACAAGGGTCGTCTGGGGTCTGCAGGAAGGTGCAGTCGGACGTGATGGCGAAGTCGGTCTGCGATTTGCCGGCGACGACCACCTCATAGCGGTCCTGCATGTTACCACCTACACCGGGAAGATCAACAATAGTCTCAATTCCGAAGCTGTCCAGTTCCGCCTTGGGTCCAATACCGCTGAGCTTGAGGAGCTGTGGGGTGTTGAAAGAGCCCGCAGAGATAATGACCTCCCGTGAGGCTTTGACGGTGCCGGAACCAGTAACAGTTGCCGAGCTCGAACGAGGGTCAGCGCGGTACAAACTGGCGCCTTCGAGGTAGTCGATGCCGACAGCGCGGGGCTTGTCACCGGTCTCATTGAAAAGAATCTTTGTGACCTGCCAACCAGATATGTTAGCATGCCATCCAATAACTGGCAAGGTGTATATATGAACATACCAAAGTGTTAAGCTTGATGTCGAGATGATACTTTCTGTTTCCGGACGCATCAACGGCATTGGCCGTGTTGAGGATGAGGTCCCGAGGACCACCACGCACATTGTCCTCCATGGCTAGGGGCACCTGGTAGAGGCCAGTCTGCATCACTTTGCCGGGGGCATTGATGTCTCTCAGCAGAACCTGGGCGAGTCCACCAACAGTAGAGAGGACTAGACCGAGCAGACCCTGTCCCATGGCTGTGGCCGCAGCAATGATCAGCGACAACAGCTTGAGGTCTTCCACAACAAGAGACAGAGAAGTGAGAGAAGTTGTAAGCCAGCCGGTGTAGCCATGACCGATAATGCTGCTGGGAAGGTACCGGTTTCTCTCAAGCTTCTCGAAGTAGGTGCGCATATTGCTTGCGCTCCACGAGTCGTCGCCGGTGAGGCTGGCAATGTTGTTCCAGTCATTTTCGGTCGCTTGGATGGTGATTAGGGCATTGTGCCGCGAGCAACCACCCAGAGTACCTGCACGAGGATACAGGATGCCCAGGGGCTCGGCATCAGCCGGGGGATCGAGGCCGACATACAGGCTGCCGTCGGACTGGCGGTAGGTCATTTTCGAGTCGTTCTTCTGGCGTTCCAAGTCGGAGTAGTGATTCACAAAATAATCCCACTTTGTGTCCTCAAACTCGGTTGAGAATAAGTGCATGGCTGGGATCGACTCTGTGAGCTTGTCGCCCGAATCGCCGCCAGCGTCAACAAGCAGCACCTTGTAGCCGGCCACGGCCAGGTTGACAGCCAGTGGTCCGCCTCCGGGTCCAGCACCAACGACAATGTAGTCGTACTCTGTCGTGTCATTGAGGGACCGTTTCGCATCGCAAGGAGCAAGGCGTGGGTACTCTTTGTGTGTCGGCTGCCACGGCACAGTTCTGTTCGTTAGTCGCTATATACTCGTAATTCAAAGTGTGCTTGCTGTAAAATCAACTTACACCGCAGAGGATATTTCCACCACGGCCGCCAAAGCAGCCAGAGTCGAGATCAGCTTCATATTTGCGCTGTCCAATTGGTCGAATGAAACTCAAAATCAAACAAGAATCGGACAAAAGAAAAAGAAAACTGCCGCTGCTGGAATACAATCGAATGCACTCCTCTGGGTGGAAGGCTTCACTGTCTTATGTCTCTTGGCTGTCATATATTCTTGAAGCCGTCACTTTTACCTTTTTACCCATTTCACATGATATTAAGGAGGGCGAAAGTACCAGGGCCATCTGCCCGGCCTATCGTGCTTTTTGACTACATCGTATTTGCCCTCCTAATTTTACTTACAATACTTGCACTCCGCAAGGGTCGTATCTGGACGTTAGATTTAGCAGCAATAAAAGCAGGTGGTTATTGTCAGTGCAACAGGGGATCGCGTGTCTCTCGTTACTCTATTCTGTACAGCCAGTCTCACCTTATTCAAAAGTGTAATTCTACCAGAGGTCCGTGTAGCCTTCTATGCCAAGTTGGCAGGATCAATGCACAATGACAGGGACTGTAGTACAGTGGACCGGAAGCAGAGCTGATCGACAGGAGGTGGGTACTTTCAGCCATACAGGGCAATATGGAGTCGAGTAGCAATACGATAGCCAGCATGCGACATGGGGACAGGGCCCCTTGGATCCCTGCCGGCCTGCTCTCTTTTATTTCGACTTGAGCGGGCTTCCCCCGCTCCCCGTCAACGGTGATCGACTCACCGCTCCGCTCTGTCTGGGGTGTAAGTGAGATGTCTATCATCGCTAGAAAAAGAAATTCATCTAAAGGTCGTGGGTCTTTGTGTCCTTCATCGCTACCACGTTGCCGACTTTTTGAGCGACAATATCGTCAGTTTTCACAATGCAGTCGGCAATTCAACGCAAAAGGGGTAACACTGCTGCCCGTATCCCTGGTCGACGTACTGCTGCAGGCTTTGCTCAACTAGTAAATTAAAACTTGGATTTGGCATATCTGCTGATGAATACTGCAAAAGAAAACTCTATCGAAACTGAACTAAGAAACTAAACAAAACAGGAGAAAACAAAGGAAAGACGATCGTTCTAGGGGAATACAGAAAATCAAAAATCAAATCTAAGCCGGAAATTAATAGTAGGCACAGGCCAGCAACATAGCCAAGCAGGTTACAGCACACTGACATGCGATGTTACACGCTGGCTTAGGTTGGCAGGTATGCGAGAAATACGAGGAGACAGGCAAAAATATAGGCGAGCACAGAGGCAAAAAGTGGCAACACAGGAGCACGCCTTCCCTAGCTCCCCTGTAAAGTTAAACCGACTCACGCGGCTGGGTAGGCTTTTCGCCGCTGGCAGCCATGGAATGTCCGTCATTCGCATGGAAGTTTGTGAGCTCAACCTCTGACGCACTGTAACCAGCCTCTGCCGAAGGGACAGCCCACTCGTCTCTGTTGCGGACAGGGGCGTTCTTATCCAGCGTCTTGGGAAACGTCCCGGACGCCCCATTGCTCCGAATGTACGAAGACTTGGTGTTATGCGTGCTCTTGAATGTGCGTGGGAACAGATGACCTAGAAGACTGCGAATGGTCGGAAGACAGGCACATATGACTGCGACAGGAACTTCGATGGTGCTCCAGTATCCGATTTCCGTATAGTCCTCTGTGTGATGTTAGTGACATAAAAAAAATCGAGAAGAACGAGAATATAGGCTCTTGACGTACGCGTGGTATTTTCGGAATGAGTGCCGTACTTTGCCAGAGAAGTGAGTCGGATAATACTGACGATGGTGACACTGATTGTGTTAGTGTGGTGATTTGTGCACTGAATGAGACTCCGACTCACAAGAAACCCAGGCTGAACATAAACAGCACCTGGCACTTCTTTCTAAAAGAGAGGCTCAGCTTGGCCAGTTCGGGCAGTGGCAAGATGAGCATAGCCAAGTCGAGGGCAATGTTGAGAGAAGCAGCAGACCAGCTCTGTGCGTTGATATTGCGACACTCGGCTTCGACTGTGCCGTCCCACGATAGCCAAGCCCCGTTGAGAGGCTGGCACTGCCAAATCGACACAACCTCAAAAGCAATGATATAGCAAACATTGCAGGCAATGAGAACCCATATGGCAATGCGGATAGGCTTGCGAACAAAAATGCGGCGGTAAAAGAGGAGGATGGATATTTTGATGACAGGTAGAACTCCGAGGTAAATCAACTCGTCATAGAAATATATCTGGATAAAGGCTGTTAGTTACTGGTTCTTGAGTGGTATCGGGTATTTTGTTCTCTTACATGAAGTAGTGAAGTGATTTGTTTCGGAGTCAGTGTCCAGATATCTTTTCCGAGACCATTGTCTTTCACTGTTTGTGTTAGATGGACATCAAGATCAAAAGTCTGGCGGGGGGGGAGGGGGCTCAACATACACGGTATACTCAGAAATCCGAGTGGAATCATCAACATCTTAGCGGTGTTAGTAAAAACTCTGACAAGAAACATGGATGCCAGAAAGGTTGAGAACATACCACAGCAAGAAGCATGACCCAGTCGTCAGCACCCCAATTCTGAATACCAACGACGACTCTGGCAGCCACGCGGGCGACAAACGCGAAAATACCGAGAATACAGAATGTGACAGACAGAGTACAAGCCATAACAGAGCGGTCTCGGGGCGCGACACCACACGATGTCATGGTGTAGTTCTTGACAACTGTACGATGTTAGCTTTCCATGGAATAGGATGTAGGTAGACGATGTATGAATGCTTACGCAGCTGCTCATGAACATTGCACTCCGTCTTGACACAGGCGCTGATATCAACAGTGAGCTCTTCATTCGTGCAGATGCACGTAATATTGCTCAGCTCGCATGTCGACTTCTGCGTGTTAGACACAATGCAAATAAGCTGTAAGTAAAATTAGTAAGTGTTTTCGAAATATCGGACTCGGAGAAAGGTTCCAACATACACCACATTGTGGGAGACTTTGTGCAGCAACAACGAAAATGTTGAGCGCCACAGCGACGATGGAGCAGAAACCAAACAGGCGCATCGTAAAAAAGCAATGTGTTTTGGTCTTGTTGCCTTCGCGTAACGATGTCCGTCCGATTGGGATGCGGACGTCTGTGTGTCTTAAAGAAAGACTCGGCCGACACCTTTCTTCGATTCAAGGTCTCCTTGGGATGATCTTCACGGTTTCGTCTTGCGATGGACCTATATCGGTGATACGTGAAAGCATTGTGTGCCATTTTATTACTACTGTGTTTTATTATCAAAAATCATCAAAATGTTACTGCTCACTTGGAATGACATTCCCCCCTACAAGGCTCCCAGCAGCGCGCAAATTGTGTCTCTGTAGATGGATGACGGCAGCACTCTTCTACATTTTGGGCGCAGACGTAGCATTGCCCGATGTGAGGCTGCAAGGTCATGAAACGAACCATACAGGGTTCCAATATTCTGGACTTGGCTGACAAAAAGCAGCATTCGAGGAATCAAGGTTAGTAAAGACCAATCCGGTGCCATTTTTCTGGGCGCCATGGGTAAGAGGGTCGATGACAAGGGGGCCAATCTCTCGTGGCAGGGGACAGAAAATTGCTACCCAGCGGCAGTTTATCGGCACTCGAGCGTTGTAGTCACATTACCAAAGGCTAAGTGATGAAATAAAACAAAATATTATTAAGATTTAGTTAACAGAGACTGTTGCATCCCCATGTTGATTCTGTCATTACTAGTCTTACAACTCTAGTCCCCCTTTTACCACTCCATGCTATGTGTAGATCATAATATGAAGAGCCATGTGTTGATAACCCAGGACACGGACATGGTTCGAGAGAGAGAAGGTTGTATTCAAAAAGTAACGGCTAAGAATCTTTAAAGATGCGTTCATTGGCCACCAACTCTTCTGCGAAAGAGGGAGAAAAACGATGAAGTGAAGATCGAGATCAGAACTGACCTGATAATTTCTCTTTCGCACCATTTCTCGGCTCATCGACTGCTGCAAGCCATCATGATGTTGGCGTCCATTATTTTCAGTCTGCTGTGCCTCAGCAGCGGCGTTTATTCATTCCCGTCTCTGGCCAACGGTGTCGGCAACTTGGACAGTGCATGGGCGGAAAAACTGTCTGCTACGCTGTCCTCGGCCGTCAATATCACTCTGCACAAGCGGTTGCTGTTTGATCCGCTCACAACACCGGTCGATGTGTCTGGCAAACATGCATTCGTGCCGCCCGACTTTGCCAACGGAGACCAGCGCGGTCCCTGCCCCGGACTAAACGCACTCGCGAACCACAACTACATTGACCATAGCGGCGTGACGGGTCTTGTCGAGGCCACTGCCGCCATGAACGAAGTCTTTGGCATGGGTGTCGACCTTGCAGCAATTCTCGCGGTTATGGGAACAGTCTTTGTCGGAAACCCGCTGTCTCTTAACCCGGGGTTTTCCATCGGCTATGAGTCGCCCAAATCGCAAAATCTGTTGGGCAACCTCCTCGGTCTCCTCGGGACACCCCGAGGCCTCAACGGCTCACACAACATCATCGAGGGCGACTCTTCAAACACCCGGGCGGACTTGTACATGACAGGCGATGCGTCCACCCTACAGCTCGACCTGTTTAAAGACTTTTACGAAATGTCTGCCACGGAAGAGGGCGACTACAACATGGACCTCTTTGCTAAACGGGCGGCACTGCGGTTCGACGAAACGGTGTCTACCAACCCCAACTTCTACTATGGACCATTCACCGGTACAATCGCTCGAAATGCAGGATACTTGTTTGCCGGTCGACTTTTTGCCAACTTTTCAAAGGAACATCCTCTCGATGGTCATTTGGGTATGTTATTTTGTTATTTTTGTCGTGCGATAGAGTACTGGCTAACACTTTCCAATGCAGACAAGAAAACACTTCGGAGTATATTCGCTGTTGAAGATGTCAATGGCACTCTGGTGTACCACAAAGGCCACGAGCGCATCCCTGATAACTGGTATCGCCGCCCTGTCGACTACGGCTTAGTATCTCTTAATCTCGACCTCATTAACTGGATTGCTCAGTACCCGCAACTTGGCTCGATTGGCGGAAACGTCGGTTCGGTCAACAGCTTCGTCGGCATCGATTTGGGCAACATCACTGGCGGTATCTTGAACGCAGAGAATCTTCTGAAGAACAACAACCTTTTGTGCTTTGTATTCGAGGTGGTCAAGACGGTGGCGCCCAACTCTCTCTCGACTGTATTTACGATCATCGAGACACCGTTAAAGCTTATCACGGATGCCCTCGGTTCGGCTCTATTGAACATTGCCTGTCCAGCATTTTCGGATCTTACCGTAGGTGGCAGCAGCTTGGATGACTTCCTGGCACAGACTTACCCAGGTGTTGGCCTGTCAGGGAATGTGCTGTAAGGGAGGCTGAGAGGGAGGTTGTGAGGTACCAGCGTGTTGCATTGTGGAGTTTAATCAGTGCACATGAAGGGGTTATTTAGGATTCTTAGGCGAGTGCAACAGTGGGAACAGTGGTACTGGGACTTTTTCATGCCTGGTCTTGAGGAACAGACTGGCCCATATCTAAATGTAAATAATCCCTAAAACTCTCATCTATGCACAACATATGATATGCACAACTCATGCACATGTGTTTATTTCCAGTATCAAGCTCGTTATCACATTTGACGGAACACAAAACGCTGTCTGAATCTGACGTGCTCTTTAAATACTACATTGCCAGTCGTTCATACATTGGCAAAAAAAAAAATCTCGAAGAAGTTTGAGTGGCTGACTGTCAGTCTCATTTCGTGATCTAGTATTTCTGTCATTCTGGCGCCATTGTTGACTTCTTTCTATTCTATATTTGTTCTCAAAATTATTTTTATTAATTATTAGTAAAATCAAATTATTTCCTTATTTCTGCACTATTAACTCAAAAATTAGAACTTTGAGCGGGTTGTATACATGTTTTTGAGAGAGGAAACTCTTTCGAATGAAGTTAAAACTTTGACAAGTTTTGGAAAAAACATAAGTACACCATAGCTTTTATTTTGATTCATATTCACTCAACAACGTATTTCGTTATCGTCGTCGGCAGGGCCGCTTGCCAAGCACCATTCAATTCCGGGCATCTCCCCATGGTAGATAAGAGTCACTGTACTATCATAACGAAGCCAAGGGTGGGTGACAACGGCCAAACTGTTCGCGCGTGCTTATCAGCGGCCGACCAGCATAGGCCATTATCTCCGTATCTACAGATTAGACGGACATGATCAATGCAATCTGGAAGCTATGTAGTCAATAGGACGATGAATGGCTTAATAATCCTAATGGAAGACATCTAGACTTTCCGGTCTACCAATTCGAATACGGGAGGAGCTTGCTTACGGTTGAATATAGTTTAGCCACATGCCCGGACCCCGGGTTATAAACGTCTCGTGTTCTTTGACTCGGTATTTTCGCGGTCAAATCAACGTTAATATATGCAACAGCTCTCTAAAATGACCTCGACAAAGGAATACGACGTTGTCATCGTC
Organism: Ophiostoma piceae; assembly: GCA_032248835.1. Taxonomy (NCBI): domain Eukaryota; kingdom Fungi; phylum Ascomycota; class Sordariomycetes; order Ophiostomatales; family Ophiostomataceae; genus Ophiostoma; species Ophiostoma piceae. The sequence goes on from CP135122.1 coordinate 2,925,684, forward strand.
GGAGGAGGCCCCGTGGGCCTGCTCATGGCTTACCAGCTGAAGCGATTCGGCCTGACAGCGTGTGTCTTTGAAAAGCACGAGAAAGAGACCCAAGATGCCTACGGACGAGCGATTGCGTTCTTTCCACGCACCATGGAGCAGCTGGATCAACTCGAGCTGTCCGACGAGATGTTGCAGCTGGGCTTTGCATGCCGTAGTAGTGTCACTTACAAAGATGGCGAGCAAGTGTGAGTAGGCACTCGGTGATGCTAGATTGCGATCTACGAGACTGACAGACAGGATCCCCGGTCGTGTGTGGACATTCATGGAGAACATGGACGGTTCAGCGTTCAATTTTACGCTTGTGCTGCGGCAAATGTACACCGAAGACATGCTCCGCAGGAAGCTTCAAGATGCTGGGGCACCCTACTATCAAGGGGTTGAGTGTGTTGATTTCAAGGTTGACGCCGATGCCCCGGCAGATGCGTATGCAGTAACATCCACGATGATCAACTGCAAGACAGAGGAGAAATTTGAAGTCAAAAGGTGTGTTGTCATATTGATACTAGACCCATCAGCCATACTAATTTCGTAGCAAATATATCATCGGAGCAGACGGTGGACATAGTTTTGTGCGCAAGCACGCTGGTATACCCTTTGAGGGAGACAAGACCGAGGACAAGTGGATTCGCATCGATGGTATTATTGAGACAGATATGCCCATCACGCGTGCCTATGGGTGAGCCTATGAGATGTCATCAAAAATATTATAGTCCTAACAACACAGAGCCATCGAGAGCAAGACGCACGGAAACGTTCTATGGGCGCCTCTCGACCATGGAGCCACGCGTATTGGATACGCTTACAGCGCAGATATTGCCGCCCAGTACCCTGATGGTGTCACCCAGGAGGTCGCCGAGATCGAAGCAGCAAAGAGCATGGCTCCTTTCAAGGTCAAGTTCAAGGAGACTCACTGGTGGACTTTATATGCTATTGCCCAACGGATGGCCAAAGAATTCTCGACATGGAACGATCGTGTGTTTATTTGCGGCGATGCAGCACACACTCATAGCAGCGGCGCCGCACAAGGTCTGAACACGGGCACACACGATGCCGTCAACCTCGCTTGGAAACTGGCCCTGCACGCACGGGGTCTCATTAAGCCCGAGGTCCTGCACTCTTACTCAGACGAGCGCAAGACCGTTGTTGAGCAGCTCATCAGCTACGATCGCGATATTTCGATCCTCATGTCGCACAAATGGCCGGCGTGGTACACTGGCGACCCCGAGGCAGACCCATACATTATCCTGGGCGAGATCTTTGAGAAGGCCACGTCTTTCAACACGGGCTTGGGCATCTCGTACCCGGAGAATATTCTGAACAAAAAGAATGTCTTGGACTCCGTGACAGTCGCGTCCGGTAGTCGCCCGCACGATGTACTATTAACCGTACCGGGTGTGCATCAAGCTCTCCGGCTGCAGCAAGTTGCCCAGAACCACGGCTGTTTCTGGGTGATTGTGTTTACCGGCAAGGTGGCTGATACCAAAGACCTCTTGACAGTTCTCAAGGATTACATGACTGAAAACCCATTGCTGTCCGCTAACCCGGCGATTCGCTTCATCACCGCGAGCATCAACTACGAAGGATCGCCATTTGAGGCCTTGGGTGGCATGTTGCCATTTGGCAAGATGTACTATGATCGCGACGGCTCGGCACACAAGCAGATGGGTATCCCCGAAGACGCAGGTGGTATTCTTGTCCTGCGTCCCGATGGTCTTCTTGGTTCGGCCGGGCCCCTCGACGGCGCTTTTGTAAAGTCTTACTTTGAAGATATCATCTAGATTTTGCCCTTCACAACAATTTATATAATAAAAAACTAGAGGGCTGTTTTATGATAATTCGTAAAGTTTACTGAAAAGATGGCTGCAATCACCGCTATTGCCGCTATAGCATGTAAGTACTGCTGTAATCACTGCTGCAAGCACCATTGCAAGCACCACTATCACTACTGTGACGTTCTGTTTAATACTGGTCTTCTTTTACCACTTCTCCTTCCCTCTCTATCTTTGAATTAATTTGAGTAAGCCCTTCTGCTGGGCTATGTAAAGTCTGTGTTCGGCGACTTAAGACAGGTCCTGATTTGCAGGGATGGCAATAATGTTTTTCGCGCACGCAATAGCTTGCTATGCATGGCGATAGCAAGTCGCCCGCGTCACGGGACTTTGCCGTGCAGTTGCCCGGGGTCGCATCAGAGCGTATCCCCATGCAGACAAGTGCCAGTTGTCGGAGTTCCGCTTTCTGGTGGTAGCCCCCGGTGGTGGTTTTGACTGGAACGACTGATGACGAGAGCCTCACACCAGAAATCACACAGTTGAGTCTGCAAACATGCTTCTGCTTCGATTGGCCTCACGGCCTGTATCCACAACGGCTTTCCGGCGTTCGTTTGCGGTCACCTCAGTCAAGATCCGCACATTTGCCTCAAAGGCGGCGACGCCTCGGATCAACGGCAAACGGCTTATGGACACGCTGCACGAGACCTGCGAGATTGGCAAGGCTCACAGATATGGAGAGTAAGAAATAAAATAATATCAAAGTGAAGTCACATAACATCTTTTCAATATCTAACAACTAGTCATCACACGGAAACGGGTATGGCCAGACTGACTCTTAATGACGACGACAAAACTGTGCGACTATGGCTGGCAGAGCAAGCAAAAGCCATTGGTTGCAGTGTCACAGTAGACGAGATGGGAAATATGTTCATAGTCCGACCTGGTAAATCAGCAAATGCAAATGCTGCCCCAGTCTACATGGGCTCACACCTCGATACACAGCTGACAGGTGGCCGGTATGACGGCATTCTGGGTATCATGGCCGGTCTCGAGGCTTTGCGAACACTGCATGAAAATAGATACAAAACACAGGGCCCTATCGGTCTTGTTAACTGGACGAAGTAGGTTCATTTTCGGTCAAGTATCGCGATTGTAAATTATTAACAAAAACAGTGAGGAGGGAGCTCGCTTCCCTATGACCACCATGTCTTCCGCCGTGTGGGCGGGGACTGTTGATCTGGAAACTGCCTGGAACATGAAGGAGATCACAGCACCAGCATCGGGACGCGATGAGCCTGCGACTGTCAAGCAGGAGCTTGAGCGCATCGGATTCCTGGGCTCCGTCCCGGCTTCGTATACTGCGACACCGATGGCGGCTCACTTTGAGTTACACATCGAGCAGGGCCCAATTCTGGAAGACACAAAGCGACGGATCGGCGTGGTTCAGGGCGGCCAAGGATATGAGTGGTTCTCGGTCGAGGTTATTGGTCGTGATAGCCACGCTGGAACAACGCCTCTGGCGACCCGGCGTGACGCCATGCTCGCAGCCGCCCGAATGATTGTAGCCAGCCACGAAATCGCCGTCAAGTACAACGGTGTTATCACAACTGGTGTTGTGGAGGCAAAGCCGGGCACCGTGAACACAATTGCCCGTATGGCACGGTTTACACTTGATATCCGGCATCCCAAGGCTGACGCGTTGGCCGCCATGGTGCAGGAATGCCAGACGCTGTTTGGCGATATTGCACGCAGCAGCACAGAGACTGGAGAGGGAATTGATGTCCACTGGAGCCAGTTCGCACAGAGCCCACCAGTATTATTCCACGCGGACTGTATCTCGGCCATTGAAGATGCGGCGGCTGAAGAGCTGCCCGACAAGCCTCAAGGGAAGCAGCTGTGGATGCCTTTGTGGAGCGGTGCTGGACACGATAGCTGTAACACGAGCAAGCACTGTCCGACCGGTATGATCTTCACGCCGACGCGGGATGGCCTAAGCCATACGCCGACCGAGTACTGCAGCCCCGAAGACTGCGTACTGGGGGCACAGGTACTTTTGGGAGCCGTGTTGCGATTTGATGCCAACCGCAAGTAAGTCTTTGTAGATAAAGAAAAAACTTATGTTCGACGTTGGTCTTGTTCAGACAAAAGCTGCATGGCAGGACTGTCGGAGCCTGCACCCGAGAGAACCGACGGCAGGCCTTTCCAGGAGATTGCATCAAGGCGTATAGTGGCTAATCTAGCGAGTGGCCATGCGCGCGCCTGTGCCCGGAGCGTGTCTCTCCACTTATGGAGTAGTGTTTTGTTGCGAGATGCGATTGCATGGGTGGGAGCCTGTGCCAGGCTGAGAAGCACAAAGTTTGATATATAGCAGAGTTGGTAGCGAACATCTATCCGTCAGAATAATAATTCATAGTACAGCATAAGATTAACTCACAGCTCGGCCAGAATGTTGAAAAGTGCTTTCCTTTCATGGATCCGACAATCTCCATGCCAGATTTGGCACAGGCATAACAGTTTTCATGGATTGTGGCCACCGGCTCAGGAACAACGCCGTTTTCGATGGGGATGACATCGTGCATAAGCGGCCGTAGAAGTGCCCGAAATATAAGTATCTCGAGTGTGAGATGGGCCAATCGAAGCGATGCACCAATAACGAGGTCATCTTCGGTCAGCTCAGCCGTCGGCTTGGAGAGAAGAGGCAGTGTCTGGCGCCAGCTCTCAATGCGGGCTCGAAGAGGTTGAGCGCGGGAAAGCAGAATGCTCAGGGAAGAGGATCTGCGTGTTGATTGGAGTGTACTTCAGAGTGTTAGTGAATTTGAAAGTCGACACCTCAGCGACGATACTCACTAGAACTCTTTGAGAATGTCGGCAGCGATGACGCTGAGGCGGCAGTGAGCAAGAAATATTGGCGACTCCGCTGCTGCTTCAGATTCATAGTCGACACCCATACCCTCCACTGGCTCAAGATCAGCATCTGTCAGTTCATCAACATCCCAGTTGGAGTCATGGATATGACATGGTCGAGCAAGCCCGATAGCATACCACACATGCTGCGTGTATGTGAGCCACCAAAGACGGCGGCGAAGTGCTATCTCGTGGCGTGGAAGCCGCCAGCTGGATGGATCCAAATTGACACCCAGGGTTTCGGCAATCGACACAGCAGCACACGATAGAGCCCAGAAGCCTGGGGGTGCGGCAACAGCATAGTTGTATGGGGGACGCTGGAGAAGCAAGAGGCAAAGTTGGAGCAGAGACAGGTGAGAGAGGCAGCTGGCGCGGGCATAGCTGCGCTGGGATATAGCCCAGAGGTCGTCAGTTGGCACCTGCAGGTATCCCTTGAAAAGGCTTAGTTCGTCGTCGAGGAATGTAAAGGGCATGGCCAAAGCATAGACGGCACTGAGAAGACCCACGGGCGTAGCGAGATCACCGTTGGGCTGTCGGACTTTGTCGAGGTCGGCTAGTGACAATACAGGTAGGCGAGGATGTACACACTGGATATATCTACACTATTAGAATTGATTTGTGCCAGATGCATTAAATACAGGGAGGCTTACAGCTTGATCAACTTTTCACCAAGATCGGGAGAGACGAGGCTATGAAGCCGGGCGATATCTTCTTCCTCTGTGCAGTGACTTTTCTCGCTGCTCCCCTCAAACATGTGCTCAGCCTCCTTCACTCCATCTTTGAGTACCTCCTCGTCTGTCAAGACAAACTGAACAGGCACAGAATCGGATGCATGACCAGATGGTGAGCCAGGGCTTGGGTTAATGTCCCCTTGCATTCGTCGGTAGTCGAGACGAAACATGGGGTACATGTCGTCCCTGTCGTATTTATAAAACCGTAGCAGGTAGGGGTCGGACTCGCACGATAGCCCAATAAGGTGATTTGAGTAGCCCTTGCGGCCTTCCAAAGAAAACGGTTTGGGAGATGCCGGATCTGTCGTGTGTGTGTCGGCAGTCGATATCATTTGTGCTTCTTGGCGCGGTGGTGAACTCGGTGCAATACTGGCTATGTTTTGTACGGGGAGCTGAGGGCTCATTGTGTTTTGTAACGGGGTCGGTAAGAGAAGCTGGCTTCCACCAAACTCAGATAGTCCCCGCGGCGAGAAGCCATTCGAGTCTCCGTGAAGCCAAAAGTCCATCATATCGAGTGCCATGCTGTCGGGTGCAGGTGCAGGTGTTTCCCCGCTAGGAATTAAACCATGTGTGCCCAAGTGCAGAGCCGGGGCTGCTATAGAAGCGGGCATCGCTGGTGGACGTATATCCGGTGGTGCCGTTGTATCAGCTCGGGGAGGACGTTTTCGTTTGAGAGGTTCGAGGTTAAAGGTGCAAGCTCGGCTGAGACGCTTGCAGCATTCACATGTCGACTCGTTTCCGGGAACATGACAATGGATCTTGCGTGCCCTGCAGATGTCGCATGGGCGTTGCTTCTTTGAGCGATACTTGCGGCCACTTGATTCTGCCACTTCGGAGGCCATTGTCTAATTATCATGCGGGTAATTAAATCAATATTCACAGGCGAAGGCCGTCCGGGGTAGTTGACTCTTGACTCATACTCGAAATTGTTCATATCGATATCTGCAGAGTACAACAGTCAGCTAGAAATAAAAAGAAAGATAAGAATCTAGGATAACTGAAAAGCCGATAGGAGGAAGTGGGTTTGTTTACAGCTGCCGTCTGTTTGTCCTCGGCTCTTATCGGCGGCTTGGCTGTGACGAGTATCCTGGGATAAGCTGATAACATCGATCTGATAACGCTAGCTAGCACAGCGTCGCTTCACTTTATGCATTTAGAAGAAACAATAATCATTTCGATTGATTCTAGCTACTTTAGTAGACCTGGGCCGGCATTCCTGCAATGTGCATTGGCGATTGTGTTGTTGCCATCGGCTCATTTGTCTCCGAACAGACATACACAGTCTGGGTTCGCGTTGTTGTGATGGCATGCGAAGGCGCTTGTGATGTGACCGTCGCAGTGTGGTGTACGACTGGGCCGTGGCCGCCTCGCGACTTTGTAATGGCCGTGACATAGGCACAGCTGCTGCAGTCGACAGATGACGTCTGTGTCGTGGTCACTGTGCTTGTTGACAGATTGCCGACCCAGACGGTAAGTGTCGGGCCATTTGTGAACGTCGGCCACTTATATATCGTGATAGTCCGCGTGCAGTCTACAGGTGCAAGTGGTGACAAAGACGATGGGGATGATGATGATGATGATGAAGCTGAAGCTGATAAACTTGTTGACAATGCTGTCGCCGCGGGTGTGCCAGGGATGCCTGTGGGGATCGATGACGCTAGAGCGCCCAGGGCGCCAAGGACCGGTAATAGCAGCCGCATAGTTCTGTGAAGGGTGTTTTGTGAAGTATGGATGGTAATAGAATCAAAATAGCTCGCGTGTTTAGCTGCCATGGTCTCTCGTCCTTTCCTATAGTCTGATTTATAGTCGCAAGAGTCGGAGTCAGGTGGTCTACTGGAACAGGAAGGCGCGGCACGTGAGTCGCCTCTCCAGAAACCACGCCACTCGGAGCATCAATATAAGCCGGCAATATACCCATATGAACGTCCTAGAATGCACCTCTTGTTTCCATCGGGGTTGAACTCCTGTATTGATTACACTATCGCTTGATCGGGCCGCTATAACTGTCGGATGCTTTTCTCCTTCACTAAGAGTGTCTCGGGACATATTTCAATAATGGAGCGCGGGCAGGCTCGTCATACAGCAGCCAAATTTCGATACTATTAGTGAAAGGATAACTTACTGGTCATATTGGCTCTATGGTTTCGGATTGGTTCAAACAGTTCTATCGTCATCGTATTTGTTCGATATGCTTGTCGAATATGCGTAGCTTAGTCATCGGTCGATATTCCTCAAGCTAGGCTGCCCCATATATACCCCAGACTTAGTGAAGCACTCATAAGCAACCAGCGAATAGTCGTGGTGGCGGAGTGGTTAACGCGATAGACTCGAAATCTATTTCTTTCGGGAGCAGAGGTTCGAATCCTCTTCACGACGTTCTTTTTTGATTTTTTTTACAGATACTCCGGTCCAGAAAATGGTTCTTTTGCATTGCTTCTTTATTTTTTATTTTTTCGTCTTGTTTTCTAGTTGAAAGGAAATGTTTTTATATCGAGACAATTTTTATGATACGTTTCGAAATCCGCAGATACCTTTTCCAAAAGGAAATCTAGTCAAACGAAAATTTTCACAAAAAAACAAACGTACATCACAATTTCTAAAATTTGCTGGTCTGCTTTTTATTCTTCAATACAACTACTTGTATTCAAGCGCCCCCGTCCCAGTTCTTTGCTTCGTCGCCGTCCACCCCGAGCATTGGTAGTTTACCCATCTCGGCCGACAAATTCCAGTTGCTGTCCACAGACGGTGCCATGTTCATAAACAGATCGTTGTCGATGCCGGCCATGGAGAATCTCGTCTGAAGTATGTTGTCAGTCGCCATGAAAGGATTGATCATCATCGCCTCGTCAGCCTGCGACAATGTGGCTGCGTACGAGCCAAACTGAAAACTTGAAGCTGGCGTCTGTAGGCTGAAAGAGCCCAGGCCATCCATAGTCTGCATGTCGGCCACCTGGGGCACACTGTTCATGTCGTAACTAGAACAAGACTGGGCCGCGAGAGACTCCCACTGGTTGCCGGCAAAGCATATGCTGTTCGCAGGATCGAGGTATCCTGTAGGGGCATAGTTGATATCGCCGTACGAGTCGAAGCCCACATTGTCCTGTGTGACAGACACAGGTTCGGACATCAGAGTTGGCACAGGCTCATATTTTCCGTCTGGCTGGACCGAACTGATGTATTCTGAAGTGTCTGTGGAAGACGGTGTGTAGACCTTCTGTGGAGGTAACTCTGTCAAACGGCGGAGCTCGGCCGGGGGTGTCATCAACTGTGCGACCATATCCGCTTCTTCACCAGACTTGATATCGGGATTGTAGTTGCACTCAACGAAAGGTGCGGGGGCTACATTATCAAATGCAGACACCGACCCAGCAGGTGTTTCAAGGCCCGAGGTGGTGGGGAAATCAGATGTGTTATTCGGAGCCGGCTGAAGAGCTACGTTTCCATCTGCAAGAAGAGACTGCTTGGGGACGATGGCTTTGGGCCGACCATTCGCAGCTTTAGCTTCGATGGCAGCTTCTGTTATGGCGCGATTGATTTTAGAAACCTCGGCCTTGTTCTTCTGAGACCGCTTCTGGACACCGGCAGCAAGTTTTCTCGTCCCTGAATGGCCCCCATTCGTCTGCTTCGTCTTTTGTCCCCGACTGCCCATCATGCTTAGTGCAACCGTCTGGTCAATCAACACGCGGTGGTTGGCATCGCCCGGAGCCACGATATTGCCCTGAGCGTCGCTAAGGCTGCCGTCGGCGTTGCGCTGCACGTTGCCCTTGCTAATGGTGTGGCGGCCAACGAAAACCTGGGCATTGCGCTCCGAGTTTTGTGCGCGATTGTTTTCCTTGCGCCGGTACTCGCGGTTCGGGTGGGCTTCCAGGCGCGACTTGTAGTCCGACTCAAGCAGGCTGCATACAGCCGCCTTGGACCGGCGCAGCGTGTTGATTACCTCATCCAGCCGCTGCCGGAATGTGGTGAAGCTGTGATCCCAGCCCCAGTCTGTCTTGCTCCAGGGCAGAAACGGAAGACGACCGCGGTGGATATCGTGGGTACTGAACAGAATCATCCAACTGAGGAGCCACACTTCGATGCGGCTCAGGCCCTTGACCTTGGACACGCTGATATTTTCCTTGACGGGTGTGGTGGGCGGCGGCGGGGGAGGGAGGGTGTTCAAAAATAACAGTTTTTCAGGTAGTTGCTGTGGTCCAGACTCTCCCGTTGTTTCTGCTTGGCATGTGGTGCCCGAACTCTTCGTCGTGTCGTGTTTGGTTCCGCTTGTGTTGGCCTTTTTTAGTGTGATGGGGGACTTGCGCTCTAGAATATCGCTCATATCGATAATTGCTTCGTAGATGAGCGTAACAAGCTCGCGCTGCTGGGCTTCGTCGACAGGAAAGTCAGCTGCGTTGTCGTCAGGCACCGTCTTGAACTCTAGGCTTGCGTATTCCGAAAACAATTCGCATGCCTGTTTGTAGTTGCTGATAAGCGGCACTGTCTCGCCGGTGCCATCACTGCTTTCAATGGCCATTTCCTGCAGCCGTTTACCCCACGACAAAGACTGGCCATCGAGGAGCGGTGTGCCTCTGAGAGGAGAATCTTTCTTCTGAACTCCCACCGCCGAAGAGGAGTTATAGCCAAGCGGCCCATAGATTGGCGGCGAGTCTGGGTTTTGTGTATGCTTCAGGGCGGCGGCTACTTGGGAGATGGTGTCTGTATCAGCCCCCTGCGTTTGAGACAAAACAAACGCGGGAACGTCTAGAATGCCTGGTGTGGGAGCACCGCCTTTTGGGCTCGTTGTATCTCCAAGACAGTCTATTATTGGAATTGTTAGTCTCAGATATTAACAATGCATTGTGAAATTACATCAAAGTGTCCTTCTTACCCAGGGCAGCAAAGAAGAGCTTTTGCTTGGGTTCATCCAGTACCCTAAGATACTCTTTGAGCTTGGCAACCAGTCCAGCTTGTTCGGATTCCATCATGCTCCAACGTTGAATATTAAGTTGTCGTTGACTTTACTTGCTAACGGATGTTCAGATGATCGAAGAGCAGATATAGTATCGAAGCTTAACTGTTAAAGAGGTATAGTAAAGTTGGAATGTAGAATAATACTGTTCAAGGAAAGAAGCAAGGTGAATGTTGAAAAAATAGAAACTAAAGAGAAGAGAGAATCAAGAGGTGTGTGCAGCGTAAATCTTTATCTACTCAGCATCATGGCGGCCCCAGGTTGTTCTCTGCACACAAGATGCCCGACACCTGTAATTTGCCACTTTTCTCTTCTGTCCAAAGTCAATAGCACAAACACGCCGCTTTACACACACAGCGTGAGGCTGTGGCGGGAGGATATCCGAGAGCCAGTCAAATTGCGTAACTGACATCAAACTGGGCCATGCGTGGCAGAGCCGACATGATATTCATAACAATCGCTCATACCCACACTCTTGGCCGAGCCCAGTTGGCATCTTATTGGATAATCCGACATCATACGGGTGGCATGTCTCATACACCCTGAACAAGATTGTTGATTGTCAAGGCTATTTGTTTTATCGGTGACAGTAGCCATTCGCATTGGTTGTGAGCATGCCGCCAATGCGGACTATCTCGAGCTAAGTTTGGATCTTTTGTAGTGACTACAGCTTCATCAAAACGATACGGTCTACATTTACATTCACGAACTTGAAATACTTAACCCAGGATATGTGCTACCATACCAGTATTGCCGAAGAGGCTCAATCTGCAAGGAGACCATGGAGTCCATCTGAACGACATGACATCATGAAAAAAAAAACAAGGATCACGATAATTATATGCATGAAGTCAATCGTTAAAGTGAATAATATTGAATAAGATCAAACCTGCTAGTTGATATCGAACATAGGAAAATAGATAAAGGAGTGTGCTGTGAAGACAACTGGGTGTACAGAGAGAGATATGTTACAAGTGAATAAAAAAGGTTCGGCGAGGCTTCACTCGTCGGCAACCCGGAATGCCGACGGCCGCCTAGATGAATACTGGGCAGCGGCTGTATTGGTTTCTGAAATGGCAGCTGGCTTGATGTACTCGGATAGTTTCCGGCCAAAGCTAGAGATACCTGTGGACTGCTCGCCGTGAATGCTGCCTGCGGTACTACCAGCTCGGCCACTTCTGTGTGTGCTGATGCTGGCACTGCTCTCGCGACGGCTTAGCTTGCGCGGCGACGTCTGCCCAGAGTGGGGAGCTACCGAGCTGCTCTTGCGAGACTGGGGTGGCGGGTGCAGGCCAAGGCCGTTTGTGGCAGTGGTAGTGGCAGTGGCAGTAGTAGCAGACGTGCCTGGCCGTGAAGCTTCGCGGTCATACTCGGGAACAGTGAAGATAATGTTGTGTGGTGCGTGCTGCTGTTGGTGCTCGCGGTACTTGGCATAAACCTTCGAAGACGACGTCGTGGATGTGGACGTCTTCGCAGCTGCAGACCGGATATCAGGGGTGGACTGGGTCCGTAGTGCCGTCTTGGGCTGTTTCTGCTGTGGGCTTTGGTGGTGCTTAGGGGGAGCCTGAAGACCGTCGCTGATATACTTTTCAAACAGCGTGGACGCAACGTCGCCGCCTGGTGCAATACTGCCCTTCCGGCCGCTACTCTTCTTTGCCGACAGCTGTTGGTCGGTATCGGCCAAAAAGACAACCGACCGCTTGGCCTTGATTACACGATCGACCGAGACGTGTCGTGAGTATGCAGAGTCGTCGCTGGAAACACTGCTGGATTGCATGTTGCCAACGGAAGCATGGCGGCGAGGCTCAAACTCCTGTGGAGGTGTGGTGGCACTGCTAGACGGACGTCTGTCCGAACCCGAGCTGTACAATGAAGCATAGCTGTCCCGGTATGTGGTGGGAACAGCGACCTGGCTGAAGTCGGACCCGGCGTGCTTGGGAACGTACGCAGCACTCTTCTTGCGGGGCTGCTGTGTAGCAGACTCGGACTCTGTAATAGTTGCAGCCTTGGTAGACAGTGCAGTGGTGGAAGGCTTGCGGTGGGACATAAAGCTGAAGCTGCTCTTGGACTTGAGGGTCTGAACACTCTTTTTGCTGGTAAGGGGACGCTCATTGGTTTTGGCGACCATCAAAGTCTTAGAAGCTTGTTCGTGCTGACGTCCGGGTGCAAGCTCAAAAGCTCCCTCGGCCGTCGGCGAGATAGAAGGAGACTCAAGATGAACATCAGTGACAGATACAATAGGCCCCTGGGAGGAATTCTTGCGAGACTTCCGGGACAGAAACCGCGAGAACCAAATCGCTTCTGAACCCGAAGTCTGCTGCTTGTGTGTTGTGTGCATGGCCACATCGTGACCATTGCTATGCTGCGGAACCATAACGTTGGCAGTCATTGTGATGGAGTATATGTGGACAAGTGTACTGGGCAGTTTAATGAAACGATGTGAGAGACTGAAGTTGATAATGAAAACAAAGTGATATGCGGTGATGATCGTCAGGGTCTGTATAAAGTTTGACTATGATGAAATGATGATACTTAAAAATAGAATAATAGAAGAATACAAGAACAAGAAGACAAACGGCAGAAAATGTGCGATGATGAGGGGGCAGCAGTTGTCTTTAAGCAACAACTTCCAAGACACTTCACCATTCCAGGTGAGTATGCCTTATTGAGGAATTATGTAGAAAAAGCAAGCGATAGATGGGTATGATCACATTCAGCTAGGCGACATTCTTTCTTTTCCTTTGCAGTTTACTTTTGCTTTGCTGACGCTCTCTATCCCTCCTAGCTATATTTGCCGATTGTCCCCCGTCCGAGCTTCCTCTTTGGCTCATATTGAATAGTTGATAGTTGAATATGTTTTTATCGGACAAACGACCCGGCTCAGACCCAGCAAAGGTACAGCGCGCCAAAGTATCTTTTGTAAGACAGATTGAGACATGGATACCGCAGGCCAGGGTCACAAAGACCCGGGCATGAGACTGAGACAATGACTGGGCCAGACAAAGAGGCGATGGCCGTGAGAGAACGAGAGAGTTATTTAGGTTATTCTAGGTGAAAGCTAAGAAAAACAAAAAGAAACAAAAGAAAGCAGAGGGCTGCAGGTACTAGAGCGAATGGGTCGACATTGCTTGCCTTGCCCCCAGAGAGATTCAGCCGCAGTCGATCCCACCACCGTGTCCAGGGAACTCTTAGGTAGCAATTCAGAGCAAATATTGGGCTGTTGGTTTTAATGGAATGGCTAGGTCGAGGCAGGCCGACGACAACCCGCAGCCACTCCCGCCGAAGCGGCGATGAACCGCGTTGGGGGCGTGGTTAAGCAGCCGAATAGACTGGGCAAGAATATTACACGGGAAAAAGCTCAGAAAAAAGAAAATACTGAAAAGAAAGAAACCCGAACGTCGTGTTCGAACAAAATACCACAATTATGACGAGCGGCATGAGACAGACTACGGCTGAAGATGCATATGCGGGTAATTGTTGCGATCGCTGCAGAAGAAATATGGATGCTGAGCTCGGAGCTTGACACTGAGTAAATGGAATAAGGAGAAATACGAAAACTTAAGAAAAAATCAAGAAAATAAAAAAGATAAAGGCGTAGCGATGGTGGTCGACCGAGACAGGAGACAGAAGACAAAAGAGGAGTTCAAAGGAAAACTGAGACATTGCGTGTAGCTAGGAGTAGTAGTGGCCCTTAGCTATGTAATTACAGGCAACTGACTGACTGAAGATACTGTCCCCGTTGCGAAGCAAGGGATGGCAAGCGTCGCGGTACGGTAATATTGACATTAGCGTGAAGATAGTTGTCAAGGGAGATTTGCAGCAAAGGACATTATTAGAAGAGGCAGTGGACAAATGTCATGTCTCGTCAACGGGGCACAATAATGGTTGTTCTGGTGGAGGAACGCGAAGTAAACTGTGAACGAGGCAAGTTGGGGATGAAAGAGGGAAACCAAGCACGATTTCGAATCCCGGCTTTTCTCCTCGATTTTTGACAGTCTTCAGGCGAGTATGCGGAATGGACACCTTACCTAGAACATTCCATTTTCTATTGCTTCCAAATTATATTCCATGTCTTGTCTTTCCGAGACTGTCTCGAGGGAGCGACCGGCGATAGCGAGACCAGGATCATACATTCATTGCAAATCGGGACAATAAAACAGATAACAAATGCAATAATAGAAAGAGGCTGGAAGACACGAGCTGTCATGTTGACTGGAATGTAAGGGCATCCAGCGTCCCTTAACGACCTGCACCAGCCGTGTCCGAAAGCAAGATACCAAGCCGACGAGGAATGCAAGCGAAGTCGACACGAAGAATAATAAGAGCAGATGCAAGGCATCCTCTGAGCCTCTGTATCGATGTGGCACCCACCGCCGCTAATGCTGTTAAAGGATGGAAATAAATGAACATTTCAACCGATTTGTACTTTTTACCTGCCCGAATTATGCGCCTACTCATGACGGGACGTTCTTTTTCTTAGTCCGTGAATTGCCCGCATAATGCATGCATGCTTATGCAGCATCTGCCGTTGCATGATCCGTCGTAGTAGTGTTGTCGCTAACGTGACAAGTTTAAGTGCGCGTTCGGAATATAGTCCGTTATTTGACTGCCGTCTTCATCGATGCATCGTCTTTCATCGCGGGTCGCGACAGCCGTCACATTAACGGTCTCGATCTCTGAATTCATCTGACGGGTTTTGACGTGGTCCATTTCGAGGAAGGATAATCCCGGCGAGTATTGTTTCTGCAGGAATCTGATCGAGGGCGGGCAGCATACGCAAGGAGCTGTACCTGTCGTCTTTCAGAGACTGATTCAAAAGGTATGTGTCCGGAGCGACTATTGAAATGAATGGGTCTCGGCCAGACAAGAGGGTGAGACTGAGGCAACAAAACCGCCAAGTCACACTCGGGATTTGGCGGTTATGTTCCGTCACCCCGACGCCTTTCCCGTGCCAGAACAACTCTGTTCTTTGACCTGTTGGTCTATTGGTCTGTCGATCTATTGAATGAAAAGCTATTGATCTTTCACAGACGGTTTGTTGCCGTTTGGGGCTTTTGTCGTGTGATTTTCTATTTCTCATCCGACTTGGACAAAGAAGCATATTGGCAAAACTGTATAAACACACCACGGGCCTCGTCTGATGTAGAATAACATATGACAAGAAAGTGAAGACAATGACTGGTTGATGCCGGAATAAAGACATTGTTGCCGCTGAAGTTGACCCGTTTCCAATAACTTCAATCGAAATAGAGAAACTGCTACAGAAATGAGAATAGAGGCAAAAGCCGGCAAGTATTTCGATAACACCAGGGGAGATTCCTCAAAAGGCCAAAGTGCGACAAGAACGTGATCGCGATAATGAAAGAGGGGGGGTGACGGACCGTTTGCCGTGTCGATGAGAGTAAGAAATAATTTAACAGAGATCTTGCGTAGGTGGCTTGGATCATGGCTGTTGGAAATGGGTCAGACGGGCTGAGATGATTATGGAACAAAGAGCAAAGTCAGTCGAGACTACGATGGTTGAGGGTGAAAGAAACCATACACTAGAACCAAACAACGAAGCAGTGCAAAACATGACGGTAAGACATACTGCCAAAAGTCCTCGTATCGTCTCGTCTATGTTTCTCTCGTCGTTCAGCTTCCGTTATCAAGTTCAATGTCTCAGACATGACAGTCTAGATTGGGATTCTGCCTGCCAACAACACTGGAAAGGCGTGCCACCAACTACAGACATTATTCGCAGTACAATGGAAGTTTCCTGGTTGTAAATATCAAATTTCGGCTAGAGTTCGGAAATGGGGTTTCTGAAAACATGACCATTCACGGCTGGCACGCAAATCGTTATTATGCATATGTTGCTGATGATATTTCATAGAGGTTCTACTAGATGTAGCCCATGGGACTGCATCCGAATCTAAGCGGTTGGTGTCTCCCGGTAAGCAGGAGGGAGAACTCCCTGCAGAGACGCCTTCAGCTGTTGTGCCAGTGTACGAGAAAAGGCGCGGTGCTGCTGGGTGTAGCCTCCCATGACCCAATAAGTGGGAAGCTGGCTGTGCCGTTTCCAGGCACCCCGGATCTCACCCTCGACATCAAGGCCCCAGGAGGCATCAAGGCGGTCGGAAATCGCCGACGGTGTCAGGATGTGAGGCTCAGTCGCGCCGGTTGCGGCATCATCACCGCCCAGGATTGATGCAGCTACGTACCGCACATCTTTGTCGGCGAAGCCCGTGCACCAGATGATAGCATCTGTCTCAAGGGTGCTGCCGTCAGACAGACGCAGTCCCTTGGCAGTGTAGGCGACCGGCTCAACGTTTCCACGCACACCGGCACGGCCGTCGGCAATCAGATCACTGCCTCCAACGTCGACGTAGTGACCGCCAGCTTTTTCGAGCAGGTTGTGCATGAGCGAGGCTGTAGGGTCTGTGCTGTCAAAGACGGGGAAACCGGCCTCGGCCAGCTTCTTGTAACGGTCTGGCTCACCAGCAGCCATCATGCCGAACAGGCCGCGTCCCAGCTGGCCATCGACAAATGCAGGCAGGGTCAGGAACATACGGTCACTGCCTGGGACACCAAGCACATCGTACAGTCCCAGACTGCGCTGGTCGCAGACGTATTCGACAGGGATCAGGTAGGTCGGCGAGCGAACGACCATGGTCGATGCGAGGCCGGCATTGACACAGTCGGTGAGCACGTCAAAGGCCGTGTTGGCCGAACCGATGATAGACACGGAGCGAGCACCGGCATCAAAGAGAGCCTTTGCGTTGGTGAACTGCTGCGAGTGGATGTCCTTGCCAGTGTAGGGGGCGTCGACGGCGAGGGTCGGCTTGTTGGGCACCTGCGAGCCGAGGCCAGTGGCCTGCACCAGGTTCTTAGCAATGACAGTGCGCTTTTTGCCATCCGCAGAGGTCAGCTCCAGCGTCCACTTGCCGGTGTTTGTGTCCAGAAGGGTCGACTTGACTGCGGTCTGGTAAAGAATATTGAGAGGGAAAAAGTCGACAAAGCGCTTGACCTGGTTGGCCAGCTCGTTGCGTGTCAGGAGGTGAGGAGTCTGCAGCTCCTTGTCGTATTCTGCGGTGCTTGTTAGTTTTGAGATTTATCGGAGTATCGCACTAAAAAAGGAAAAGGAGAACAAACCAATGTATGGCATTTCGCAAAAGGAGGTCGGAATGTGGAACTGGAGGCAGTCATAACGCAGGGCCCAGTTGTCACCAGCCCGAGCGTTCTTCTCGACGATCAGGTAGTCGACACCTAGAGCCTTGAGACGGCCGCCTAAGGTAACACCACTTAATGGTTAGATTGTGTACTTGATACGCTGTCCGCATGTTAAGGTGAACACAGGGACTTACGCATTGCCACCACCGATGATAAAGACATCAGTCTCAATGGTGCCTTCCTTGCTGGCAGGGTCAGCAACAGGCGACTTAAGAATGGTCTCGTCCTCGACGAAGCCCTCAAAAATATCGAGGTAGGTGCTCCAGATCCAAATCTTCCACGAGACAGGTCCGTTCGGATCTTCAATCACAGGAACCAGAATCACACGGCCGTTGCCGCTGGCCTTGGGGCTTTCCGTCTTGAAAACAAACGATGCATCAATGAAAGCAAGAGTAGGCATGGCGGGGAGGTACATGGCCGGGCCCTCGACCGCAAAGCCGGCAGACGACAGCTGGCGAAGCTTGGTAGTTTCGATCAGGGCAGCAGCCGCCACCTTGGCCGACGAGAAGGTGCGCGTCTCATAAGTCAAGATCAGCTGGTCACGGAAATAGGCCTGCTCAGTGAAGAATACAGACGCCAGGGCTGCAGGATCGCCAGAGGTCAGAGCAGCATTGACCTTCTCAACGGCTGTTTTGGCGAGGTTGACAGCCGCATCCGGACCGCTAGCCTCGATGGCGGCAGAGGCGGCTGCAACAGTGGCAGCTGGCAGAGCAGGCAGGGGGTTCTCTGCCATGAGCTGGCGCAGATCGCCTGCAGGAGGGAACTCTGCCTTTGACGGAGTGCGAATTTCTATTATCCTTGTTAGAAATTTAAACGTCTTGATAAGTATGCTTTGGTATCACGAGTAGATGACGGAACACAGAAATTAAGCAAGCATGGGTCACAAACGTCGACGGCAAACGGTACCTACCAGTCGCCATAATGGTATTGTTTGTAGTGATAGGGGGGTTGTACTTGGTGGTCGGTATGCAAGTTGATGAGGCGCAAATGTCGCGTATATAGATGGAACTGTTAGAAAAAGAAACACAACCTCATCCGCGGGAGTATGATGGGCTTTCACTCCTTTTCAGCCCCTAGGCTATCTAGCCAGGTCCAGGTACCTCTTCGGGTATATCCTACGACTGTCTGCTATTCCGATCATTGTCTACAGTCTGGATACATCCTATCTGCATTTGGCCTAAAGACCCTCTGTAGATCAGTGCGGTGGTTCTTAATCAAGAGGGTATTTGCGCGTCGATATGCCATATTGCATGTTCGTCGTACGGGGTCGGGGCATCAAGCGGGCAGCGTCGCATCGTGCCTGATGCGCTTTGCCTGCCCCGGACCCTTGCCAGGATTTAGGGAGCATATGGATGTTGTGTAATTCATGACTTATCTTCCTCAACACAAATCATCCGACTTGGCATAGGGTATGGTCAAGTACAGGTTAGGCCGGCAACTGGTGATTTGATATATTTCTACTTGAGACTTGACACGTTCTTTGGGAGTCGAACCCCAGCAGCTGCTCGCCTGTCAAGGTGAAGAAGGGAATTACACGACGGGGTCGGTCTCCATCGAATGCGGGTGACCCGATTCGCCCTGCTCGTATTACGGAGTACGTACTTCGTAGGACGCATAGCGCTGCACGTAATAGGCAAAGTTTGATGAGAGCGATGTAAAAACCTCAACGGCGGCGTAGGGGTTAGCATCCTTGTTTGTTACACCGCCGTAACAACGTCTACTGATAGCCAAGAGAAAGTTAACAGAAACCAGGCGCAGGATTCAGGTCATTACATCGTACTGAGTACCGTAGAAATGTCCGCAGATAGCTACTTTGTAAGATTTAGCCGATCAACGGCAAAACAATGGGCATTGAAGTGCGTGAATTCAGTCGCGCAAGTAAACAAGCATACGAAACATACTTCGTACTTGAATGGTCAATAGCTGTAGCAGAAATACATGGAAGTTGGAAAGCCGTTGTGTTTTATGGATATTAAGAGGTAGCGTCGGGAGAGTGGCAATGGCTCGTCGAAAATATAGTCCTGTCCGTGCGCGAACTACCTCCGATGAAGGAGGGTGGGAGCGACTCGAGCATAATCGGCTGTTGGTGTTGGCGGCTCAGTGCATGATCTTGAACTCGTGTTATACAAAATATATCGTAGCACAGAATATATCAAGCCCAAGTTGACAGAAGTAGAGATGGAAAAGACGCATTATCACAGAGTTTTCGGTCTCACACAGGATCAAGACAGCAAAGGAGATTGGGAATCAAAGAGAAAAGGGACTGAGCCTTGACCGACGACCTTATTGCCGTGGTCTTTTGTTTTTACACTCGCACGCCGTAGATCAT
The DNA here is from genome assembly GCA_032248835.1 of Ophiostoma piceae. Lineage (NCBI taxonomy): Eukaryota > Fungi > Ascomycota > Sordariomycetes > Ophiostomatales > Ophiostomataceae > Ophiostoma > Ophiostoma piceae. The sequence continues at coordinate 2,945,619 of CP135122.1, forward strand.
CTCGCGTTGCGGCCATTATTCAACTACTGCAAGCCGTGCAGAGCTTGTACTTCGTAGGCTCTTCTGGCTAGTCGTTTCAAACGTTTTCTCTAAACAGGTTAGTGAAGCCCTACCCGCGTTTAGTGGCCGCCGGTGGTCAGTAAATGGTGAGTGGGTAGCCCCGTACGGCGTACGGTGTATCCTAGAGCAGCCGAACCCCTTTTCGTATTGGCTTTTTGATTTTATTTTCGTGGACTTCTACTGAGTACAATTACAAGTACAGTGTACAGATAGTCTTCGACACTTCCTCGCCTGAGGAGAAAACCTCTGCAATACAACAGTGTCATTGGCAGTGGCCTGTTGATCGCCATCTATCGTCTAAAGATATATCCTATGTCCTCGTCGGTTTTATTTTGCTTGTGATTCTACATGTAAGACGCCATCTGCGCTCTGATCAGTCCCGTACCTATTCACGGGTAACAGTGTCGTATTACTCGGAGGTGTTGACCATGTTATGCTTGTGGCCGGCACAGGGATGCAATACCTTGTACGAGGTATTCCGAAGGATGCAAACGGGAACACGAGACAGTTGAAAACTCCGGAGAGGCGATACAGAGTACACGGTACACTGCACAACGTAGGCAAGCCCGCCGTAGAAAATGATTTGAATCAAAAACATCACTCTGCACGACACCAAAGACAACGACCGTTGGCGGTTAAACGGTCTCGCCCTCGTTGACAGAGAATGGTGATCCTTCGTCCATTGCCTCTCTTGGTCAATGCAGAACATGGCGCGTCTGCCGTCAATCTCTTCCTCATCTGCGTGTAATACTCCAATTCTCCTGACGGCCCTTGCACGATGTGACTGTTGTCATATTATCGTCTCCCTGTCATATTCCCGTCATATTGTCTCCTGGGTGCTCCAACCACTCCAAATTGCCCACATCCTTCGGCCATTAATGCTATTGTATTCGAGATAGTCCGATTGTACATAAAGACTGTCTAGCGCATTGCTTGCGATACGTCCTTTTCTCTTAGTTTGATTTACCGTTCCTTGCTTTAGTTTTGCGATTACTAACCTCGGCGGTCATATTCGATTCTCTTCTCTCTTTAATATTCTTGACGTTGTCGACACTACTCGACGTTTAATCGACTGACATTGCTGTCTTGTTCCACGACTGACATCGGCAACCCAACAACTTGGCAATTCTGGCAGAATCGACCTTGTTTTGGTTTTCTTCCATTCGTCTTCCCTGTTCGTCTTTGGTCTTCTTCTATAATGTCTCTTAACGCCTCGGCGCTCGCTGCGCTGCTAGCGGCGCCGGCACTCGAGCCACCGGCTGGTACGACGGCACAGTTCGACAACCCTCCGAACCAAAATGGCCTCGCCATGTTTGTCACCACATTTTGCGCCGTTCTCTCAACTATATTCGTCCTGATCCGTATTGTCGGAAAAATGCGTCGCGATCGCAGCATGAGAGTCGAAGATGGTATGTTCTCTGTGTTGGTGCAATTTTGTGTCTTGTATACAGCTGCTAACGAAAATAGTTCTGATGATTCTCGGTTACGTATGTCCTGTATATGCGAAGAGCAACATGATCACGGTACAATAGCTAACATCGATCAGGGCGCATTTTGGGGAACAAACTACGCTGCCTACCAACTTATGCAGTCTCCCGGCTTCTACGTCCACACCTGGAACCTGACCAACGGCGACCTTGTCTACCCACTGTATCTCATTCTCATCTACGGCTGCTGCTACTCGGCTGTTCTGCCGCTTCTTAAGACCGCCATTCTGCTCGACTGGTGCCACATCTTCGTTCCGAGCGACCCCTTCCACAACATGTTCTGGTGGGGATCTATGATTCTGTCGGCTGTTCAGTGTATCTGGGGTGTCGCCTGCATCATTCTTCTCAACATGCAGTGTCGCCCGCATAGAGCCATCTGGGAGTTCTACCTGCCATCGGAGTGCTATAGCCTGCCGTCAGTCATGCTGTCGTCGGCTAGCACGCAGGTTGTCACCGACTTGTTCATGATGCTTCTGCCGCAGCGCATCATCTGGAGCCTGAACTTGAACTGGCAGAAGCGCCTTGCTGTGTCGTTTGTCTTTGGTGTTGGTGCGCTGGGTTTCGTCTCGGCCTGCTTCCGCCTGCAAAAGACGATCGTGTTTGCGCGCAGTGCAGACACCATGTATCTTCTGGGGCCTCTGCTGTTCTGGGCAGACGGCGAGATGACTTGCGCCTTCTTCATCTTCAGTGTCACCTGCATCCCCAAACTTTTGTCCAACTCGCCCATCTCGCGCCGCATCAAGTCCGTGCTCGGCCTCAGCAGCGGTGACAAGCAGAACGAGTCGCAGACAATCGGCAACAGCAACTCATACGCTCTAAGCTCGGGTGGCGGTCGCGGCAACCACTCACGCACAGCAACTGGCACTCTGACGAGCACTGCCATTCCCGGTACAGCCAAGAGTCCTTACTACACATTGGATGCCGGTGATGACCAGGCATCAGCCGAGTCGCAGGAGAACTTGCGGCGTGACTTTGCTGGTACCGATACTAAGATCAGCACCGGCGGCCTCGTGGTGGCGAGGACGACACAGTTCACCATGTCGTCAGAAACACACTCCACGAACAGTAGCCAGGAGCACACTGATCGGTGGAAGTAGGCAGAGACGAAGTTGTCACGATGGCGAAACCATGCATTTAAAACATACTTAGTAGTACTATATAATTATAGAGGTAGCCTCCGTTTGGGGTTTTAATCCTACTTCTCTGGCCAATTGCGTTGACATCATAGTGCTGAATAAGAACATCGCCACAGTACTTTGTTTGCCGTAGACGACCAAAATGAGAACAAAGGTGACAACGCCAACCAGCTAAATTAACAGCAATTCGATGTTCTTTCTTTGATGTATACATGACAGGACCCTCTTTTAAGCGTAATAGCTTCTCAATAAGGTCTGGTGCGACGGCTGCGTGTCCATGTTTGAAGATTCTTGTGTTTGTTGATGATGATGTGGGTGTGAAGATATTTTTAGCATTTTTCTAGTTTTCATGCTGTCGTGATTTTTCAAAAGAAAATAACAGAGTGTCAAACATGGTGAATTTTGTAGCTCTTTTCTTTTGTCTGAATGTGAGCACTCATAAATTCGAAAGTCATTTGAAGAGACGGCTCAAAAGTACTTAATCTCGGAGAGACATCATTCCAACGTCAAAATAACAAAAGTACCGTTGCGATAGCGTTGAGTAATGACGTTGAGAGGCGACTTTTGTTCATAATGGCCATCACTACGACATATTCTCATGCGCAAAATGACCTATACAATCAATATACGACAGTCGAGTATGTTTGGCGGACGCCAGCTATCGTCGATCACATCATGACATCCAGGACTATCAGCAACGAGCTGTCGATGCTTGAGCGCGAGACGCTACGTCGCGGATGTCTCACACTCGAGTCTGCAGCCCACGAAGAGAGCTTCTGCGTGTGGCATCTCGTGCGGTTTCTGAGCCGGAACCGCATCCTAGACCTCGACAACGACGACAACCAATCCGATCCGGGCACCAGCACAGGCACCGACTGCAGCTCCAGCGACACACAGAAGCAAGCATCTATCAATCGGCCGTTTTTAGACACACACGGCCGAGCAGCAGTCCGCGGCGCGCAAGTCACCAACGGGGTCTGGGTGGTCCTAGCAAAGCTCGCGCGCGTCATTGTCTGCGGTCCGGATCATATCCCGGTCGACCAACTCGAGTTCCGGAACCCGCCCTATTATAAACGCCTGAGAGAACTGCAGGCTTCGTTTAATGAAGAAAAGGCCAATTTGGACCGGTACTGTGCCGAAAACAAGACAGTACAGCTCTTCCCTGAGGGATACCCATCGTCGCAGAAACTTCTCAAAGATATCCAACGTGGCGCCGAAATGTGCTCGGTCCACCTGAACAAGACGTTGAACCTGCGTGGTCTCAATGGTGTGGATATGACGGTGTGGAAAACGTGCACGAAACTGCTGGAGACGACGCTCGACATGTCGTGGGACGCCGGCGGGTTTCTCGATCTCGTGAGCTGGATGATCTTTGGCAAAGGCTCCAAGCAGGCGCTACCTAAACCACTAGCAAGGTCTGCAACAGTGCCACAGCGGACGATACCCCTGGTTTCCAAGATGCCCAAGATGAATACGATGCCTAAGAAGAGACGAGAATCTGTACCGCCGCCAAACATCCTCTCCAAGGCGACTACGACAACGCAAATAACCGCGCCCGACAGCCCGACCTCGATAGGCGAACAGACCATGTACAGTGGCGCATTTTCACGAAACGGCTCAGTGTCAGCTGCGCAAGAGATTTCCATGGCGATAGGGTCGAAATTTCAGGAGGATCTGCCGGCAGAGACCTTTCCCGCAGAGACGGAGTTTATAGCTTCTTCGCCTCCAGCCGCCGTTCCGATCTTGACATCGCATGAGCAACTAGCCATGGATGTGTCAGCTGTACCAGTGCCCCAGAAAGTGGTAATAATCCCACCAGGAATGCTCACAGAGAACAAGTCGAGGTTAAGGTACATATTCTCCCGAAAGAAAAAGTAGCCAGTGACGTTGTTTGGTCTTCTTTCACTTCCATGTAAATATTTGTTCTAGACCTTTTTAATTAATCAAACAACTTTCCAACCGACGAGCATATTGCGGCCAAGTCGCCACTCTCTCTGCACCTGTCAGAGGAATGTCATGGTCGAAACAAATTACTTTTCGCCACTTTGATCATAGTGAAGAGGACTTGAAGACACCGGGCCTTGATCCAAATTTGCGTAGCAGTTGAGAAGAGATGAAGAGCTCCCCGCATTGCAACGCTGTCCTCTCCATTTCGTCTCTCATGAAGTGCGCGTCGACAGTGAGAGAACGAGAGTGTGAGCCAAACGCAAAAGACGGGATGCACGCGAATGGCACCTACTATAATGTGTGACGACCCGGTCACCAGCGCGATTCTATTTTTGTCGGTCCGAATAGATTGCTTCAATATAGCCATACCTCGACACCACACTGAAGGCGCACTATACGCGTAATAGAATCAAATGACTGCGGCGAAAGCAGCTGTGATGCCGGTGATCATTTCCCGTGCTTGCCTATGGTCTATATATAAGACACACTTTGTATGGCTATTGCACAGGAATCATCCAGCTTTGCGTATATTTCTCAAATAATATCGGTTCACTGTGCACAGAACACTTGAAATGCCTTCGAACTGGAAACTTGTTTTGGCGGTGACGATGCCCATCGCCTTGGCATCTCCCGTGCGGCCAAGACTTGAGCAAGACTTTGGTCCTTGGCCGACACCGACCAACACGTTCGTGATCCCAGGGCTTCCTACCGGCGGCAGCTTGGTGCCTGATCCCGTGTACCCTGGCGGTCCGATTGTGCCCGATCCTGCTCAGCCTGGAGGTCCTCTGGTTCCGGATCCAGTATACCCTGGAGGCCCTATCATTGGAGACCCCGGAAGCCCCGGTGGCAACCTTACGCCCGATCCTACCTACCCAGGAGGGCCGATGAACCCTGACGATGGCTATGAAGATGCCAATGGCTTGGGCGCCCGTAACAAGGCCGACAAGGCCGACTACCCTCCGCCGTCATTCGGTTTTGGGTCCCCGACGTTTCCAACAATTATCACGCCTGGATCCTATCCGACGGGTGGCCACCTTCGCCCTGGTCGCGCCGAGAACAATGCTGCCCAGGCTCCCGCGCCGACTGCGGCCCCAGACTGCACTTTCACTCTGGCTGCTGCTCCCCTCGGCACGGCAAACGCTTGCGCATGGAACGGCATCGAAACCATCTACCCGTCGACAGTGACCGTCGTTCGGGATGTTGCCTGCAACGGCTGTGGCCATCTGCATATCGACCAGCTGGCGTTCGCGTGCCCGAACATGGTCATCAGCGCGTCGACGACGGTAGCGACAGCGCGCACGGTGTACCAGACTGTGTGTGCTCCCACTCCTGCGGTAGCCGTCGATACATCTGCAGTCTGAGAATTTGTTTTTATTTGTGCGATTTTCTGTGTTTTTTTTTTAGTTGGGTGCAATGCAATAAAATCATAAAATGACTGAATGACTACAATTGAAATCGTGACGAGGATAGCACTGTGTAGATGTACAGTGTACAATACAGTGTGGCTTTATGTACACTGTGGGTCTGGAGCTCGACATCCGAGCTTGAACTTCGCTTGTGATCGTCTACTCAGATTTCTACCTTCAATTGCGCGCGGCCATCGCAATCTCGAAACAGTGCTTCCAACACCAGAATATTTTATTCGACTGACCGGCTACACGACAACTACCCATACTCTCAGATGTCTGCACCCAACGGCACAGCATCGCGCTTTACAGCGCCAAACCAATCGACGGAGCAGCGGCTGTCAACAAACGTCGTCGGCCTCGTCGAGCTGTCCGACTTCCGAAAGAGAAAGGCCGAGGTGCTCGAGCAGCAGGAACGCGAGGCCCGCGAGGCTGCACAGAGAGGCGCACAACTTGATGGCGCAACAGGCGACGATGCAAGCGGCAAGGAGGGCGATGGCACCGATTCGGCCGGCGCCGCAGACAACGCAGACGGCGATCAGTCGAAATTAAAGAAGAAGAAGAACTCCAAAGACGGCAAGAAAAAGGGCAAGGGAAAGGTCAACAAGCTCTCGTTTCTAGGAGATGAAGACGACGACGAAGAGGAGGAGATCGTGAAGCCAGCGAAAAAGGACGACGCCGAGAAGAAGACCAGCTCGGGGGTGCCGGCGATCAAGTCGTTCACGCAACAGGCACTACGCAAGCAGGCCGCCGAGCGCGAGGCCCTCCGGAAAGAGTTTCTGCAGCTACAGGCCGCCGTCAAGGCGACCGAAGTGGCCATCCCCTTTGTGTTTTACGAGGGCGCCAATATCCCTGGCGGCGTCGTGCGCGTTAAGAAAGGCGACTACGTGTGGCTGATGCTGGACCGCAGCCGCAAAGTCGGCGCGCGGATGGGCGAGAAGGAAGAAGAGGGCAAGGCCAACACGGTGGAAGCGGCGGCGGGCGCAGACGGAAACGGCGCCGATGCACAGAACCAACAGAAGAACCAGCCGCGGCCCAGCAAGACGCGCATGCACTGGGCGCGCATCAACGTGGACGATCTTATGCTCGTGCGCGGCAATCTTATCATTCCTCACGTACGTGCATTTTGCAAACTGTTTGTTCTCCGTTTAAGACAAAAGTAACTAACTTGCTAGCACTATGACTTTTACTACTTTATCATCAACAAGTCCATCGGCCCCGGCGGCGTGCCCATTTTTGGCTACAGTAACGAAATGCCTGACAAGCCGGCGCTGGCTGCCGTCAAGCAAGAAGGTCTTTCAACTCCGGGGGCTGGTGATAAGGCTGCATCGTCCGGGTCTGCCTCGGACTACTCGCATCTCGAGGGCGCCGGTGACGATCCGTCGCTGACCAAGGTAGTGGACCGTCGCTGGTATGAGCGCAACAAGCACATCTACCCGGCGAGTCTGTGGCAGGAGTTTGAGCCCGATGCCGACTACACGCAACAGGTGCGGCGCGACCAGGGCGGGAATGCATTCTTCTTTGCCCCTAAATGAAGGTTGCATTGGTTGTGATTAAGGTTGAGGTTATTTCGTTTTGAACACGCATCTCAGCCTCTCAGATGAACGCCCAAAGAGCCCAGACGGCTGCAGCCAGGACAATCCAGCCCGGCCACAGCACGATGAGCAGCAAGTTGCCGCCCGGTCCCAGCAGGACCAGAGCAATCTCAAAGTAGATCTTCTTGCGGATCCGCTCGGCGCGTTTGCAGGCCCAGGCCTTCATCGCGAACAGGGCCGCGTTGTTGATGGCTGCATATGCGAACCGGAGCGCGACCGAAGCTATGAGGTATGCTGCCCGGGAGACAAGATTAGCCAAGACCACGCTCAACATGGCCAGCTGCGATGTCATCCAGATCAGCGGCAGGGCGGCGGACGCGGCAGCCGACCATGTTGCGGCGGCGGACTGGTGGCAGCGGTACGCCAGGGTGTATGCGGTGCTGGAGAAGGGGTTGATGTTCTGGTTGACAGTCTGCTCGGCTGATGGTGGCATCGCAGCGGCTGTGGCTATCTCGGTTCTCTGCATCGACGGTCCATCCGAGACCAGGCCCATGGGGCCGGCAAGAAGAGACAGCGACGGCATGTTTTTGGTGGATCTTGATGTTTGGCGATATTAGATAGAAAGACAGAAAAGAATATAGATGATAGATCAGCCAACGGCTTGCTGATAGCAGACGTGAGGTTGCTGGAGAATCCGAGATCCAAGCCGACGACTCGAACCCAGTTGGGCAGACATTCATGTATATATGCCATCTACGGCCAAACCCCTCTACAAGTATCGTGGATAACGAAGTACAAAGTACAGCATCGTTCCGTATGCCACCACCCCTCCATTATCGGGATATACTAATACGAGAGCATATCCGGGACACCATCTTATCCCGTTATCAATATCAAAGTGATCTGTCAAATCACAGCAGCCATACCAAATCACATTATCCGTGAGTGGGAGAGCCTCGCGTGGTATCTGACCAGCCTGCGTCCTGCAGCCAATGTCCTGACCTGCCGCAGCACACATGGGGTAATCCACTGTCGTTTCAACAGTTAGATAAAAGTCTAGACAGCCGAAAAGTGATCCTCAGCACCATTCCGGAGCGCTTCGAGCGTACCACGAATAGTCAGTTGACCAGACAGGTAGTGTCCTCCAAAACAATCTAGAGTCTAAGGGTGCAGCTAGACACAACCCGTTTGACGCCAGAGCCGCCCGCGCGTGGTTGCAAATAGCCAGCACACGTGGGGGCGACACCCTCTGTGTAGGAGCACCCTGCAGCCCTTGAGTCAGTGGTAGTATTCTCCATTGTCTGAATCCGTCGAGACATGTCCGTAGCCAGACACGGCGCATATTTATGCTCCCTCGCGCACTGGAGGGGGAGGAGGGGAACCCTGTACGGCTGCCCGATGGTGTCTGCAGGGTGTCAGATATCACTTTGGCGTCGGTGGAAGAATAAAAACAATCGCTGCTCGTCTTTCCGTGACCTTGAAATCTGTGAGTGTTTGTACTGTCATGAATCTCGGAACTCATCAACGTCCAAGTCACTTCTGCGATCATTCCTCTGGCGTGTAATTGAGATCCGATGAACATAATTGCTGATGGGCTTGTGCTGGCAGGATGGCCCGGCATTGGCCCTGCCTCGTCCAACCACTCTAGTTGCACACTCGCTGTTTATCCAGTCGCAAATCAATCGTCCTTTTGTTCGTTGGATGACCATCTAGCCAGGTCCGACTAACACTGGCCAAAACGTGGCGGGTCGCGCCGTCTGATTGGCTGCGGGCCACCACGAACAACGGATCGGCGCCGGGTAGGATTATTCTGTAAAGCAGCCATGAACGAGACAGAATAACGATAAAGAAAGAGAGTAGATGGTATTGTTCCCCGTAAACGCCCGTATTGCATAGAGCGTAAGTCAAAATGCCAAAATTTATCAAAATAAAAAAAAACGTCCTAGACATGCCAATGTCCTCCAAAATGTTCAAATACTGAAAAATAAGCAACCAAGCTCCCCGTATTGTCCTCGTAATTCATCAAAATAATATACGCAAAGTCCGACTTTGTTCTGCATCTGATACTAAGAGTCCAGGCCGATAAGATTCTCAGCAGAGAACCGTATCTGGTCGCGCATCGACCGCAGCGCCTCAAACGCCGTCGCGTAGTTCTCCAGCGCCGCCAGGATGGATGTAAGGCCCCGCCGCAGCTGCAGCAGCATGCTCAGCAGGTAAGCATTGTTACCCGTGCTGTTGCTACTGCTCAGCGCTGTCACATTGGCACCACTGGCATCGCCCTGCAGGCCCTTGGTCTTGCGGTAGATGGACAAAAAGACATACGCGCCCTGCATGGCACAGCACACAAACGACGGCAGCATGCGTGGTGCCACAATGAGCGACGTCGGCGACAGGAAGCTGACGTCAATGCCATACTGGCCTGATGGGTTCGGGTACGGCAAGCCGTCAAAGCCGACGGCGATATTCAGTGCCGACCGTAGACAGATCTTGGCCGAGTAGTGGCTACTGAAGGGCACCTTGAGCGGTGCCGATGTGACAGTCGCAGACTCGCCCAACGGATGAAGCCCCGTGCTCAGGTCGGCAGTGACTTGCGCGAGTCCTTGCTGCTGTAGGCTCTGCAGACTCTGTTGGCTTTGGAGCTGTTGCTGCTGCAACTGGTGGTAGACGTGCTGCGGCATCTGGTGCGCCAGAAGCTGTGGCTGTGTCAGTGTCGAGCCAGCAATCGGCAATGGCTGCTGTGTGAGCTGCTGCAGCGGTGTTGTGTTGGCCGACTTGGGTGGCGACCCGAGGTTGGATGATACATTTGAGACAAATGTCGAACTCTCGGGTGTAGACGTCTTGGCTAAACCATCTTGGTTGGATAGAGAATTTGAGTTGCCGGTGCCATTGCTGCTGCAGTGGTTGTTGCCGGTGCTGTTGCTAGTCATGTTGCTGTTGCTCAGGCTGTTGCTCGCAGTGCTGCTCTTGGGGCTACTGCACGAACATGCCGGCCACGGCAACGGCTCGTATCCGTCAGTCGACCCGCGCTGCTCGGATGTCGATTTGAGGTCGCAGTGGCGGCCCGAAAAGACGGGGAAATCGTAAAAGGCGCAGTACCGATGAATCTTGACACGGGCGCTGTTGAGCTTGATGCGCGCCATGGACCGCAATGAACGGATCAGGCACGTCTCTGCTTGGTCCACAGGCGGTGCGAGGTTCGACGTGAATGTCCACTTCTCTGCGCGCTCGACCTGCGGCGCAATCCGCGTCTCCAGCTCCACCATCTTGCGGTAGATGGGCTGCATGTCGCCCTGTGTTGCCAGCACTTTGTTCAGCTCAATCACAAACTGTGTCGCAGTGAGTATGGACTGTTGTGCCTCGATAAACAGCGGCCATGCCTCTGGATCGATATCAAGTGTCGGGAACTTTGTTGTAAACGATGCGCCATACAGCTCAAGTGGTGGTGGCTATTTGTTATTTGTTAGTCTTTTCACGTAGATATATATGAAACGGGCAAAGGCTCTACATACCGTATTGCTCACGATGGAGCTTTGTGTCGCACAGACATAGGTCATCCACCACACCCGCCGCTTGGCTTCGGCAAAGAAGTCGTCGTCGTCGGTCTGGGTGTGCAGCGAGTACGTCATCATAGCGTCCATAAGCGCCTGGCCCGCACGCGATCGCATCTTCTTGATGTTGCCCCGCTGCGCATACTCGTACACGCTCAGCAGACACAACGCGATGATGCTCTCAAGTTCAACGGGCACACGCGGATGAAACGGCGCGCGGTCGGCCGGCGGCGGTGTCGACTCGAGCGCTTTGCTGGGCTCTGTTGCAGAGTCAGGGATCTCGGATTCCGCCTCGATAGATTCGATAGCCGCCTGCGCGAAGAACTGTGCACACTTGCGTCGGAAGAGAATGGATTCGGTGGATGTCGGGTCAGTGTCTTCGGCGCTGGGGATCAGGGCCAGCACGGCCGAAAGGGCGAGCGCCACGGGTGTTGAGGGTTCAAATCCGTCGTCGTCAAATGGCGGACGACTTTGTGACAGAGCATACGGTTCGTCGACGGGCGGGGTCGACGACTCGGGCGGTGGGAAGATGGGCACGTAGGGATGGATCCAGACGTAGTAGGCTTGCAGCAGTGTGCGATCGCTGCGGTATGTACGGACGAGCGGGCCCGACTTTGGCGGTGCGGCAAGCATTTCCTGTGGCAGGTCAGCCACAACATCGTTGAACACGCTGTCGGAGAAGGAGGCCTGAAAGAGGCTGTCAAAGATAAAGTCGCTGTCTTGTGGCATGTCGGGGAGTTGTCCGAGCGCGGCACCCGGGTCGATGTAGTTTTGCAATGCGACGGGTTGCTGGGAGGCTGCTGGGAGTAGTGTTTCGCTGGCGGCGGCGGTCGTGACTCCAGCCGATGCCGCGGTGGTGCCGGGGAACTTTGCGCCGGAGTCGGGGGGTGATGTCGAGTTGGAATTGGAGGCGACCTTTTTACGGATTCGAGGGCCACCGCGTCGACTCGGACGGTATTGGCATTCGTTGCTCTTGTTAACGCACGATGAGCAGGGACGGCCTCCGTCGCAACGGGTTCTTGATGCGCGACTGCACAGGTTAGTATTGACGTCATTGATAGAGGAGGCGAGAAGACAGGACGAAGATGACGCACCATGACAAGCATGCCAGCTTGACGGGGGGCGTCGCAAACTTGCGGCGCACCACACGGGCCTGGGCATCAAGGTCGGCCATGGCGGCGTGTGTAGGGCGGGTAGGTCACGCAGTCGACACGACACAAGTATCCCAGTATCGCTGCCGATAGCAAATGTCAATGCGAGGACGTCGTGGTCTCGAGGTCGTTATCTCGATTGTCTGCAGACGGGGTCCAAGGTTATCGATAGGAGAGATCGCGAACCAAAGACAGACCCGATGTGGAGGAGCAGAGTACTATGTACTTGGTAGTGTGACACAGCGGCTGCAGGCAATGTCGCAATTGCAGAGTAGAGAAATCGTAGAGTGGAAAAAGTTGAAAGGTGAACGGTAAAATCTGGGCCGCGAGTAGCCTGGAGCGTTTGTATGACGGACGGCGCGAAGGAAGCGCGAAGTGGGTGGCGAATCGATAATACGTGACTGGGCTCGGCCCGCGAAGGAAAGAAGAGATGGCAGACCGTCAAGAAGGAGAAGGAACGGGGTGCGGTGGCCAACAAAGAACAAAGAACAAAAGCGGCGATGGTTAAGGGAAAATGGGAAAGAGCGACCGGTAGGTGGTCGGACGACAGCGCACGGCGACAATTAGGAAGGTACGATGACGGTGTTGAGAGGAGACGGTATGGGGCGGCAGTCGGCAACGGTATGCGGCTGGTGGCGAATGGTCTGTTGAATTACATGGGCCGCGCGATTGATTGCGACAGGCTGTTATTGGATCCGGGCGACAGATGATGCGAAAGACAAGTCAACGAGCGAGGGGAAATTGGCCGAATGGATGAGGGGGGATGGGAACGGCGAGGCTGACGCTGGTGTCGACCGAAGAGGAAAGAGCTAGAGTAGACAGAGATAAGACGTCGGCAGGAAGGAGCAGGCTCACGCTGGAGAGCCCATTGTAGGCGATGGCGACGAAAAGACGTAATATCGACGTAAAAGGAAGGAAGAAAATATGAAATAAATTTGCAGTAATTATAATTGATAAATTGAAGACAATTGAAAGAATGCGGAGAAGCCAAATTGGCAGAGAGGCTGTATTAGAGTAGACGAAAATAACCTATAAAGAAAGATGCAAAGATAATGAAGAAGATGAGAAATGCAGTCACTTGCAGAATCGAAAAAGGCAAAATAGAAGAATTCAGAGCGCGAGAGGAGCGATGAGAAATGGGGAGATGATGGAGAGCGCTGTTCCGTGATCCGTGCTGAAAGGTACTTGTGTTTGTGTTGACTTTTGGTAGTAGTAGAAGTACCTATACTACGTGATCAGGGTGGACACAAAATAGAGTGGTCTGGAGGCGAGGCCTGGCCATTCGAAATCAGTTCACACGGAATCCAATTGGCCGGGAGCGGTAGTACATTGACTGCGCCCTACTTCATATTCAACGAGAATCAACTTTAAGATGAACAAGACTCGATATAAGAAAATATACAGCAAGTTTTTGACAGAAAACGTGACTGGAATAAAGATAATATATTACATTTTAATTGATATTATTGAAATAAAAGGTAAACAGGTTTACGGATTGTTATGAAAATAGTTTTTTCTTTTAAAAAAACAAAGGAAGAAAAAAGGTAACAAAACTAAAATCAATTCATTGGGTAATGTGCATCTAATAATTACGATATAAAACAGTCTAAACAAAAAAATATCATCTAAGTGTATTGTGCAAATAAGTAAAACGAAAATTAAAATCAGCAGCGTGCCTGGGTATTGTGATAAAACAGAAAGACAAGATCGACAAGACGAGGACCGAGTGAATAGGCTGGATGGGAATAATGATGAGAGAAAGATAACAAAATAAGACGTAGAGCATGAGAGCATACAAGAGTTGAACAAAACCGAACATGACAGAGCTTAAGAAGACCAAGCGGACATTAATGTGAAGAACAGAAGGATATACCAAGCCAAACAGAACCAAGAACCAGAAAGAAAAAGACAGCGACTACACAGTACTACCGCACCCGGCTCTTCAACCACAGGGCCACCTTGATGAAAATCAGGTATACGCCCACAATGCCCCAGAAGCCGAGGATGACGCCCAGACCGGCCGTCAACCGCGCATCCACAAGACTTGTGTCGATGCTCTGCGCCCACGACTGCCATGACGACGGCTCAGAAGACTGAGATGACGACGAAGATGTCGACGCGCGGCGACCGGCGGCGGACTGCTGCAGCTTCTTGCGTGCCGCAGCAGCCTCGGCAGGTGACAGGCGGGCGCCCGACGGCGCGCCCAGCAGCGGCTCGCGCTCGCGGTCAGCCATGAGCTGGGCGTCAATTTGACGGGCCTCGGCCGCGGCCGCGGATTCGGTGTAGTCGGCGTACTCGGCGTCAGCCAGGGACGCCTTGCGCTGGTCGATGGCGTCCAGCATGCGCCAGGCCACGGTGTTGTTGATCTTGTCCCAGGTGGCGTTGCACGCCTGGCGACGCGCATTGACGCCCATCTGCCGCCGCAGCGCAGAGTCGTGCGACAGAAGCAGAACCTTGTTCACAAAGCCCTCGAGGTCGGACGGTGGGACCAAGTAGCCCGACGTGCCGTGGTCGACAATGTCGCTGGGACCGCCTTCGTCGCGCGCAATGACGGGCACACCGCTGGCCATGGACTCGAGCACAACGAGACCAAACGTCTCGGTGATAGAGCAGTGCAGGAACATGTCGGCCGAGGCGTACGACTCGGCCAGCTTCTCGCCGACCTGGAAGCCGGCAAAAAGGACCTTGCCCTTGTCGATCAGGTCTGAGAACAGCGCCTTGCACTCGTCCTCGACGGCCGTGTTGCGGTTACCGCCGACAATGTACAGCTTAAAGGAAAGACCGCGGCGGTCGAGCTCAGTGGCCACACTGGCCAAAAAGTCAAAGCCCTTCTCACCAGCAATGCGCGCAACACACACGAGGATGATCTCGCCGTTGGGTGCCAGAGTCTGGCGCAGCGCGTTGTTACAGCGTGTGGGGTTGAACATTTCCGTGTTCACACCGCGGCGCAGGAGCTGCATCTTGTCGGCCTCGACGCCGTTCTTCTCGAGGTAGCGGCGCACAAAGCGGCTCGGGTAGAAGAGCGTCTTCACTGAGGGGTGGCGGAAAAGGAATCCCTCGACCTGCTGGAAGCAGTAGACGGCAAAGTCGCTGAACGGCGCCGGGAACAGGATTGCGCAGTAGCCTGCCAGATCGGTCTGGAAGTTGGCAAGCACGGGCACCTGGTTGAAAGTCGGCTGCTGGCGCACCTGCAGCATGACCTGGAAACCCAGCGACGCCGGACTTGCCAGGTAGATGAGATCGGGAGCGAGGCCGTTGAATGTGCGCGCATAAAGCGCCGACAGACGAACCGGGTAGACGATGGAAAGCTCTGGGTTGAAAGGAAGGGGGTAACCGTGGATGCGGATTTCAGGGTTCAGCGGCATGGTGGCCTCGGCGTCCTGCTCAAAGATTTGTGGTGATGGTGGCGGCGAGGGAGTGGCTGTGGGAACAAAGGTGTTGACCTTTGTGTGGTTGTGAGGAGCGACAACGGCCACGTTGGCACCGTTTGCACGCAGGTGGTTAACCAGCATCAGGGTCGTGCGCGAGACACCGTTGACGGGGCCAAACGATTCTGTGCACAGCAAAATGCGCTTTCCACGCAGGCGGTCGGGGAAGACGGAGATGTTATGGCCGCTGGGGTTTGCGAGGGCATCGGCCGAAGTGCTTGGCATCGGGGCGGATGGGGCGGCGGAGAGGCCACCGTAGATACCGGTATTGGAGTCGAGCATCGCTGTCGGCAGTTCTGCAAATGCCATTTTGTCGACGCTTGTGAATTAAGTGAGATGTAGTGAAAACGTTATGAAATCGATGTGATTGAGGTGAAAGGTATTATATCAAGCTGAGGCGTGTTAGTCGCACTTGGCTTTGCAGACTCTGGTATAGACTCGACGATAGCTTAACCAGTCGGAACAAACTGTATCAAAGTTTTCTCTGATGCATTGCAAACTCCCGCTTTATAACTGAACGTACTATTTTGGCCGGTACTGTGCAGATTCAATATTATCCGCACGAGCTGGGAGCTGAACTAAATGTCGAGGCGCACGTAAGGCCAAAACGGCACAAAGGGCAACAAACAGCGACAGGCTGCCAGTGGCGCACGAGCCGCCCTGCAAGATGTGGTTGGTTGGGGAGAAATGGGTGAGGAGGCGAGAGGCGAGGAGGGTAGACGGCCGACGGTAAAAATAAGGTAGCGAGCTGAATAGGCGATGTTGATTAGGCCGATGACAAGGTAGTATCGCCGTTAGAGATAGCAGGAGAGAAGAAGTAGAGAGCAGTTAGATGTAAGTGACTGGGTGAAGACAAGATGGACGACGTCACGACAGGAGGGGTGCTGGTTATATATGGTATGCTTATATAATGGAAGCAATGCCGTAATTAAAAGAGGAAAGAGGAAAGAAGAACGACAAGACCCTGGCGGGGCAGGCACGAGGGAGCAGACATGGAAATACTAATAGACAATCACGACGAAACTGTCAAAATAGAGTGAGTCTACGGCTGGCATCAATGTTGGGGGGAAGCCAGATCGGGTGGGGTGGCCAGAAGGAAGGCACGATGGTGTTAGTATTAAGTGTAAGAGGTCGGACTGCCTAAAATGATGCAGAGTAAAGCGCAAGAGGAAGGAACTACGACAACGACAATGACCCGAAAGAGAAAGAACGAAAGAACCGCAGAGGAAGAGGAAGGCACGAGGGCGCAGGCGGGGCAGTGAGGATTGTGCGAAGTAGAGACGGGCGCGCGACATCGTGATAGCTGAGACGGGAATGATTGGAAGATGGGGGGCACGCGGAGAATACATGGTAGAGGATAAGTGCATGGCCGGACCGCGCTTGCCCATCTCGGCCATTTGGACGGCACCCTGACCTTACTCTACTCTGTAAGTGACCTGCAGCGACCCTATCCTGTCCTTTATCACTTATCTTTGTCGATCCTGATTGTACTGTAGATGTGCAGATGAGGAAAGAGCAATGCAGTTTGTATCTTGGGATGGGGATGTGGAAAGAGCATTCTGCTATTTACTGCTGTTGGTCGCTCCTTCTAGATGCGTATCGACATACTAAGTAAATGCGCCTTCTGTATTTGTTATTGCTGCTTGTCAAACACGACAAAATAGGCAAGGGCATCACATCGGGACGGCGTGTGACCTCTTGCACTAGAATGCGCCGACCGCCTTTTCGTCTTCTTCTTCTTCTTTTTCGTCTTTCGCCTCTCCACGATGGTAAAGATAAAGCCATGCCGGCATTTGCCATTAACCGTTTGCCTTGCCTTGCCTTGTCTGCTTGCCATTGCCTGCTTATCTATGTCGATGCGCAAAGAGGAAGAAGTAGGAACAGGCGGCCAGAGCATCGAAATGTCGAATTGGCAGCCAATCAGAGGCGAGCACCCGACACTGCTGGGCCGGTCTGATCAAATCAGATGCGCTGGATGACCGGCGTGGTTGGGGCACGTGGCCAATCAGAGCACGCCGCTCCTGCACAAGCTGTCGCATCTGCGCTACCGTCGCAAACTCCAGTTGCAAACTCCAGCGCATGCCGGACAAACTCAACCCTGTACCAGATGACTTTCTTCCACTCTTCCATTGTGCGATGTGTTACAATGTCAAAGGCGACGCGTGACTGCCCGTCGAATCGGCTGCGCTGCCTTTGCCCTCGTGTGCGGTTGCTGGCGCAGTTTCTCGGTCATGGTCGAGGGTCTCTGGCACCCTCGTCTGTGTTGTGCCTACCTTTGTCAGTCTTCTGTCTTCTGTCTTTTTTGAGTCAACACTCTCTACACTCTCTTGCGTCATCGCGACGTGTCTGTGCTATGCTGCAGTGGATGCGCGATAAGACGATAAGCGACGACATCTTGCCATGTGAGTAGTCGTCAACAGTATGGAGCAGGCGAGCAGATGGCAGCGGAGTGCTCGTATTCATATGTTATATCCATACTCTACTCCAACACTGCACTCCCGTACTCGGTACGATGTACTGCCAACAGTACGGGCCCCTCACGTTCGCCGTGCCGCAGCGATGCATACCCTTACCCATAGGCCCATATTGAGTATGATATACTTCGTATCCAGTCGCAAGGGACTTTACCGTCGCGTTTCATACCGAGTAGACTACGGCATTGCCATCGCCAGCCGACGTCATCATATGCCGTGTGCACGTGTCTTTTCTACCGTTCGTGCTGTTCGTGTCTGTGTGCCACCAGCCTTGTTCGTTATCAACGCCTTTATCTAATCACCCGCATCTACTCGGTACTCGGTATTGTCTGTCATCACCTATGGATCACCAGACGCCAGATGTCTGTCTCAGAATGTCTTTAGAATGTCTTGCCTGTTCCCTGCTGTTGAAATGACACCAGGGACAGCAAATATGCAGAGTGCAGATATGCAGCGAACAAGAATGTGAAGAGACTTTGATAGACACGCAGAGCCAACGCATGCGAGACATCTACACCGCCGAGACGCAAACGGTAGATCGGCCACGGTGTCTGTTGTGTTTATTCTGTCTGATTCTGGTGATACTTGATGCTCATATTGATGCTCATCGCGATATTGGTTTAGATATTGATGATCGTCAACTCGATTCTTGCGGCTGTCTTTGCAGTATGCCGTCTTAGCCAACATTGTAACGAGTATCTTGTACACATACTTCGTACAGGTACCGTTACCTTCACTATTAGTCGAGCACCCCTTGCACTAGTAGCCGCCTGGACGCCGCTATGTCGAATACATCTCCCTGAGATTGCGTTGTGTTTATCCTTGCGTGTCTGGCCGGGGATGGTAATAGTCTATCGATCCTGATCAATGTCAATATCCGCAAGGCCGAGTATGCTGCACTGTTGACTTCCATAACTTGGTGATGCTCTCCCTAGAAAGGCGCACAGACAAAGACTGCAATTTTATATAGTGCTTTTAGTGGTAATACATAAATAGTCCGCTAAACGCACCGTCGTCGCACAGATAAGTGAGACTTGGCGGTCATAAACAGCCAAGGGGTTCCTTTGTTCTCGCATGGCTCTGCTCCCTTTTCTCTGCACCTGTAAGACGTCATGGTGTCCTCACTCGACGTCTGCTCTGTATCTCGTCAACACGAACAGCTCTGCATATTTCTCTGGCCTGATACCATCGAGAGGCAAGGCATCGTAAAGATTACCAGGATCGCCTCTGCACATCAGCATTACGAGCTCATTCTTTGTAAGATTTATACGATTCGATGCTTTCTTGTTGCCCTTGATTTTATCTTTCCGACTCCGAAATACGGGCTGATGTCTTGGCTCTCACTCGCGTGCGCAATTAAATTAAATGCAAGTTTAAATGGGAAATTGGCGCATACGACCCAAGACTTTTCGTCACATTTGATAGAGTAATTCTCTGTAAATACTCGAACTGCATTGCCAACGAGAGTAAGCACAAACCTTGTCTGCAATTGTTCTGTACATTAGATTCAGTATCTAATTGATCATCCTGCTCTCTTGTCTCCTGCAGCACATCCTCACCGCATCCATGTCTTACGACGTGTCCAGCATAGTTGGCCAAGTCTCCCGATACGGGCATGTCCCTCGCGACAGTCTACTGTAGTAGTGTCAGTAGTGTCAGTAGTGTCTTGTTCTTGCCTGATTCTGTTCTGTGTCTATGGCCTTGCTGTGTCTGTCTTCCTAGGAGTCTTCCGGTCTGCCTCTGCATGTCTGCCTGTCTTTCAGCATGTCTCCCATACCGCCAACTCGTGGCATCTTCTTCACATCGTGTCTTCAATATCTCATCTACTCTTCTCGTCAACCATCCCTCTGCTACGCTCTTTTCATCTCATGTACACACCCCACACCCTCAAGTCCCTGTATCTACTTAGTACTCCTCTCGCTCTGCTAGCCGCGTGCGTATCGACCCCTTTTCATTAGAATTATTCCAATATCTATTGACTAACTTTTATCGAGCATTTAACGTGATAATTCGATTTAATTTTGCATTTAATTGCAATATTAGCCCACAAGCCGCATCTGCAATTTGCCGGCGTGTACCTGTACCTCTGTATTTCCATCAACGTCGTTTCATCTCGCAATCTTCAACGTCATCTCCATCGTTTTGATTGACTTTGTTTCTGTTTGTTTCTTCCTTCTCTTCTGCTCTTCAGTCTTTTCTTTAGTCTTTTCTTCAGTATTTCTCTATCATTTCTTGATTCATGACACAGTACTTTCATCACCCTGTTTTCTCTTCTCTTCACCTCGCCTCACCACATCCTTGCTCACCTTCAACTAATACAAGGATGCCGATCATCACTACCATTTCCTCATTCTCTCTACCTCATGAAGTATCTCCCTAACTCTCAACTTAAATGCTAAATTTCCACTCAATTCTCACTCTATTCCTTTGATTGACGTTGCCCCGATAGCCACCCCACTAGCCCTGCTAGACTGCCTAGACACTGCTAGACACTGTTAGACTGCTGTTAGACAGAAACTGACTGACACTCTAGACACATCCCATGTCCATCGCTCTTACTCTTTCGGGCACCTCCCTCACCCCATCCCTTCCTCCTTCCTTTTAGGCTTGTAATCTTCCCTATCCCATCTGGCTCCATCCTTCCTCCCTCTCGTCTCCAGTCTCCAGTCAGTGCCCCTCGACGCGTCTTATGTCGAGTTGTCAAGCCGTCACCATCAGCCTCTATTGTCTGCTTCTTTGTAGAATTCGTAGAATTATGATGGATATGAATCTTACTTACACTCTGAATTCACAAAAAAGATAAAATCAAATAACAAACATTAAATCCAATCGACCCATGTCTCGCTGCCAACTCCCGCCTGTCTAGCACCAGCTCAACGCCACCAATTCCTGCCGCTCTTGTTTCTCCTTTCTTTCGTGATTCTTTGCGCTCTGTATTTAATCGTATTATTTAACTAATTCGTTTATTGTGCTCTCCTATCTTCCATCGACTCTCTCTTCCGTCTTTATATTCTCGTCTTTTCCTCTCACTTGTTGCCTCTTGCCTCCTCTTACTCCCCTCCCTCGCTCCTTCCTCATCTCATCTGCTCCCCTCCACTTGTCTCGACCTGCCTGTGGAGCCCCTTCTCTGCTCTTGCCCTTTCCTCCCAGGATCCCAGGCTGCTCCTTCCTTGACTCTCACTATCTGCAGCTCAGGTACTCAGTACTCACTCCGTGAGTATTAATCTCAGCCCAGCTCTCTGGTCGCCTAACTACTTAACTGGGCCCTCGCCCACACGTGTCCACTTTGCTCCGAGCTTGCTCTCCCCTGTCCGTCCCAGACGTTATAAGCTGCCATTCCCCTCCCCCTCAAGTCGAGTGCGTCCAGTCTTGAGTCTGAGAGCGCGTGCACCCTCTTACATACTCGACACTACTACACAATGGACGCTGCTCCAGCTGCCCCGGCTCTTGCAGCCGACGACAACCAGGAGTTCAGCCCCGTCATGCGCCCTCTTGTGCGGCCCACCGACGGCGCTGCTGCTGCTTCCTCGCCCGCCATTGCTGCTGCCAATGGCGAGATCCCTACCATCCGCACCATCTGCTGTGTCGGTGCCGGCTACGTCGGTATGTACTGTTGTTTTAGGCTTTCTTCATCCGTCTTGTACTAACACCACAGGTGGCCCGACTGCTGCGGTCATTGCTTTCCAGAACCCTCACATCCGCGTCGTCGTCGTCGACAAGGACCCCGTGCGCATCCGTCGCTGGAACTCGCGCCACCCTCCCATCTACGAGCCCGGCCTGGCCGAGATTGTGCGCATTGCCCGTGACGGCTCGCGCGAGTGCTCCGCTCCCGTCACCACCGGCGATGCTGCTACCTCGACGCCCCTGCCCTCGCGCACCCCCAACCTCATGTTCTCCACCGACATCTCGCGCTGGATTGGTGAGGCTGAGATTGTCCTGATCGCCGTCAACACCCCTACCAAGTACCGCGGTGCTGGTGCCGGCAGCGCCACCGACATGACTGCCTTCGAGGCTGTCACCGGCGAGGTTGCCCAGCACGCCCGTCCCGGTGCCATCATCGTCGAGAAGTCCACCGTCCCCTGCCGCACTGCCCAGCTCATGCAGGAGACCATGGCCGTCCACCGCCCCGGCGTCCACTTTGAGATTCTGTCGAACCCCGAGTTCCTCGCTGCCGGTACTGCCGTCAACGATCTGCTCTACCCCGACCGTGTCCTGATCGGCTCTCTGCCTACTCCTACCGGCCAGCTTGCTGCCGAGGCCCTGGCCAAGATCTATGGCGCCTGGGTGCCTCGCCACAAGATCCTGACCACCAACGTCTGGTCGTCGGAGCTTGCCAAGCTGGTCGCCAACTCCATGCTGGCCCAGCGTATCAGCAGCATCAACAGTATCGCAGCAATCTGCGAGCGCACTGGTGCCGACGTCGACGAGGTTGCCGCCTCTGTCGGCTACGATGCCCGTATCGGCAACAAGTTCCTCAAGGCCGGTATCGGTTTTGGTGGCTCTTGCTTCAAGAAGGACATTCTGTCCCTGGTCTACCTGTCCGAGTCGCTCGGCCTCGAGGAGGTCGCCGAGTACTGGCGCCAGGTTGTCACCATGAACGAGTACGCCCGTGACCGCTTCACGCACCGTGTGGTTAAGTGCCTCAACAACACCCTGCGCGGCAAGAAGGCCACCGTGCTCGGCTATGCCTTCAAGAAGAACACTAGCGACACCCGCGAGTCCCCCGCCCTCGAGATCATCAAGACCCTCCTGGAGGAAGGCCCCCGCGAGATTGCCGTCTTCGACCCCTGCTGCAACCCCGTCGTCATGCGCGAGGAGATCAAGCAGCTGCTCGGCGGCGACCGTGTCCTGCGCAGCGAGGGCGGCTCCATCGAGGTGTACTCGGACGCCTACGCCGCGTGCGCTGAGAGCAACGCCGTGCTCATCACCACCGACTTTGACGAGTTTGGCAGCAAGCCGCCGCTGATGGGCGGTGCTGCTGCCGCGGCGGCCGCCACCCCGGCTGCCAAGAAGAAGGGCCCCGTCGACCCGCGCCCCTTTACCAACCCGGCCAAGCCGAGCGAGAACGAGCTGCTGTCGCTGCACAAGTACCTCATCAACACGGCCACCGACTCCGCCACGGACCCAATGCAGCGCTACCACGCCGAGCCCGACTGCGACTCGACATGCCCCGACTGCGTGCTGGAGAAGCAGGGCTACAAGCTCAACGAGGAGTACAAGCCCAAGGAGAAGCTCGACTGGTCGCAGATTGCCCACAACATGCGCAAGCCGCGCTGGGTCTTTGATGGCCGTGGCTGTCTCGATGCCAAGGCCGGTGCCAAGCTGGGCTTCCGCGTCGAGAGTGTCGGTCGCCAGGGCCGGTCGTAGACATCAGCCTTGTGGTCTCTTGTTTATTTGTGGTCTTATGTTGATGACATTGATATTGATATTGATATAATGGAGTAGGGTTTGGTATAGTCATTGTTTGTTTTACTGTACTGTTGTATTACATGCTAAATCTTGAATATGATCATTGGATATACTTTTTGTTTTGTGTTCATGTCGTGAGTTGTAAGACGACTACCGCTTTTGAAGCGTAGTCTCGGCTACCCCGTTAGCCACCGAGTCATGCATTCGGTACATAGACGACCTTTCTTTCTCACGTAGTCCTCGTAGTCCAAGTAGCGAAGCGAATTAATAACATAAAAAAAAAACGGCAATATCATTAATCAAAACTATGAAAGGGATGCTCTGCGCTTTTCGCCCTTATTTCTCTATTGCCGCAGTATTAACGCATTACGCCAACAGAGACGGCATCCGTGGCGAACAAAAGACAAGAGACAAGAGACACGCAGATAGCTCTTGACGAGCCTTGTGTCATATCCTCGGACCAGTCGAAATGCCCGCCGCCGCTACTGCTGTTGCGCCATGCTCCGTCGTGTCATTGGTATCGTTGCAAGAAGGAAAGAGATGTCGTGATCTCGCTTATGCCGTGGGGTTGGCGTTCATCTGGGTTGTTAGCCTCGAGTCTTCTCCCGATACAGTGCTCATCGGCCCGCCTCTCTGCTTCTGCTCACCTTGCGCTTGCCGCCGGGGGCGGTGGTGACGTTGACAAAACGACGGGTGTACAGGTCGCGCTTGTGGGCGCGGCCCTTGGGGACCTTGGACTTCTCCTGGGGCTCGACCTTGGGGGTCTGCGACTTGACCTTGCCGGCACGTGCCAGAGAACCGTGAACCTTGCCCATTTTGGTGGTTTGTGTGTGTAGTGTTGATATGTGGTTGTAGAGAGTGATGCGAGTGCGTGCGATTTGATGCGATGCAGTGGTGATGGTGATGGCGATGATGGGTCAGGCGCGGCGTGGCGAGGCTTCGATTTTTAATGGGCTGAAGGGGATGAATATAGTCACGTGCATCAAAGTGGACCATTCTCACCGAATGACTAACATTTCGTCAATGGTCCACTTTTCTTTCTCTACTCTTATCTTATCGCCCCGCCACCTGTCGCGAGTTATCACTAACGGCTTCAGCTACGTCAACAGGCCTAGTAGAAACACATTCACCCTGTGACTCTACCAAAAACAATGGCCGACCAGATCAGCGTTCTCTTCTGCTGCATGGGCAACATCTGCCGGTCGACCATGGCCGAGGGTGTCTTCCAGAGCATGGTCAAGGCAGAGCCCTACAAGAGCCGCATTAGCAAGGTCGACTCATGCGGTACCAGTGCGTTTATTTATTTTTAAGACGAATATGAAAACAATACTAATGACAGTTGGTTACCACACGGGAGACTCGCCGGACGAACGCACGATGGAAACCCTGGCGGCAAACGGCATTACCGACTACGAGCACCGCGCCCGCAAAATTTCGGCTGCCGACTTTGACCGCTTCGACTACATCTTCGCCATGGACCGCCAGAACCTCAGCGATCTCGAGTCGTACAAGGCCAAGAAACCCGACAGCAAGGCCAAGGTGATGCTGTTTGGCGAGTACTCGGGCACGGGCTCGGCCAAGGCCGAGATTGTATCAGACCCTTACTATGGCGGGCGGGACGGCTTCAGCAAGGCGTACGAGCAGACAACGCGCTTCAGTAAGAACTTTCTGGCCGACCTCTTTGGGGAGAAGTGAGGGGAGGGATAGAAAATTGGGGAGTTAAATAAAGGCAAAAGAAACCTAGAAGGAAATGATAGAGAGCTACCGCTGTCGAGTGACGCGGATGCAGCCAAGGCGAGCAGCCCCATTGCATTATCGAATAGATCACATGCATCGCATTTTTGAATATATTGAATCCGTCAACGGCTAGACATAGTGCATACTTCTCTGTGTCGCCAGTCTTGCGTGTAGCCTGCTTGGCATTGAATCCGCCGACTGCCCGCGGCAAACACGTCTATCCTAGAGGCAAGAAGCAGGCATATGGAGATACCGGATGAAAAAAGCACAGAAGAATGAATGCAACGGCACCAGTCGGCTGTGCCTGGCTAAGCGCGCAGACCGGTGACTGGCCGCCCCCTCTCACCTCCATTGCCATACTTTGCGGTGCTCTGATCCTACTCCATACCTGGTATGAATCCTCGAGAGAATGTCCGCGCCAATCTGTCCAACGACAGGCCAGTATCTTCTGCCCTCTTCTTTAGATCTTGCTCTTATATTTTCTCTTTTAGTTTGCGGTCTTTTTTCAGGTCGACACGGCCTCTTCAACCGCCAGTCTTCCGCACCTCTGTCGGCCTGCCACGTTGTTTGGCCTAATTAATCCACAGTAGGCGCGTCAGGCGATGGCCGTCACTGACTAGAATGCGTCTAGAAGCGGCCGCATGAAAGGCCGCATAAAATATCGGCGATCCTGTAGGATCCTGGGCGCGGTCGATGTCATCTCGCGCGAGTTGACAACTGCGGTCGTAGACATCACAATTGGCGTGTCAAGACGTGTCAGGGAGAGCAGTGGCACTCTCAGTCTAGGCAGCCGTCATTCCTCAAGATTTTCTCATCTTTTCGTCCACTTGACATTCCCTTTTTCCTCTTCTCTACACCTAGTGCCCAGGGTCTGTCGCGCGCGGCTACAGGCGAGTCCCATCCAATGCTGCATTCTGATAGGGCAGTGGGACAGCTGTAAGATGAGAAGGAATCTCAAACGTTCATTTCTTGATATTCCTTGTATTCTATTCCAGTTCTGTATTCTTTTATTTTTGGGTCTTTTGATCGTTTTCTTGTATTATTTTGATTTCTTATCTGCTGTAATTGCATGGATTTTCCAAGCTGTTTGACCTGGCCCAGTCCCTGCCTTTGTTGTCTGTCGCTCTGCATTGACAGACCCTGAGTGCCGCAAGTGGCTAGCTGGACGACTACGAAGTAAAGCAGTTGCAGTTGTTTTTACTTCGTATGAAAAAAGCCAGCCTTTGGCGCCGACGGTGAGCTAGCACAAGTCAGCCTTCGCTCCTGTTGGCTGGTTGGTCCTTCTGCCTGCCCCTGTCTTCGCTGTGCGTAACTGTCAGATTGCCGGTGCATCACCCACACATGTTCTGTCCATGTATTCGGGTCGTGCAGTCTATCACCCATAAACATTTCATCACATTAAGCGCGAAACATTTCTGATATTTTGGGAAGGAAATAATGTTTAATAACAGATAATAAGATTCAAAAGGGGAAGGAATGGTCGTTAAGAACCAGTTGACAACTTGATATAATCAAGTTGAAAGGCAACGGCGCTCCTGCCGCAATCATAAATAGTCGTGCTTCCTTCCTTTTTGATTTCTTTCATCCCATCTGCATCCGTCTTCAGACTCTCAATCCTCGCCCCTGATTCCTTCGACTTCCATTCTATTTTATCATCTCTTTGTCTGCAGAGCAGTTGGCTGTATTCATAGACCAACAGCGTTGTCGTGTCCTACCAAGATACACATAACAAGCTTCTTCTTTGTCGTTCTTCTATTTTTATTTTCTCCTCCGACTGCCGTCTCTCTGCTCCTTCCCTCCTTCCAACTTCTTTCCTGATTTGCTTTGCTCTTTCTCTGCACCTTCTATTTCGAGATTCACTGCACTATCCCCACTCTTTTTCTACTTCTACTTGTGCCGCCTCCGTGTCGCACCTGCCCGCACGCGTCCTGTGTTACAGATTCTTTGACTTCCCAACTAGTTACAACAGTTGCAACTGGTTAAGTTATCAACTCTGGCAACGCCCTCCTTCCTGATTCACACTGCATCTGCACAATTACACGGCGCTCCTTAATCAGCCGTCAGCTTACTCTCGTACTCTGCGAATCTCACTCTTTCTCGCCATCCAGCCATTTTCTCTACCTGTCACAGCGCACTAGCCGCTTACATACACATACTTTCCGTCACTTTGCCCACACCCCGGCCGTTTCAGCCCCGCCATAGTCCATCAGCCCTCTCTTCCTTGCGCCTCGACCCCACCACCACCACCTGTCCGTTGTCGTGCCCGGCTAGCTTGTCGCTCTCGCTCGACCTTCTTTGACCTCGACCTAGCCTTATATCTGTCTTCCGTCGTCTTGGTTTCTGTTTTGTTCTTTCGATTCTGTTGACTCTGTGGACTCTAATTTGACGTCTCTTTACCGACCCATCCTTTCTCATACATCCATACCTACACCATGTCGGACCTGCAAGGACGCAAGGTCTTCAAGGTCTTCAACCAAGACTTTGCCGTCGATGAGCGCTATGTCGTCACCAAGGAGCTCGGCCAGGGCGCATACGGCATCGTGTGTGCGGCCGTGAACAGCCAGACTAACGAGGGTGTTGCCATCAAGAAGGTTACCAACGTGTTCAGCAAGAAGATTCTCGCCAAGCGCGCCCTGCGCGAGATCAAGCTGCTGCAGCACTTCCGCGGCCACAGAAACGTCAGTCCTGCTTTGTGATGTCTTGACACCGTCTTTCGCCAGCGGCACTAACTGACATTATAGATCACCTGCCTGTACGACATGGATATCCCGCGCCCCCAGAACTTCAACGAGACCTACCTCTACGAGGGTGAGTTCCTCCTCAGTATCGACCGCACAAGCAAAGCCAACAATGCTAACGAACAGAACTCATGGAGTGCGATCTTGCGGCCATCATCCGCTCCGGCCAGCCCCTTACCGACGCCCACTTCCAATCCTTCATCTACCAGATCCTTTGCGGCCTCAAGTACATCCACTCGGCCAATGTTCTTCACCGTGATCTGAAGCCCGGCAACCTGCTTGTCAACGCCGACTGCGAGCTCAAGATTTGCGATTTCGGTCTGGCCCGTGGTTTCTCGGTCGATCCCGAGGAGAACGCCGGCTACATGACCGAGTATGTCGCGACGCGCTGGTACCGTGCCCCCGAGATCATGCTCAGCTTCCAGAGCTACACAAAGGCCATTGACGTGTGGTCAGTCGGCTGTATCCTGGCCGAGCTGCTTGGCAGCCGGCCGTTCTTCAAGGGCCGGGACTATGTGGACCAGCTCAACCAGATCCTACAGATTCTGGGTACGCCCAACGAGGTGACGCTGGCGCGTATCGGCTCGTCGCGCGCCCAGGAGTACGTGCGCAACCTGCCGTTCAAGCCCAAGCAGCCCTTCCCGCTGCTGTTCCCCCACGCCAACGCCGACGCGCTCGACCTGCTGGACCGCATGCTCGCGTTCGACCCCAGCAGCCGCATCTCTGTCGAGGAGGCCCTGGAACACCAGTACCTGCACATCTGGCACGACGCTAGCGACGAGCCGGACTGCCCGACGACGTTCAACTTTGACTTTGAGGTCGTCGAGGATGTCGAGGAGATGCGCAAGATGATCCTGGACGAGGTGTACCGCTTCCGCCAGCAGGTGCGCACGGTGCCCGACCCGAACGGCCACGCGGCTGCTCAGGCCGCGGCTCAGCAGGCGGGTCAGGTGCCCATTCCCTCGGGTGGTGGTCAGTGGACGGCCGAGGACCCGCGGCCACAAGAGTACGGCATGTACCAGGGCGGTCTGGAGCAGGACCTTGCTGGCGGTCTCGATGCTCGGAGGTAGATATCGAGGCGGTGTCTGAAAACTGCACACACAAGCTATTATTTTGTTTATTGTTTTTGAACGCATCGTTTGGCTATATTTTTGCTCATATTTATTTACCTTGCTCTCTTTTGTCTTACTTGTCTCGTCTTACGTCTTACTGCCATTTCATCATCACTGGATAAAATTGACATGCCGGTCGCTTTGGACATTAAAGCTGAAATAACTTGCTATCGTATTCTACTTAAGTGTATATATTGTGGGTTGGCAGCAGGTCGCCGTGAGACGGAATAATATCTGTCAGAGTCGGATGCAGAACTGAATGTGGCGTCTGCAAGGCGGCTGATTATATAATAAAAGCTGCAGCGAGCGTCCCAAATAGGAAGGAACGATTCCAACGTCTTCGAGTTCACAATCGTGGTTGATTGTGTGTTGAAACGCGTTCTAGAACAGCGACCCAATTATCTATGAAAGAGATGCAGAGTCGACTAACAGTCCACATCTTCCTGCGAGAGAAAACTCGGCTCCGTACACAGGGCAAAACTGTTGGGATCCTGGACCCTCATTCTGAGAGCACATTTACGTCACTCCGTCGGTCTCGGTAGTGACTGCTAAATTAGGCAATTGCCTCGGCACCGGCCATGTTTACTAAGCTCGAAAACCGCCAGGCATACTGCTACGATTGAGTCCTTTGGAGAACTGCCCTGCACTATTGACGAGTTTGTGACTTTGCAAGCTTTTTTGTCGTCCAGTCTGCGAATGCGATGGCACCCAGGGCTCAATTAATCGCTTTAGCGCCGGGTTTGCGACAGTCCCGGTTCTCTGGGGATCCCAACGCGCCCGGACGCCCCTATTGGCCGTCGATAGCCTGGGGCACATCGTAGAGTCACAAGAGAGTTGACGACATCTTTGGGACACTGAATGTACATTTGCTTGCCATAATCGTCATCTATATATCTCGATGTCTACGTCTTGACAGAACGCGCCGTCGTTCTCGTTCTCGTTTCGTGATGATGTAATCTGTGCTCGGTCGCACCTGCCGCAGAAACAGCGTTAATAGAAAATAGCGTGCATAGCTGCGATAGCTCCGTGCTAGTTTCACCGTTCCGTCCGCTTTGCTCACCACACCTAGTCTTGGCAATCACCACGTTCCACTTTCCTATCTATCCATCTATATCTACATCTCACCCCAACTTCCTCGTATTTCTATTTCTTCATTTTCATCCTCATGCTCAAGTGCAGCGCCGTGTTTTGTTTCCTGCGTGCCGCCCCGGTCTGGCTGTTTGTTCTTACCGCCTTACTCGCTGGTATCATTGCCAGCAAAGCCCGGTCATTGTCAGTGACAACAACTGAAGACGACAGGCCGAAAACCATCAAGAACAAGAAGAAGACGCAGCCATAGGGTCCCCACGCTCTTCGCCGTCTCCCTCTCCGGCCCCCTCACCCTACTCCTCCTCACCGTCGCCCTACTCTCTTATCCCGCTTATCCGGTCCATCTGGTTCTTCGTGTTCCCGCAGGCCACTCCCGCCATGGGCTCCTCGAAACCCTCGAAACCATCGCCACCCTCCAAGTCCGACAAGATGGCCTCCTCTGCCTCACTCACCAATATGTCTACTGTCATGTCCTTGGTCGGCGTCGCAACGGCCGCCTCGGCAGTCTATGCCGGCCACTCGCTTGTGTCGCGCGGCGATCTGCAGTCTCTCGCGCTGCGGTTCCTGACCGGCCCCGGCCGCACATCGCGTATCCTTCTGACGCTGTTTGTCGCGTTCAACCTCAAGAACATGCCGTTTGTGTGGACGCTGCGCATCTTTGGCGCCATGCTGCGCCACACCTACTGGCCACGTAAGCCGCTGCCGCAGACAGCGCTCTTCCACTACAGCATCACGCGCAGTCACACGTCTCTCATGGAGACGGACTACAACCTGCACAAGTCCAACAGCACATACTTTTCCGACCTCGACACGAGCCGCACACACCTCGTCATGTACCTGTTGGGGCCTGGTGTGGCCGCAGCCGGCCGTAACCAGCAGACCAAGATCGTGTGCTCCCCTGACGACCCGTCCAAGGCGATGCCGGGCAGTTTCGGCGTCGGGCTGGGCGGCGTGTTCTGTTCGTTCCGCAAAGAGATCTCGCCATACCAGCCGTACGAAATGTGGAGCCGGGTGCTGTCGTGGGACCGCAAGTGGCTGTACATTGTGACACACTTTGTCGTCAAGGGCAAGGTGAAGCCGGCGTCGTTTGACGGCCGTGCAAAGTCGGGCAGCAAGTCGGCAAAGTCGGAGTGGACTGCTGAGGACGAGGCCAAGTTGCAAAAGTACGTTATTGCGACGGCTATCAGTCGGTACGTATTCAAAATGGGTCGCTTCACAGTACACCCGGCGATTCTGATTGAGGCGAGCGGGATGCTGCCGGAGCGGCCGGGCACCATGGGCTGGCGCGGCGGCCCCGATGCGGTAGGCGATCTGAGCCAAGCGGTCGATGCTGAGGCTGCAGGTGTAGAGAGTGAAGAGACTTGGACTTGGAAGGATGTCGAGAGAGGGCGGCGCAGTGGCATGGTGATTGCCGACCGGTTTGCAGGGCTTGACGATGCCGGCCTGCTATTTGACGGCGGCAAGAATGGAGCCCTGGGCATTTTTGGCCCCGGCTGAGATGTAGGAGGTGTATACAGCACACATTATTAGAGAATCATTACCGATACGAAGCATAACTAGACTTTAGACATAACTGTTCATCACATAACTTTACACTGTAGGGGTACATTTTTTTATTGGTTTTGTGAATTTGTCAAAAATATCAAAATGTCAAAACAAAAAGAAAGAACTAGCTATGAAATCAGCTGCACACAACCTTTCCGTCTCATCAGTCACCAGGACCAAGCGGTGCATGTTTTCGTTGCCTACAGAAGATGGACCGGCTTCCCAAGCGTGTCCTCGATGTTCTCCAGCACCCAGTCAATCGGCGTCGCCAGCGTAACGTCAATATCCGCCGTCTGAAGGTTGCCCTGGCCAGGAATGGCCGACACTGTTGCAGGGCGGTATCCCGGGGGTGGGTCCAAGTTTCTCTTGGCCGAGTCGAGAGCTGCCGTGGCTATTTCGTCGACTCGCGCTTGGCCTTGGTCTTGTGCAGTTGGCAGGGGGGCAGGGGGGCGCTGGTAGACGCGGCCAAGAGCAGACCGACCTGCACCGGCATCGATCATGGCAACAACGCAGCCATCAAGGCCTACGACCGCCGATCCAGAGTCGCCAGGCTCACTGAACGCCTCCTTGAGCCGGTCATCGGGGAGGTCGACTGTGCTGCCGGTGTCCGTGGGGTAAATGAGGAGATGAAAGGCCAGGACGTACCGGCTGCCTCTGAAAGGCATTCTCACGACTGCCTCAACCTCGTTTGTGAGACCCAGAGTGACACCGGTTTTTGCTCCTTTCTTGATCACAAACTCGGAGATGGGCGTGGCAGCCTTGGCCTTGGCCTTGCTCTCATCTTTGGGCGTGTCCGTGGTGTTGAGATAACCCGGAAACCGGGTTCCTTTCATCATCAACATGCCCTGTTGTCGACTAAACAGAAATTCCATGACACTGCGAGCGGCGGGGTAGTGTTTCGTGATATGAAGGTACAGTTCCGTTGCTCTCGGGCGGCCGGCAAAGATTTGGTTTGGGGGTCGGTGTGCCAACACGGCTTCTTGGGCAGACGCTGTAAGCTCAATCAGGGCCCAGTCCGACCAGTGATTCTTGGGAGTTGGTCCGAGCGGTGCCGATGCCAGCACATGGCCTACCTCGCGGCGCTTCAAGTCCTTATCGTCGTCGTCATCGCCATAGTTGTCGCCGTACGAGCTAGAGGCTGCATTCTCAATAGCTTCGCGCAGGGGGGTCAAGCTGGATGTGACAAAGGTAAACAAGTCGTCAATATCGTCAGTGATGTCTTTCTCGCCCATTTGAGACCCAGTCAACTCCCAATTCTTGGCAGATCTTTGGGCATAGCCGGTGATCTCCTTCCCTTTATCTTTGAGCTTGTCCGCGGCCATCGCCAGCGCTCTCTTTTCGCCCCAGAGAATCTTGAATTTTCCAGGGAGTTGCTGGTTGTCCTGGTCCATTTGGTTGTCTTGGTGTTCCTGGAACGCGTACGGGAGGCTGTGGTCATGGTTGTCACCGACAGCAACATGCCGCGAGGTCAGTGCTAGCACCTTGCTGGCGGGCTTGGGGCCGGCGTGCAAATAAAGACAAAGGCTGCCTGTGGCCGCCGTCTGTTCGTACCCGCTTCCACTGGCCACTGGCTTGGTGCGCTGAAGCATCTGCCCTGGGAAATTCAGAAATTTCCGGGGCACGGTCAAAATACGGTCGGCTGCTTCTGGCGATGGCATGAATGCACCGACCTTGTTCGCCTTGTCGGTGAAATCCAAAGAAGTCAGCTTTTCCAGGTCGTGATCCTCATCGCTCAAGGGGATGATGTCGGTGTCGTAAGCCTCGACCTGGACGTCTGTGAAGTCTCTGTACTCAAGAATTTCCTTGCATCGCAGCACGGCTCCCATGGCAACAGTCTCGACTGTGGCCGCGGGAGACTCGTGGGCAGCAACGGCTTGCTGAAGTTTTTCAAGGTTCATTCCAAGGAGAAGAGTCACTTGCGATGTCTCGCAGTCCTCGTGGCGTCTCTGGTGCAGGCGGTTGATCCACCTCATTTTGATCCTGGTCGGGTACATGATAGTCTTGATCGTGTTGAGTGCAGGGCTACCGACTTGAGACGCCAGGTGTCCAATAATCTCCGGCCAGGCCTTGATCAGGGGATGCGCCTCGTCCTCGTAAAAGGGACCATCGATCGGCCCCAGGTGCTTCCGAACAGACTCAGCAGTCCATGGCAAAGGTGAAGCATTGTCGCCGTAACTTGCACGCTCCTCGGGCGAGAATGGGGGTGCCTCTGGCGGCCAAGGGTCTGTTCCGGACCTGGCAAGGAGCCGAGGTTGGGAAGGGAAGCCTGCGTAATACGAGCTAGCCTCAAGCTCGCTGAGCTCATACTGGATTTCTTCAGCGTCCATGTCCACGCTGATGTCGGCCGTCTCCTGGATGGTGTAGAGAGTCTCAGTATACTCTTCCGACTTCTTCGTGGTGTGGGTGATGGGGGGGGTGGTCCGTCCTGTGGACGCCGAGCCGACGGAGCTGCTGGTTTCGCTGGAGTTTTGCTGGCGACGAGCTCTGGCACTGCGAGAGGTTGTTTGCAGTTGAGTTTTTTCTTGTTGTTGTAACTGCTGTTGTTGCTGCTGCTGCTGCTGTTGTTGCTGCTGATGCTGCTGTTGTTGCTGCTGCTGTTGTTCTTGCTGCTGCTGTTGTTCTTGCTGCTGCTGTTGTTGCTGCTGCTGCTGTTGTTGCTGTTGCTGTTGAGCATCTGCAACATTGGTGTTCTGTCGACGACGAATGCGCTGAGATCTGCGAAGTTGAGATCTGCGAAGTTTGTTCTTCCTGGCCATGATTGCGCTGGTCTGGGGCTTAAATAGAAAATGAAGGGGTCAAGTCTACTAGTAGCTCGGTTCTTTTGCAAAGTCTGGTGAGTAGACAGTGGCGAGAACAGATGACTTGGTCGATGGACGCTAGTATGATATGAACGAGAGAAGGACTGAAGATGATATATACTCTGGGCGTGCATCTGTGAATATTTGACAAAAGTCTGCAAATCTTTCAACTGCAAGCTTATTAAGTCCCTTCCTCATCTGGTTTCTGTGAATTTCGCAGCCACGTATTAGATAATCAAGACAAGTACGAGTTGCCGTTTGCATGGTCTCTCTTGGTTTTGTGTGTTTGTCTGTTGTCTAATTTACTTTACCGTCCACGCTTCCTATCACACGCCCCTCATCGTCTCGTCGTCTCATCATTTAGTCGTCGCCACCGTTGTCCCCGTCATCCTCCTCGTCGTCACCCTGCCTGTCAACCTTCTTCCTCTACATTTTGGACTTATTCACTAGCCTTCAGCTGCTGTTTTCTGTGGCAATTCTTAATGTTCTCAAATACTGTTGTTTTGCTGGCTCTTTTCGTTTGCCCTTTACCACTCTGCAATTTGTGAATGTACAGAACCTAACGAGTCTACAAAGTCGTCTTCAAAATAAGTGGGCCACTTTGTGTAAGTGCAGCCATGTGATTGGATAGTGGACTCCCGCAGATCACTATATGTTGCGTTAAATACACTATTTGTTGGATTACGGGACCACGGGTTGCCGTCGGGAGACGAAGCTTATACGGAGACGGTGGTTGCCCTCGCCTATTGATACCGTACCGTGTGCGGTACCGGCTGAGACACCCCCTGTATGACAGCGTTGTTGGCCCTAGAGACGTCCTCTGGGTCCCTACAGTCCTCCACCCTTCATAGAGCCCTGAATCCTTATAGTCTAGATAGTCTTCTGGATCCTCATCGACTTTAATCTATTTTATTCATTTCATTCATCAGAGTGCTTCCCCCTCCACTCCATAATATTTGTTGAGCCATGGTTACGTAGGGCAGAGGCTGCAGAGAGTCTTTGTCTCCATCAGGTGTCTCACCACCTCCTGCAGACTGCTGCTTCTGCCCTAGCATCCTCTCGTTTCCCTCCGAAAAACATTTTCGGGCTTCACTGTGTATCATATAGAGCCCTGCGGCGTCCATAGCCATGGTAGTCTTCCCTCTTCTGCTTTTGGATTCATTTCGTTACTTCATTCCGTCACTCTATATGTATCTCCTACTATTTCTTGGTACCATGTTCTTCTCATCGTTCATTTGCAGAAGTACCGTCTTTTTTAGTAATATTCAAATTAATACAAAACCACACCACGCTTTATAACAGAGCACAAAAAAAAGATCACGGCGAACGCGATAAAGACAGGACGATGCAGTGTGTATAGTGGAAAACATAAGATGGCAGCAGATGACAGTGATGATGAATGGTGGCGGACGATGGCAAACACAAAGAGACGTAGAGACAAAAAGGGACGAAAAGAGACCAAGAAAGACCAAAAAATATCAAAAGAGACGAGGAGAGAGCAAACAAAGAACAGCCCAACATATGCAGCGATGCCGCAGCTCATCTAATAGTCGCCACCGTTGCCCCAGCCGTCACCAGAGTAGTTGGCAGAACCGCCCCAGCCGCTCGTGTCTGCAGCAATGCCCGTGTCGATATTGATGTCCAAATTAACATCCAGGCCACCGCTGCTGCTGTTAGTCGGTATGGCAAAGGGTGTTTGCGTTTGTGCCTGCGTCTGCGTCATCTGGCTCAAAAGATTGGAAAACGCATTGTCGCTCGTCGACTGGCTGTTGAGAATGTCGGCAAACGCATTTGTCTGGTTGGCCTGCCCGGTCTGAGCCTGCGCCAAAATGTCGGCAAACTGGGGTTGGTTCGCTTGGTTTGCTTGAGCTTGGGCCAAAAGGTCCGCAAACTGGGGTTGGTTTGCTTGGTTTGCCTGTGCCTGTGCGAGAATGTCGGCAAACTGTGGTTGACTCGCCTGATTGGCCTGGGCCTGGGCTAGAATGTCGGAGAACTGCGGCTGGTTCTGCTGCTGCTGCTGCAACATTTGATTGAACTGGTTCATCTGCGCCTGCTGCTGCTGCTGCGCCTGCTGCAAGATCTGATTGACTTGGGCCTGCTGCTGCTGTTGCTGTTGTTGCAGCATCGACTGGAACGCATTGTTTTGCTGTTGTTGCTGTTGCTGCTGCTGTTGCTGCTGCTGACTCGCGTGATGGTTTTGGATAAATGAGTTGATCACATGGTTCGCAATCGTCTCACCCGGTGTCGGCTCGCTTGAAGTATGATGTGTGCTTTGTGTGCTGTGGGATCCACCACCACCCGCCGCGCTTGTATTATGTCCACCTGCAGTACCTCCTGGCGTGCCACCATGTCCATTGGAGGCAGTTGAGGCAGAATAGTACTCGTCAGCATGGCCAACAGTATTGCTACTAGCATGGCCATTACTGTGACCTCCGTGAGGGTATCTGTCCTGTGCAGGAGACGAAGCAC
Source organism: Ophiostoma piceae (assembly GCA_032248835.1). Lineage (NCBI taxonomy): Eukaryota > Fungi > Ascomycota > Sordariomycetes > Ophiostomatales > Ophiostomataceae > Ophiostoma > Ophiostoma piceae. Next base: position 2,982,688 of record CP135122.1, read on the forward strand.
TAGCTTGTGCAGAAGCCTGTCCTATCGGGTGAATGGGGCCGATGGGAACACCTGAAATGCTGCCCGGTGTAGAGGCAAATGTTGGTGACTGAGCTGATGCTGGCTGTGGAGCAGATGCAGTTCCTAGAGATTGCCCGCTCGATTGTCCATCGGGATTGGTGTTGGGCGGAGCAAACGTGCTACCGGTTGTACTCCCGGGAGTCTCCAACGTAGATGCAGCATATGTGCTGGATGTACCAGACACTTGACTAGGAACTTGTCCAGGCACTTGGCCTGGTACCTGACCTGCCTGGCTTGGCACCTGTCCCGGAACATACCCCGGGACCTGTCCGGGAGGTGCCGAGATGCTAGAATGAGGCATTCCGGGGTGGATCGGCGGGGGTGTAGCATGCTGTTGTAGCGGAGACAATGGGGTACCGGCCTGCATCTGGCCCGGGGCCGTCTGCATTGTGGGGAGTGGCGGTCGTGCAGTGCCTGCAGCTGCCGCCTGCTGTGCGGCAAAGAGTTGCTGGGCTTGCTGGAGCTGCTGTGCCTGCTGTGCCAGTTGAGCTTGCTGGGCTTGCTGCTGCTGGGCCAGCGAATTTCGCTTGTAGTTCTGATGAGACGCATACGCAGTACTGCCAAGTTGCGCACCAGCATTTCCCGTCAGGCCAATACTCTCGCCCACAAGAGCGCCGCCGATAGCAAACGCTGTACTCTTGATTGCTGGGTTCTTCATCATCTTGGAAAAGAACTTCTTGCCACCGGCAATGCTGCTGGACGCAGCAGCGGAGACCGATGCAGTGCTTGACGGGCGCTGCGGTGCCATTCCCACGTTCATGCCCGGTGATGACGTCGCCGCGTGTGGTGGTGGGCGGTAGGACGTAGCTCCGGGCGCCTGCGCCTGTGATGACTGAGTCTGTTGGGCTGGCTGGGGTGTATAGTGCTGCTGGGGATTATATGTGTTTGGCTGCTGGGAATTGTACATCTGCTGGCCGGGTTGTTGTCCAGGCGCATTGTGGCTAGGAAGAGGCATTGTATTTGCGTGCTGCATATGGGGCCGGAACTGCTGAGACTGCTGCTGTTGCTGTGGTAGAGTCTGGGGCTGGAGCTGAGGCTGGGGCTGGGTCTGGGGCGGCGGCGGCGGCGGTGTGCCATACATCCGGTTTGGCAGTGGCGGCGGAATACCACCCATCACAATCGGCGGCCCCGGGAAAAACGGCTGGCCAGGAGCCTGGCCTGGCAGGTGGGCGGGCAAAGACATACGGTGTGGATGTTTGCCAGAGGCTTGGTCAGGTGTTTGGCCGGGTCCTTGACCAGGAGGAGGCTGGAAGTGCAAATTACCAGGAAATGGTTGCTGCTGCTGCTGGGACTGAAGCTGAGCACTCTGCCCAGGTTGAGCAGCCTGCACATGTTGAGCCGGCTGGTACGCTGGAATGGCATTTGGTAAAGGTTGGCCATACATGGACATTCTCTGTGGTTGGCCGGGAGGCGGCGGCGGTGGCGGAATACTAGCACCGCTACCGATGCTGGAGATGGATGCAATAGAATTACGGTGAAACGCGTTGGAATGCTGTGCAACCGGTGGTGTAGACGGTGCTTGTTGCTGTGGGCCAGTAAAGGATGCCTGGAGAGGCTGGGCTGGCAGGGCAGGCTGAACAGGCTGTCCCTGTGGGCTAGGAGCACTGTGTATCGACTGTGCAGAGTGGGCAGAGTTGACTGAGTGGACGGAGTGCACTGAATGAATGCTCTGGGCCGGTGTTGAAGCGCGGGGCGGCTGCGGGCTAAACTGTTGTACTTGCTGCGGTGGCTGCCAGCCGGCAGTGCCAGAAAGTGACGACAGAGACGATACAGAAGCACGGTGAGGCGTACCTCCGCCCATGGTTGGTGCCGGTGAGGGGGTTGATGCAGGAACTGGCGACTGGGCCGCCGTTTGTGGCGACGAAGCACCGCTTCCAATCGGCTTTCTTTGGACGGTCGGTTTTCTCTGGATACGCTGTGGCTGAGATTGAGGTTGAGGCTGAATATGCACTGGTACAGGTGCTGGCGCCGGTGCCGGTTCCATGGCGGGTGCGGGTGCATGTTGTGGCTGGAGGGGTGCCGGCTGCAGCTCGTCAACCAGCATCAGTCCTGAATAGGCTTCATTTATAGATGTCAGACCAGTAGTAGGTTTGGAAGCTTTGCTCGGTGGCGATGATGCACTCTCTGCTGCCTTGGGAGGAATTGGAGGACTGGCACTGGCAAAATTGGCGGACATGGATGGGGCTAAAGCTGGAGCTAGAGCTGGAGGAGCCGGGGTTGGAGTCGAAATCGGAGTTGGAGCTTGATCGGGCAGTGCCGAAACAGTCGACGGTGGCCTCGGCTGCTGGAGTGCATCGGGCACGGCCACATCTTGCTGTGGCGGCGGTGCAGGCGATCGAGGCGATTTCGGTTTCAGCGGCGCGGGTATGGCATCGTCGGCCATCATGACACCAAACGAAGCTGTTGGTTGGCTGCTCTGGGTAATAGATGCAGGCTCCATTAGAGGCGTCTTGGGCATCGGCGGCATTTCCAGGACTGCTGGTGCTGCTACTATTTCTGGCTCGGGGATTGGCGGCATCTCGACCTTTGCATTGGCAGCTGTGATCGGAGGTGACGATGCATCGGCTGGCGGTGGACTAGAACGAGAAAACCGGAGCGGTGCGGGCATAAGCTCTGGTTTAACTGAGCTTCCGGTCTTTTCAGAACTGTCCGGTGTCTCAGGTATCTCTACAGTAGCAAGATCTGGTATCTCAGGCGGTTGGAGAACAGGTAGCGTGCAGTTGAGAGGTGTGATGTTCGGGGGTTCCTGACCCTGGGCAGGAGGTCCTGGTATCAATGCAGCAGGTGCCGAAAGCAACGGTGCGGGTACAACGGGCAGTGGTGGTGGTGTCTTTTGCGCACTCGGTGCTGGACGCAGAGCCAGTGGCACATCGTCCGGGTTGTGGTTTGATATTTTCTCATTCAGTGTTGGAACGGTTTCTGACGACTGTGTTCTGACGGCTGCAGAGGCAGGTTTGAGCACAGACGGAAACCTGTTGACGCCAGTGTCGGCCGGTGCAGATAATGGTGGTGGGGGCGTGTGGAGGATAGGCTGCGGTGATGGCTGTGATAAAGGCTGTGGTGGCGTCTGGATAGCAGGTTGCTGCAACACCGACACTTGATCTTGAGGCGATTCGGAAGGGCGGTATGGCTGGACGGTTTGAGCTTGATCCGGTGTTGAAGCTTGTGGGGCTGCCACCAGCTCCGGCGTCTTGGCCGCAATGGGCTCGTTGGCCAACTCTGCATAGTGGATGATGGGGCCGCTGTCAAGCTCGACGGCCGGCGGGTGGGACTCTTCGGCGCATAGCATGGTCTGCTCGGTAGGCAGCTCAGAAATGAAGCCGACCGGGGTATCGGCAGACGGAGAGAAGTGGCGGCCGAGGGCGCCGACGTCGGGCAGCTCGTAGACGATGGTAGGGGGTATCATGGGTGGTATTTCCTGGGGATCAGGCGCAGCAGCCTGAGCTGCAGTCAGCGTTGCCGTTGCCGTCGCTGTCGCCGCAACCGTCGCAGTGATGCTTCGGTCTGCGGTTTCTGGCGTGTTGGCGGTCTCGACAGTTGCGGTAGGATTTACGGGAGCAGAGTCTACTTCTGCTGCGGGCATGTTGGGTGTGGTGAGGCGTGTTTCGGGTGTCACAGGTGCCGGCAGCGTCTTCTCCTTGTCCTCGGGCAATTTGTCCTCGTCTTCTTCCTCGACGGGCGAGACGGGCACATCGTTGTAGGAGGCCGGGCCGAGGTAGCCACCAAACATGTCGTAGGACGAGTTGAAGTCGAGCGTGGCGGCAGAGACCGGGGCCGGGCCGCTGTCATCGTCGGGGCCCATGGCAGACACGGCCGACATGGCGGTGGACTGGCGTTTCGGCATGCCGGAGACTCTGCGCTGGCGGTCGCTTTCGAGCTGTTCTTCAGGCGTTGGAGTGTATGAGTCGGAGATCTGGGGCAAGGCGAGGTGAGAGGCGGGGCCAAAGTTGTCAAAGTAGACGGGAAACTCGTCGCCGTCTTTGGGAAAGGAGTACTGGACGGCGCCGGTGGGCTTGTAGCGGTAGAACCAGCGGGCGCCATCGTAGTCGAATTCCCAGCCGGTGGGCAGAGACGCCATGATGTATATGTGCTTGTGTTTGTGCCGGTAGTGTCTATTGGTGGTGTCTGTATGTCTGACTGAAAGCTATCTCAAGCAGTCTGAATGCCTTTGCGACGGGACGAGGGGGTCGGTCAGCCTCGCGTCGGAAAGGCAGACAGGGATAGACAGAACAGATGAGGTATGAGGATGCAAGCCCGGCTGCTCGCTGTAGCGTGTGGTGTCTTCTAGTCTTTGTCTGTGTGGTGGGTGATATGGGTCTATCTGGCCTGTGATCTATGGTCTATGATGTTTGTGGTCTGGATGGTGTCGTTCTGTGGTAGTCGACGCCAAGAGGCTGTGGGGGAGGCGCGCTGGTCATAGAGGGCTGGAGGAAGGTGCGCGGGACTGCTCAGACAAAAAGGGTAGGAGCATTCAGCAAAGACCCGAACAAGAAGGAGTCAACGAGAGACCCTGAGATGAGATCAGGAATGCGAGGAATACGGGTCAGAACGGTCAGGCTAGTTGGGGTTGTGCCAGATAGCCTCGCCGGAGAGTAGGCCGATCAAGCCAGTTCGCCAAGCTGTATCTTACTCAGTATGTTCAAGGTTAGGCCAGCCGGCTACAAAGTAGTTTGACCAGTGGTTAGTCTTCACGATGAGGGGCTGGTGGCCGTGGAGGCAGGCGCGGGTGTGCTTGCTTGCTCCTTCCCCCTGCTTCCCTCCTTCCTCGCAGTCTGCCTCCTGCCGTTTCCATTATTGTCGCGCTCAAGACGGTCTAGCCTGCGTGTATTAGACCCTTTGGGGAAGCATAAGCTCAATCAATAAAACAATAAAAGTGCTGCAAGATAAAATGTAGAAATACAGAAATAGCTGCACCGTATCTGGCAGTGCGGCTGAACGCGATTTTAGCAATTTAATTTGGAATTAATTTAATTGCATTCTCGCGACGGCTTTTCGTCCTTGTCCGATGTATCTCACCTTGCTTTGTTTCACGCGTGAAGTTCTCCAGAGAGACAGAATACAGCTCCCATGCTCACAATCACAAGATAGCCATCAATTACGATATATCCCAACTGGCATCGTGGACATCAACCGTCGACTGACTTCATCTGCTGGCGCTAGTCTGGATTCCGCCCACGGGCGGGGCAGCCCGCTGTATTGAGTATTACCAGTATGACTAGCTTGAGCTTAGCGCCTAGTAGTACAGCAAGTGGGCCCTGTAATACAGGCTCTGGCGCCGCATTTTCACCGGAATACTGAATATCTTACAGAGTATCCCGTCGACTGTTCTGGCCAGTAATTTCAGTGAATTTTGTCTCTGGTGATATGATAGACGTGATCTGGACAAGCAAAGATCTACAGTCCTAATGTACGTGGCGGTGTCGCATTCTACCGTTGCAATATTGAATTCGTCGTGAAGACGCACCTATCAACTGTAATTCTAGTTTCAATAGCCGAGTTTAGTGGGGACAGTGGGGTTGTTAGGTAGAATTGGTGCTGATAGCTGTGTTGATCGAACTGCGGCAACGAGGTGCATCGTGTAATGGTGGTGTTTGGCAAGGTAGATAGATGAAGGTGTTGTTAACATTGCTTGGTTTATTCTGTATTTAAATATGTACTCAGTCAAGTAATAGCACGTGTACATAATTTAAAATTAAACAAACCTTATTCTCACTGTCGGAAAATTATGTCATCCATCGTGTCACCTGGCCCTGTACGGTCTACGTCTTCCACATCTCTCGATAGCTTCACTTCAAGACTAAACATCTAGCTATACCGACTATATGTATACCACCTTTAAGAAAAGAGGAGGTCCGAGTACAGTCACCGTTCGCATCGTCGAATTTAAACATTGCCATCATCACCGTGAGCACCGTGATCACCGACCGAGAGCGAGTATCCCGACTTAATTTTATTTTATGGAAATTTCAGTTTGTAAATTATATGTAAATATTTACATTCAATCGTTTTTCTTGTCACAAAAGTGCTCGTGTATTATTTATCAGCGACTATTTAATATATACGTAATTATTTAGCAATATAAAGACTACCATTATATTTCATAGTTATTTTGAAACTTTGATTTAGAAACTATCGATACGTTCACCTGTGAAACAAAACCAAACCATTTACACGTTTGTACGATGACCAAGTTCAGCCATCGTATTGGCTGCGGCTGCGGTTGGCGGGAGATACGCGCGCTCGAGGTCAAACTTGCTCTGCCAGAATAGCCACCGCTCGTAGCTGAGAACTTTGTCTGCTGCGAACAAGGCGCTCGACAGCGGCCCCGTTTCCGTTTCAGTGGCAGTGTGTCCCTCGAAGAGCGTGTGCAGAGCCGGTCCGGCATACAAGATCCACTGGGCCGCAGCCGTCACGGAGCATTGCCTGACGTCCTCGTTGGTCTCGTCGTTCTCCTCCAGTGCTTCCCGCAGCGTCCAGATGCCGAGGTAGTACCAGGGCACCAGGCCAGCCTCAAAGAGCCGGGCGGCGAGTGCGTTGGCGTTGACCCAGTCTCGAAAGGGTGCATAAGAGTCGTCGTCACCAGAGGGGGCTGCATTGATGTTAGTCAACGTTCTATATGGTCGTATACGTCGGGCTATAGGAGACCTACTTGTCCACGACTCTTGCAGGACATTTTGAAGCCCTTCAAGATGTACCCAAATACTCTGCTCGTCACCATCATCGCCGTCTACGGGCAGAGCCTTGAGTGCCCGAACAAGCTCGACGACTCGGGTCTGAAGCTCGCTGTCGTATGGTATCTGCTTGGCAACAAGGACAACGACCTGCCAGAACTCCAAGAGAAAGCTTGTGGTCTCCTCGGCAGCTTCGCCGCCGCCCAGGGCCCGCTTCGCAGGGTTGAGACGGTCAAGCTCAGCCGCGGTGGCGCCTGCAGTAGCATCAACCTCCGATGCAGCGGCGCTGCCGGAGACAAACCTTGTCAGGATTTCAAAAACGCTCTTGGAGACGTGCCACGGGTCGTCGTCCCGAAGCTCAAACTCGAGCGGCTCTGTCTCTGATGCCGACATTCTGGGTGGTAAGTCGTGAATCGGTATTGTGATGTTGTTGATGGGAATTGATGAGAATCAATGAGAAGAGAGAATGGTGTGGGATGCTATGTAGTAATTGACTGGTGGCAGACCATTATCCCGAGACTTGCTGTGCACCAATCATATCGCTTATGGCTGTACGTGAAAGAATGTAATCTGCAATGGGTTGTGTAGTTGACGGCGATGTTAGCATTGGCAATGCTGGCGACGACGACGATGAGGCTGATGTCAATGGTATCAGTCTCGTAGCTCTGAACACTAGACTGTGCAGATGTCTTGCATCACGTCACACAACGTGGCAACCTACGCTCAAATCCATAAATCTATGCAATATATTCAAAGCTTCACTCAGATGGCAAGCTAGACAACTAAACAACTAAAACTTTATCCACCTACACAGTCACCTCCCAGTCCGCGCCGACACGCACGCCGACGTGCCGCACGACCACAAACGCAGCGCGGCCGCCGCTTGCAGGGACATAGTCCAGCGGCGCCGTCCACGTCTTGCCCTCAGACGACACCGTTGCCGCCGCAAAGCCGGACCACGACGCCGGCGCGCCCACAAGCACAATCTTGTCCACGTGCACGTCGTGCATCGCCTTGAGCCACGTGCCCGCCTTCTTGGGCGCCGCGTCCACTGCCGTGCTCGACACCTTGGTGCCCTCGACTGCAAACCGCTGGTGGATGTACTGGCCCTGCTCGTAGTCGAAGCTGTCGCCATCGTCGACGTACAGCTCGCCCTCCGCCGTGCCCGCCTTGGACATGGCCGCCACCAGCGTGTAGTCGTCAAACTTCATCAGCTGGCTCGACCGGCGCGGCTGGTCGCGGCGCGCAAATGCGTGGCCGCCGCGCATCAGCATCGGGATCGTGTCCAGCGGCGCCGGCATGTTGGTCACCTTGCCCGCCGCCGTCGGCACCACCGAGTAGTCAAAGTAGTCGTAGTACACCTCCGCGTCGGGAATGTACATGCCCACGACCTCCTTGCCGGCATCGACCACCGGCTTGACCAGCAGACCCGTGCTGCCGACAAAGAACTCGTCGTCAATGCCAAATGCCGACTCGACGTCGGGGTGCGTGTAGAACAGCGGCTTCAGAATCGGCGTCGCGTCCGTGTGCGCCGCGTGGAACGCAGTGTAGAACGCCGGCAGCAGGCTGTAGCGCAGGCGCAGCGCTGCCGTGATGATCGTCGTGTACGGCTCGCCCGCCATGTACGGCTCGCGGCGACGCGAGTCAATGTGTGCGTGTCCGCGGAAGAAGGGGTAGAACACACCCGCCTGGTACCAGCGCGTCTGCAGCTCCTTGTCGGGGTTGCCGAAGAAACCGCCAACATCGGCACCCGCAAAGGGGAAACCAGCAATGCCCTGCGACAGCAGCATCGGTGTCGCCGCCGCCAGGTGGTCCCACGATGCCTGGTTGTCGCCCGTCCACATGGCGCCGAGGCGCTGCGAACCCGCAAAGAACGAACGCGTCAGGATAAACGGACGGCGCAGCTCGCCCGCCTTGCGCGACAGCAGCGCCTGGAATGTAGCGTTGTGGAACGTCATGCCGTTGAGGTTGTGCACATCGCGGTGCTCCCAGCCGTCGTGGTGCACATTGTCCTTGGGCATCGTCGTCTCGGGGCCGTTGAACACCGACGGCTCGTTCATGTCGTTCCAGATAAACACGTTCTCGGCCGTGCCCTTGAACGACGCGTACGAGAACAGCGTCTTCCACCACTCAATCGCCTTGGGGTTGAACGCGTCGATCCAGTGCGACGAGCCGGGCCAGCACCAGCCCTCAAAGATGCCGCCGTCCTTGTTCTTGACCGCCAGCTCCTTCTGCTTCATCTCCGCGACCACATGGTAGTTGTCCACGTTCTTGATGTGCGGGTCGATAATCACAACCAGCTTGCGGCCATGCTCGTCCAGGCGCTCCACCATACCCTTGGGGTCGGCAAACTTCTCGTCCCACGTAAAGTACTTTTTGCCGTCCGTGTACTCAATGTCCAGCCAAATAATGTCGTAGGGAATGCCAAATTTGTCCATCTTGCGGTCGACGTCCTTGACGTCGTCGTCCGACACGTAGTTCCACCGGCACTGCTGGTAACCAATAGCCGACTCCTGCGGCAGGGCCGTGTAGCCCGTGAGCTCGCCGTACTTCTTCAGCACGTCCTGCGTCGTCGGGCCCAGGAACACAAACACGTCAATCAGGCCGCTCTCCGACATCCAGTGCGTCTGCGTGTCCGTCTCGGCACCCGCGCCCAGAGCCAGAGGGTTGCTCTTGACCTTTTGCTTGGTGATATCGATCCACGTCTCGGCCGCGTTCAGCCAGAACACGCCCACGGTCGAGCCCTGGCGGTGCGCCTGCATGAAGGGGATGGCGCCGTACAGCGTCATGGGGCTGTCCAGGATGTACTCAAACACGTCCAGGTTGTACAGCCGGTACGGCTCGCTGTACTTGCCGTCACCGCCGCGCGTCTCCTTGAGAGACAGCGGGCCCGCGTGCGACGGGATACCGTACACGTGGTCGTAGCCCAGGAAGGAAATGTCCAGGCCCACACTCTCGGGACCGCGCGGCTTGGTGTCCGTGTTGCCGCCAAACGTCTCCTCCCACAGCGAGGAGTCGCTGTCCTCGGTCTCGGCCTCGCCCTCCTTGGGCTCGACCTTGGCGCGCCAGTGGTCCATGTTGAACAGGCCGCGGTCGTTGATCTTGATCTCGGTAGCGCCGTCGCGCTTGAACTCGACGCTGAAGGGACTGTACTGGATGTGTGCCTCAAACTGTCCATCGGAGCCGTAGCGGATGACCTTGTGGTTCGGCGACGACTCAAAGTCGTCCTCGACGACGGCAGCCGTCTTGTCGAGGTCGAGGCCGCCGACAATGACGAGCTTCTCGGCCTCGTTGTACCGCTCTTTGCGCACCTTGCTGTCGTGGCGCAGCTCAATGTCCTTGCTCTGGCGGCGCTCCTCGTCGACGGTGACGCGGGCCACGCCCGACTGTGTAAACGACACGGTCAGCGGCAGCCGCACAGTGTCGCCCTGGGCGTTGATGGTTTTGACGATGGTAGCCTGGAACTGGCCGTCCTTTACCGACGCGGAGTCGGGGACCACGTTGTAGGGCGAAGCCCACTGGGCACCCGAGGCGGCCGCATTGTCGGCAAGGGCGCGGTTGCGTTTGCAGAAGCCGCTCTGGTGGCACTTTTTAAAGTCGTGCTCCTTTACAGCGAGGGCTGACTGCGGAAGCAGGGCTGTCGCCAGACAGGCCCATACCACGGAGGAGCGCATTTGTTTGTTTGTTTGTTTTCGAACTTAATTCGATGATTTATATCTGTGATTGACTGAATAGAACTTAGTCGGAGCGCATTGGCCTGATGAATCGACGTCGTGATGGCCGTTGAAGCTGTCGAGATGCTTGCCGGAAGCTTGGATTGATGCCAGCTGTGCTCGTTGGTGGCTAGCGTCTATGTGCAGTCAATACGTAGTTTGGGGAAGGAGCCAGGGAGCTCAAGCTGTCCGTTTCTGAAAGCCCAAAGAGGATTAGCGCTGGGGACACAGCAGGAAATCATGCGGGTCCCGTCATCCCTTATCGATCTTTATCATTCTTATCGGTTCTTATCGGTAAGGCAAAAAGACTGTGTCGACACTGCCTCCAGCCAATCAGAGGCCACACAGCAAAACGTCGGGACACGACTTTTGAGAGAAAAGCCCAACTTAAGACACCCTGTCCGGTTGGAAATACGGTGAGCTCGCAAGTACACCGTTGACACCGTCAATCAACCAGCGATCTTCAGAGGCTGTCTTTGTCTTCATTGCTTGTCTGTCGCTTTATCGCCGTTGTCGCCATACAATTCACAGCAAACGTGTACTCGGATTTGCCCTCTATCCTCCTCAATCCTCCGATTCTCGCTATATTCAAACTTTACGACTATTCAAAATTCTCGCTTTATTCAGCTGATATTCTCGTATTTTATTCAGAATTTTCTGCATTGAATTCGACGCGATTACGACAGTGTGTTGCAGCTCGAGCTTCAGACTGCACGGCCATTCATGCTGCTATAGTGCAGATAGTATAAATAGTGCAAATAGGGCATATCACACACTACATCAATGGACCCCCCTTCTATCTCTACATCTCCTACCCCTTCCTCATCGCCCAATAACCCCGCCGCCACTGACAGCAAGAGGAAGGCGCATGTGCTGCCCCACCACGGACACGAAGATGGAGGTCTAGGGACAGCAAGTGCAGCGAAGACAGCAAGTGCGAGGCCAATCGAGCCAATCGAGCCAATGCAGCGCCGTGCTAGATCTGCTGGCCTTCCCTTTTCCCTTCCCTTTTCGCTGCCGACCCCACCATCGTCTCTTCTGGTCTCTTCTCTGCTGCTGGCCATTGCCGCCCTCCTTTGCGCAGTGCTTGTCCAGCAGCACCAGCTGGTCCGGCTCCACCAGCAACAGCAAACCTTTACTATTTCTAGCCAGACTTTTCCGTCTTTGTCTCCTTCCTCTTTTTCTCTTTCCCCTTCTTCTCCTTCCTCTCTTTCCTCTTCCCCTCCTTTACAACCAACTCATTCACATCCATCCAAAATGTCTACCGAGCAGACGTAAGTAGATTGCGTTGCCTGCGTTGCCGAGTCTCTGTCTGTCTGTCTGTCTCTGCTGGTTTATGCTAGTCTGTCTAGCTTGTTGTCTTGGTCTCATGGTGCTGGCCTAGCTTGCATCGTCAAGTCGTCACCAGGATCACGAAAGATACAAGCAAAGACGAGGCAACAGTTAAAGACCAGCTGGAGACAGACGACAGATTCAAATGACAGCCTACAGACGACCACACATGCTAACAACATAGCTTCATTGCTATCAAGCCCGACGGCGTCCAGCGCGGCCTGGTCGGCCCCATCATCAGCCGCTTCGAGCAGCGCGGCTACAAGCTGGTGGCCCTCAAGCTCGTCTCGCCCTCCAAGGAGCACCTGGAGAGCCACTACGCCGACCTGAAGGAGAAGTCCTTCTTCCCCGGCCTGATCCAGTACATGCTCAGCGGCCCCATTGTCGCCATGGTCTGGGAGGGCATTGATGCCGTCAAGACCGGCCGTGTCCTGCTGGGTGCCACCAACCCCCTGAACTCGCAGCCCGGCACCATCCGCGGCGACTTCGCCATCTCCACCGGCCGCAACGTCTGCCACGGCTCCGACTCTGTCGAGAACGCCAAGAAGGAGATTGCCCTGTGGTTCAAGCCTGAGGACCTAAACTCGTACAAGTCGGCCATCTACGACTGGGTCTACGAGTAAGCGTGTCACCACTCTTCTCTAAACTCAATCAAACCAAGTTGGCAGTGTGAGTGCGAGAGGAAGTTGCACGGCGGCGAGACGGCACTAGTAAGCGAGAGCTGGAAATGTCGGCAATGCTGCTGAGCAGCACTTTTAGCACACACAATGCAAACAAATAAAAATGATTAATGATCAAGCTGTATGAGTCTGTCTATTCTATGTGTTGTAGTCTTGTTTATCATGTAAATTGAAGCTACTTTCGCAGCTTGCGCAGCTTTTGAAGGACGTTAGCAAACCACGGCGTGGCAGACAGGCTTGCAGCCACGCGAAGAGGCAGCAGCAATTTTGTCACTGCATATGCAAGGCCAACCTCGACAACTATGCGGTAGCGGGCATCTGACCAACGTGCAAGGACAGACGTAGATGCTTCTGTAGATGTAGATATTTCGGTGTTCGTGGTTTCTGCAGGCACTGTTTCTGCATCTAGCCACCCCTTCTTCTTAAAATACCGCTCAAACCGGGCAACACCGCCTTCAAACTGCTCGCCGTAGTTTTCCGCCATGTATGTGAGCACCGGATTGTTGTCGGCGAGGTAGTGGAACAGTCCAAACAGGCCGAACAGCGGCACAATCGCCGTCAGCTCGTGCAGAATCAAAAACGCAACAACGTGTGACACGGGCGCGTCTCTGAGCCGGCTGGTGTACTTTTGCATCGACGGCGGAAGCCGGGACAGCACTCGGTCGATACGGGCTGTCGGCGGTGTTGCTACTGTCGACGATGCCGATGTCGTCGACGACAGTGTTGGCGGGTTGGAAGGGGTTGGTTTTGAATTTGGAGTCGAGTATCGCCGCCGTAGCAATGACTGTGGCCGTGCGAGCAGCCGCCGGACGCCCTGCAAAGACGCTATCCGCTGCATTTCTGTTGCGTGATTGTTAATTTTGATGTCGTTGATACATGAAAAGAAAATCAAAGATCTACCACTGCTGCAGCTCGAGGAGACAGCTAGACCATCCACAGAGCTATGTCCATCACGTGATTGTATAAGACGACGACGGCCATCGCCTGCTCCTTCTTCCTTCTGCTTGATGTCGCTCTTTCTTGATGATGACTACAAAAAAAAGACCTATTGGTAGGTGTGATTGGTCATGATTCTGTCAAGAACGCGACGCGCAGATGGAATCCTGGAATGGAAGGAACGATCGTGGCTTCATGCACGAGATGCACGCAAGCTTAATGGTTTTCTCATTTCTTTCTCGATTTGTTCTTCCTGTCGGCGCGAAATGGGCGGGAAGGAGCCCAACAACGCCCAAAATAGGAATTCGTACAGAATTTTGTGGGAAAAGTCGACCCAGAGATGCTGAAGAATCGCCAGAACAGGAAACAGCATCGCGGACTCGAGAATCGTTCTTTCTTCATTGGGATCACGACGGCCGATGTCGCGTTTCTCGCGTCATCGCCCGCCCATCGTGACCGTCGGTCCTGCTCTTTACGGGGTTTTGCCTTTAGAATAAGATACGTGTCCCTGTAGTAGATACTCTCCTTCCGCCTCCTGCTTCCTCCTTCTCTTGACTCTCATCCGCAACATCACGATTCTCCCGACCTTTTTCCTCTATGCCTCGCATCGCCATGCCCCCTTCCATATACTCATAAGACGACGACGACACCTTAGCCCATCAGTCCAGACACATTATACTGCTTGCTTTACGTTATCCCGGGTGTTTCTCTGTCAGTGCTTCATCTCATCACGCGTTTGTCCCGTTTGCTTCATATTCGTCGTTCGTCTTTGCCTCTCTTCCTCGTTTCGCCTGTTTGCTGCATCTCGTGTCTTCAACTGCTGCTCTGTCTTGTATCTCTGCATTTGTTTGTTCGCTGTAAGCTGCTCGTCTCGTTCTTAGAATCGTGTGCGTCTTCCCGGGTCTTCCTTGCTTCACCTTTTCGTTTACTGTTTCTCGGGTTCTTTCGTCTTTTCTGTCTCGTTTTCGCTGTAAACGGTGTTTTCTGCTGGGTCAACCTTGCTGGTGCTTTGATTTTCTGTCTGCTTTCTCAACCGCTCATCACCTCTGTTTCATCTGGGTCCTTCGTCCCATCTCGTGTCGTCTCCGAGCCGATATTCGTGCACTGTGCTCTACGCAGGCCCCCTATAGGCTCGCCGAACCGCCATTTTCAGGCCCCGACCAGCCACTATCTAGGACAGCACCAGCCTCTATCTCTCGGCCGTCACGATCCCATCACCTTGCTCTCACCTTGCTCTCAACTCTGCCTTCGTTTTTGTCGGGTCATTTTCGGTCGTTTTTATTTTTCATTTTTTTCGGGTTTCAGGGGCATTTTCACCCCCTACTTTGATTTATTCTTCTTTTTCAGCGGGTGCCTTCTCATTATCAGTTCTGTTAACTTTATCTGCTTGCCCTTGCGTTCATTGCCGGGTCATTGAGTTTGTGCTGCTGACGATATTTCTGTTCCATCTCGGGTTTTCTATATAAAGACGATCACCATCCTCTGCTCTCTTCTTCCTTTCTGCTTTTTCCTTCCTTCTTCTTTCTTCTCCCTTCTGTTTTGTTCAAGCCTCTTCTTTGATTTATTATCATAGACATCTGCTTCTTGTTCACTTGTGATCATTGAAGCTTGTTTGTGTTAAGTCCAAGTCGACACACCAGTTGCTTCCTTTCTTTTTTCTTTCATATTTGTTCCATCACACATCGCATCCAGCAAAGGCATTGCAAGCATGTCGAACCCCAACACCAGCTCGCCGTCCACTGGCACGGGAGCATCAAGCTCAGACGGTGTCTCCAACATCGTTGGAACACCCATCGTGTCTCCCAGCGGTAAGTTTGAATTTATGCAACCAAGACTCGCTACTGAAGGATATGTACATAAGACTAACACATCACAGGCACGCCCGGGCTCTCCACGCCACCCAACCGCAAGAGAACGGCGTCTGTCAGTTTCCCCCCGGCTACTCCTGCTCGCCCTACAAAGCCAGAGCGGTCTTCTTCGCATTTTTTCGCTCCCGAAGAGCGTGCTAGAATGATGGCGTTCCTTGAGCGGGCCAACAGCGGCATGGGCGCCCTTCGTGAAGCTCGGGTTCATTCGGCTCCCGATTTGACGTCGCAGTCGACTTCTCGGAATCTCGCCGCCTCCTCCAACATTGATGACTAGTGTAACCCAACTTGTGAGGATGTTCCTGTGCCCGATTTCGTTCCAGCTGCCAGCTCGACCGCCAATGGCACCACTGCTCTGACCGCTGCTATGATCCGTGACCCGGCCATAGTCAGCCCGGCTCACTCTGACTGCGGCGAGATCAAGTCGGACGATGTCCTCTGGAGCCAGCGCCAGCTGACGGGACAACACGTCTGCCGTAAGGACAACAAGGACAACTTTTTCGGCTGCGCTGACGAGCTCATTCGCATTGTCTACCCCGTTGCTGTGAACACTCAGGGCGGCGCTTTCTTGAAGCACATTGACATTCGCGTCTGCAGCAAGATCATGTACGATAACTTTCCAGGTTGGGACGAAAAGCGGAAGCACCTTGGCTGTTTCCCTGGCGAGCCCACGACCATCTCGGTCTCAGCCGAGCTGGCCATCCTGTCCAAGGCCGTATTCGTTCTTCTGTCCACTCTTCACCACAAGAAGAATGTGCAGCCAAAGCACAAGACGGGCCTCAAGACCAAGCTCTGCATCGTGGAGATGGCCGAACGCCTGGGCCAGTCCAAGGTCGCTGCCTTTGTCGGTGGCCCGGCTGGACCCGACTTTCTCAACAACGAGAAGCCATCCCTGCATGTTACGCTCTGCTGGGTCTACATCAACCTGAAGACAGCACACCACAATGAAAGCCGTCAGATGCAAAAGTACTTGGCGCTCACCTTTGCGGTCGACGATGTGGACAAGTACATGCGTGACGGCGCCCTCGCACCTCACATTGTTCGTGCCATCACACCGGTCATTTGTAAGTTTTTCTTATCTCACCATGTCCCCTTTTTCATATTCAGTGCTAACACACTCAGACTCTCTCAACATTACCAACATGGAGCGGACCAAGGCGATCTTCAATACGATGTCGTCTGCCGTCCAGCGCTGGAAGGGTCTGGCCCGTGAGCGCGCCGATGCCTGCCTCAACGAGGAGATCCGCGAGGTCGAGAATCTTTTCCTGGGCGCGCACATGACCCGCGGCGTGCTGGACTACAGCCTCGACAGCATTGTTGAGTGGCTGGAGAGCGAGCACGACTTCTCCAACATGATCGTTGACTGCGGCAAGAAGATGTGCTTCCACGGCAGCTACGAGTTCCAGATGCTGCTCGTCAATGTTCGCCTCTCCATCCGCGCCTTTCGCCGGGAGTAGAAACTTGTCTGTCGTCTGTCTACTGACTTGAGCCCTAGGCAGCTTCATCTCTGTCTTCATTTCGCTGGTGCTTCTTATTTCTTTTACTTTTCTTGTTTTTGCTTCTCTGATTTTCTAGATTCTAGAGTCTCCCTGTCCATCATAGACCTCGTGTCTTCTGATCTTCGATTTGCAGCTACACTTTGGCTTGGTTGACGGCAACGCCTTTACCGGAGTTGCCCTTGATCTTGCATCGTGTATTTGCTCATCGGCGTTGCATGTTCTGCCATCTTGTCTTTTCGGACTCATCATTTCTTCTGTTTTGCTTTTCTCATGTCGACGGTTTTAAATCTACAGTCTTCGCTTCTGCCTTTACATCATCACTCGCGATATGGAGGCCAGTTGCAAGCTGATGTTAGATACAGCCAGGGTCTGAAAGCACATCTACCGCGAGTTAAAGAGTTTCGTTACAATAATCTGATTTTCACTACATTTCCTGCACAAAGTGACCTTAATGACTTGATTTTATTGGCAATACGTGAAATGTCCTCGTATAATAGCTGTAATAGGCAAGAGCAACACGCTCACACAGTAGTTAGATCCCCTTTCTTTGATGAATTCAGCTACCACTTACACGGAGATAAACTGCAGGCAGGAGCTTGCTTTTTTGGTCGGTCGCTCCTTCCATTTCGGTATTGCAGCCTGCGCTTTGCGTTCACTTTGCTCTCACCTTGCTCTCGCCTTGCTGTCACTTTGCTGCCACCTTGTTGGCACTTTGCTCTTGCCCTATTCTCACCGTCTTCTCACCTTGGACTCACAGTCATAAAATCAGCCAGCCTTGAAAATATTTATTGGCCTTTCTTGTGCTCCCATCTTCTTCTCTTGTCCTCTTTTCCTACCCATCGTCACCTCGTCTTTACCCGATGCTGTAACCACCTGCTCCCGTCTGTGTGCACCACTAAATGTCAGTATTCTTCTTACTCTAGTCTGTTCTCTTCTTGATCTTGTTTTGTGTGTATCTCATTGTTTTCTTCAAACTGACGGAAATCCATCCGCAAGCACCATCCACGCTGCCAAATGACATACCAACCACCGCACAACGCCGTGCCTGGCTCTACAGCCTACTTCACGATCCCCAACATTGGCGGGTTTTACGCTCCAGTGTCTCGTAACGAGCCGATGAGAAGACTCGTGGACGAAGATAGTGACCACGACGACGACGTGCATAATAACCACGCATCGCGTACAGCCATGTCGATGCCGCAGCAGCCCGTCTACAGGCATCCGTCCTATGTGCAGCCGCAGCACCCACAGATGCATCCCTACGCGCCTGCGCCTGCCCTCCCTCCGCAGCCTTGGAATTATCCCGGTGCTGCAATGCCCACTCGTGCCGTGGCGCCTGGCCAGCCCCAAGGCCAGGTCTTCAACGGATGGAAGGGTGTCCCCGAGGAGAAAGACAAGGATGCCAAAGACACCAAGGGTAAGGACAAGGCCGGCAGCCAAAAGGAAACCAAGTCAAAGAACAGGAAACCTGGGTCCGAGCCCTTGAGCCCCTGGCAGCAGCTGTCAGACAGACTTCGCATGCGCAGCGAGAAGCTTCGCTGCCACAGCCGCACCGCCGACGACGATAGCGACGCCGAATGTGCCTACGACTATGACGTGTGCGATACGCCGGTGCGACGCGGCCGCAACCGCTCGCCACCAGACCAGGTCACATTCTCCGAGTCGGCCGACGTCAAGGTCATCATCCAGCCGTACGGCTCGGCTCGCGTCATTGTGCACATTGACGAGCATGGCGACAGTGACTATTACCATGAAGAAGATAGAGACTATGATCGCCATCACCGTGACCGCAGCAACGAGAGAATGGTGGCCTTTGTGGTGTCGGACCGGTGCCTCTCGATGGCGGCCAAGGAGTGGCCGCACCAGTGCCATCCCGGCACACGCACGTGCAACATCCGTGTGAGCTGCGACGAAGCCGTCATTGGCATGTACTGGATGCTGCACGTACTGCACCACGCGGGCCGCGACAGCACGGTGCAGAACAGCTTGATGGGCCAGCAGCGCGACCGGCA
Source organism: Ophiostoma piceae (assembly GCA_032248835.1). Classification (NCBI taxonomy): domain Eukaryota; kingdom Fungi; phylum Ascomycota; class Sordariomycetes; order Ophiostomatales; family Ophiostomataceae; genus Ophiostoma; species Ophiostoma piceae. The sequence continues at coordinate 3,001,456 of CP135122.1, forward strand.
GTTCCAGCAACAGGTTGCACTGCAGAGACACCTGCAGCAGCGGGCCATGATTCATTCCCCGGTCGAGTACGAGGACGAGGTTGAAGACGAGGACAAGGAGAACAGACACGGCCGGCGGAAGAGCGCCGCAGGCCACTTTGTGTATGACTATTACCACGGCAGTGTTGGCACGCGCGCCGTGCCCATTGAGCTGCCGCCGCGTGTGCTGGCATTTGCGCTCATGTTTGCGGTGCAGTTCGGCGTGGTCGATGCGTGGCGGCCGGGCCACCCTCCGCAGATCAACCGGGTTCCCGCGAGTCTGCAAGCCGCGGCTTGGGCACAAGCACAGACTGGTTCGGGCCAGGACAAAGGCGCGCCGCAGTCGTTGACGACAGTGCCAGGCCCAGCTGCACCTGCACCTGCACCTGCGGCTGCATATACTGCGCCACCGGCAAATTCGGATTCACCCGCCAGAGAGGCCTTCCGTCTTGCCGCCAACCAGTGGCTACAGTCGATTGCCAGCACGCGCGTCAACATGACCATGGGCCGTCTCAACAGCATCACTGTGCCGCCCGATGATATACTCTATGCCCTCTATGCCGGCCGCGTGCTCGGGTGCCCGACTCTTCTGCGTCTGTGCCAGCTCACTATCCTGGACCGCTGGAGTATCGAAGAAACGGCGAACTGGTTCCGCGACGGCAGCGGAAATCCCATAGTTGCTGGCGTACTTCTTCCTCCGCACATGGCCGAGACTGTCAGCATGGATTTGTGTAGGTCTTTTTCTTCTTCTTCTTTTTGCCTCGCTCGCTGCGCTCACTCGTTTCTCTCTCGTCGATCACTCTGCTAACTCATCAGTTTCTCTCAAATCAGCCCGTGATCGGTCTCTCACCAAGGTGGCCGACCTCGCGACGCGCCTGCTCGGAGGCCAGTGAATAAGTCCGCAGTCTTCGCCCACATAAACCCACCCGAGGGTCGGCTCCTCCATCAAAAAGAGAGAAACGCCCGGTTAGCTCAATCGGTAGAGCGTGAGACTCTTAATCTCAAGGTTGCGGGTTCGACCCCCG
>CP135122.1:3002508-3071283 GCA_032248835.1 Ophiostoma piceae
CTGATTCTTTCGGGAGTTTCCTTTGAACAGTGTTCTCTTCTTCTTCTTTAGGTGAGATGCCAGAGTGGTCTAATGGGTATGATTAGAAATCATATGGCTTCGGTCGCGTGAGTTCAAATCTCACTCTCATCGTTTTTTTGCCGTTTTGTCGGGGTGTTCTTTTCCTGCCTGCCTGCTTTGCTCCGCTAGGACGGAGGGTGGTATCTTTTTGCCGTTGAGTACACCAGCTGGGTGGTGATAGTATGCGTTCTCGCGGGAAGTTACTACTTATCTCTCGTTATTTACTCCGTCATTTGCTCTGTTCGTTTTGTTTGACGCTTTGCTTTACGGCTTACGGATGTACTTTGTGCGAGGAATGGCGTCTAGATGCCTGTCATGCGACGCCGTGTGTGCGACGTGTTCAACATCACGGCTCCTGCCGTTTTTGCTGCGCACGCGTTTACCACGTTGCGTGAATTTGCGCGTGATTTACAGCCGACGATAGCAATGGCTCTGCCGCAATACACTCTTCGTTTCTTACATTCCAAGAAACAAGCTCTACTGAATATCCCAACAGCAACAAGAACTGTAGATCTCTTTTTTGAAACTATCACCAGATGGACGGCTGGAGACAGAGATTAACGACGGATCTTCCCATAAGTATTTAGTCTCCGATATCTCAAAGGGAGAAGAAACATCCCAGAATAGGACACTTCTTCAGATGCACAGATAGCCAGTACCAACAGGGCAGCACCGCCAGCGCGAGACTCGTTGAGAGAGAAGAGAAAAGAGTGTAGCAAAGGAGAGGAGGCGAAATTTTCTTTTGTAGGTGTTTACTGTAGAAAACACGTGACACGGAAAAACTCCTTTCCTTCAGAGAGGCCCACCTTTTCCATGTCCCTTTTGGGTCGCTCTGGGTCGGCTGCGCTGACGGCGGACGGAATCGGCGGGGCTGTGATTGGCTCGCCAGTATGGGGAAAGTGCTGACTGGAGAGGCTATGATGCATGCTCGTGATGGCAGCCGAGGAAGCCCGAAAAGTTTAGTCTAGCCGGGGTGCATCGACAATCTTGAATCTTCGACTTCCATTCACCAGCACGCGACATTGACTGATTGACTGATTGATTGATTCAATTCAATCTTTGCTCTATTCTCTCGACATACCATCTCTACTCTCCCAACCCATCACAATGAACGCCCGCGTCGGCCTGATGGCTCTCCGGCGAGGTAAGCTTCGATCCGACAGCGAGGCCATATCGACGGTCCTGCCGTGATGTCCGGGCTACGGCATTACATACAGACACCCGCTAACAGTCCAGCATCGCCGACTGCTATTGTCAACAACAACATCTCGCGCGCCCTTGTCCTGCGTTCCGTCCAGTCAAGGTAGGTCATCTTCGTGATGAGTCGGCAGTGTTTGTTTACTATCGAGCTGGAGATGGATCATTGCCGTTGGAACTTCAGCTCGGGTGAACACTGTGCTTGCACTCAACACACAAACGCCCGCACTCAAGCACTCGCTTTTCTCTCTCTTCGTCTACCTATACTAACCACCAAGATGCATCACCACCGAGAAGCTCACTCCCGCCCAGGCCGACCAGAAGCTCGCCTCCCAGCGCCTTAACCGCCCCGTCTCCCCCCATCTCACCATCTACGACCCCGCCCAGATCTGGTACGGCGCCTCCATTATGCAGCGCTACACCGGCATGGCCTACGCCGGTGCCCTCTACGCCGGCTCGCTCGGCTACCTGGTCGCCCCCCTTGCCGGCTGGCACCTCGAGTCCACCAGCCTCGTGGCCTTTGTCGCGTCGCTGCCCGTCGTTGTCAAGTTTGCCCTCAAGTCGCTGGCTGCTTTCCCCTTCCTGTTCCACGCATTCAACGGCGTGCGTCACCTGGTCTGGGACACCGTCGTCAAGGGCTTTGCCAAGGCGGAGATCGCCAAGACGACGAACGCGATCTGGGTCGCCAGTGTCGTTGGCAGCCTGGGTCTGGCCGCTTTCTGGTAGACTAGAAGTTTGTAGTGTCTGCGGTGTCTGTGGTGTCGCAGACAGACGGGAGAGATTCGATGAGCGTTGATTTACTGTTACTCGGTACACTATTACTGTACATGTTGGATATCAAGATTCAGATAACAAATGAAATTGAATAAAAAGAGTAAAACAACAAATCAAGTCGGTGTCTTGGGATACGGCAAATCTGTCCAGCAACAGACCGTCGTCACCAGGGTTGCTTATGTAATGCGTGCTTCAATGACCGCCCTCATCCGACGGCTCGTCTCAGGATCTCGGCACACATTGCCAACATAATGCAAAGCATGTCACGTACCGCCACACGTAAGTATCCTCTATACTTCGTACAAACTTCTACGCCATCTTCTGTCATAAATCACTCATCCTGCACGTCGGGTGTTTGACTGCTGATCTCGCTGTGTCGACATCACCATGGCGGAAAGCTAATGAATCCACACATCCAGCGACGGTAACGGCCAATCTGATATGCTTGATTATATTCCCACCCGAAAGTCGTCGGCTCCGCGCTCAGAAGATTAGCACATGGTAAGCCCTAGCCAACTGGTGTGCCTTGTTGCAGCCTGCACGACTAAGATCGGTGTGCGGGGGCTGTACCAATCGCTCCAAAGGGAAGGAAGGGTGTGAGATATTTGAGATCAAGTCGATGTGCTTACTTGTATGTCCATCGATCCTTCTTATTATGGATATTGCCTTGATACTGCAGGTATGCTTAACTTCACCTCGTGCTCTAAATTTACGAGGTTTGGACTGGTTTTAATCAATCAAATCGCTTTAATTTTGTACACAAGACATAAAGTACTCAGCTGAAATCATGCACGCACACACAATCTCGCACACCTAGTGCGCTTGGTACGGGGCATGCTGCATGTACAGTATTTGCAGACGACATGGTATGCCTGGGAGGAAAGAGCGATGGAACACAGCGGGAAATAGATAGGAAAGAGCAGGGAACATGATTCAAAGGAAAGAGCTGCGGTGATATGTAGTGGCACGGAGAAAGGAAGGAACGAGCGACTATCTAGGAGCAGACCACCCGAATGCAACACAGCCGAGCACATAAGTAGTATTGCTTCTTGCTTATTCTTATAGATACAAAACCCTGTGGAATTAGGAAAGAGCTCGGCCGTCTCACAGAGGCAAATTATTGAAAATAAATGCAATAATTAAAGTACCGTCAAGCGGAAGGTGCGATGTACTAATACCCCAGACATGGATGGACGAAAGGACCTCTCCTCCTTCTCCTCATCTTCTCCTCATCTTCTTGATCCTTCGCCCAGTCATCCTTTGAGAGCTGGTGGTACTGACTCGCAATAAATAAGAACGACAAAGCTATTGGAACAGAAGCCTCGGCCGGTTTGTTGTGCTGCTTCCCCTCACTTGTCGCGTCTCGTCTTCATCCGTCGACATCGCATCGCCAGAACGTCAATGTTGACTAAGCAGCTTCATCAAGCTCAGTCGGCTTGGCCTATATATACCCAGCCATAGAACTGCATAATACTCACAAAAATCACATACTCGCATAATCACATACTCCGGACAACAACTAGACATCACCATGTTGTCCACCTTCACCCTGCTTGGCATCGCGGCTGTCGCCTACGTCGTCTCATGCAACCTGCTGCGCTTCCGCTTTGAACAAAAGATGATCAAGGAATTCTTTGCCGGTGTCGACGCCAGCGACCCCGAGGCGCGCGCACAGCGTCTGCGCAATATGACCACAACCGAAGCCCAGCAGATCGTCTGCTGGCTGCAGCAGAACGAGTTCCCCTACATGTACCGCACCGCGCTGCAGTTTGGCATTTTCAAGACCTACGGCGTGCCCGAGATCTCACGCCTGCTCGTGGCCACTGGCGCCCTTACCGAGCATAATGCCGCCGCCAAGCGCTACCAGGACACCGTCGCCATGTTTGCCGAGTTCTCAGTCAATGCGCCGACGTCGCCGCGCTGCCTCGCCGCCATTGCGCGCATCAACTTTTTGCACAGCCGCTACGTCGCCAGCGGCCAGATCCGCAACCAGGACATGCTGTACACCCTGTCAGCCATTGTGGCCGAGCCCATTCGCTTCATAGAGCGTTTCGAGTGGCGCGCCATGAACGACGTCGAGCGCTGTGCGATGGGCGTCTTTTGGTGGAACCTGGGCCAGTCCATGCAGATCGACTTCGGCCTGCTCAAGCGGCAAAAATGGGCATCGGGCCTCGAGTTTGTCGAGGACATCACCGAGTGGTCAAACGCCTTTGAGCACAGCGGCGCCGCGCTTGTGCCGGACCCCATCAACATCATGCCGTCGCGTCGGCTGATCGCCATGTTGCTGGGGCTCGTGCCCGCGCCGCTCGTACCCTTTGTCAACCAGATGGTGGCCGTGCTCATGGGCGACCGCATGCGCGAGTCGTTTTCGCTGCCAGAGCCCGGCATCGTTGCATACGCCGTGACCTACTCGTCGCTCATTGCACGCCGCTTTGTCATGCGCTTCCTAACCCTGCCACGCTTTGAGCCGTACCGCGCCATGGACCTAGAGCCCAACCCCGAGACGGGCCGGCTCGGTATGCACCACTACCTGACGCACCCGTGGTACATGAAGCCGACATGGTGGAACCGTTGGGGACCGGAGGCGCTGATGGTGCGGGCACTCGGCGGCCAGGTGCCGGGCGACACGCGGCCGCCGCCGAACACCAAGACGGCGACGCGGCGTGAGAAGCTCAAGGAGGACGAAATTGGCAGCAAGTTCATGGAGACGGGGTTCCTGATTGGCGATGTTGGGCCGATCAATCGGATGGGTCAGGGCATGGATGAGGTTGAAAAGGAGATTGAGCGGTTAAAGGCATCGCGTACGTCAGGGTGCCCTTTTGCGCCATAGCGCGTGTTATCGGGTTTATCAACTGGTTGTTGGATCTACTTGGTGTCGATCAGTCTGCTAGCAAGACTATCAACGAAGGCACCATCAGGAATATAAATTGAAACAAAAGTATACGCAAAGCTATAGATTTATGTGTTGCATTGATTCGCACTGATTTTTCTGGAAATATAAACAATTTTGGCCAAAATCTACAAAATTTACTGATTAATTTTCAAATAGATCACGATAGATCACATTAAATCTGAATAATTTTTGTAAAAATCAAATTAAATCACAATAAACCATAACTTCCGCAATCACAAATATCAAAAGAAACGGGTATATGCATTTGACCTAGGTAAAAGTAAAAAAACAAGTAAACAAAACAAACATCCGATAGTGTACATAAAAGAGCCGTGCCATGCAATCTTCATATCTTTCGTAATCCTCACGACAGGATGTCGGCCACGTTCATAGGCATCTCGTCGATCTGCGTCGAGTAGTACAGCTCGATGTCGCGCAGGATGCGCACGTCCTCGTTTGTGACAAAGTTGATGGCCACGCCCTTGCGGCCAAAGCGGCCCGAGCGACCGATGCGGTGGATGTAGTTCTCACGGTTGCTCGGCAGGTCGTAGTTGATGACCAGCGACACCTGTTGCACGTCAATGCCGCGCGCCCACACGTCGGTAGAGATGAGCACGCGCGTGTTGAACTGCCGGAAGTCCTGCATAATGCTGTCGCGCTCCTTTTGCGGCATATCGCCGTGCATGCTGCTAACGGTAAAGTTGGACTCGCGCATCTTGTCTGTCAGCCAGTCGACCTTGCGGCGCGTGTTGCAGAAAATGACGGCTTGCGTAATGGTCAGCGTGTCGTAGAGATCGCACAGCGTGTCAAACTTCCACTCCTCCTTCTCGACAGCGATAAAGTACTGCTTGAGACCCTCGAGCGTGAGTTCGTCACGCTTCACGAGAATGCGCACAGGGTCGGTCATGAACTTGTACGTCATCTCCAGCACGTCCTGCGGCAGCGTCGCGGACACGACAACGACCTGCGTGGCGGGCGGCAGGTACCGGTAGACCTCGTAGATTTGCTCGCGGAAGCCCTGGTTGAGCAGCTCGTCGGCCTCGTCGAGCACGAGCATCTTGATGTGGCGCGTGCGCAGGTGGCGGCGGCGGATCATGTCGGCAACACGACCGGGCGTGCCCGACACAATATGCTGGCCGTGGTCGAGCTTGCGGATGTCCTCGCCAACGTTGGTGCCGCCGATGCAGGCGTGGCACTGGACGTTCATGTAGTCGCCGAGGGCCTTGACGACGGACTGGATCTGGGTGGCGAGTTCGCGCGTCGGCGACAGCACGAGGGCCTGGGTCTCGCGCGAGGCCGTGTTGATGACCTGGAGCATGCTGATGGAAAAGGTGGCGGTCTTGCCTGTGCCGGACTGGGCCTGGGCGATGGTGTCGCGGCCCTTGCAGACCTGGACAATGGCGCGCGACTGCACGGCCGACGGTGTCTCGTACCCGTAGGCGTACACGCCGCGCAGCAGGTTCTCCTTGAGGCTCATGGACTCAAAGGTGGGAAACACCTTGACCTCCTTGGAGGTGGTGAGCTCGACGGCATCGAGCTTGCCGCGCTTGTCGCTTGCCTCGGCCATTTTGTAGTGTGTGGAGGGTGGGCTTATGTCGTAGTTCGTAGTAGATCGCGAGCCGTGTCGTCAATTGGGAACACAGTTGAAGAATGAGACGTCGTAAACCGCGATGCCGTCAGTGAGGAAGCTTATCGATCGGCGGACCCACTATAAAAAAAGTTCGAGGCTGGCTCTGCTTTGGCGACTATTGCCACCTACATTACAGCGACTACTACAGGCTAGTACAGGCTACTACAGGCCAGCTCAGAGCCTTGCGCCGGAAAATCCAAAGTCCGACTGCCCATCGTCACCACAACAGCAACAGCAATCATCACGTCGACGACGTTGTTTACTCCTTGCTTTTCAATCAAATATCGCAATTATGATTCTTGAAGAGATCCGCTACATCCTCGAGGACCTCGAGCGGCTCGAGCAGGCCGTCGTCGACCGGCTGGCGGACGAGCCGACGCTGGTGCGCGACCGGCTCAACCAGGAGCACGAGGTCGCGCAGCTGCTGGACCACATGCAGAAGCAGTCAGGCGAGGCGCTGCGGCTGTATCGCGACGCGCGTGACCTGCGGTCAAACGAAGTGCGCCTGATTGGCGACCCTGACGCGACTTCCAACAACTCACGAGACGACCCGGCACTGCAGCTGTTCTACCGCAAATGCGACGAGACGCTGTCGTACCACCAGCGCTACCCCAACGACCAGATCGACCTGCCCGAGCAGCGCTACCGCAAGAAGCGCAAGGCGGTGACGTCGGACGAGTACGGCAACGGCTATACGGTTGAAAGTCAGCAGCAGCGCCAGCCGACGCTCGTGGACACCATGTTCTCGGGCGAGGAGGGTTTCGGCCGCTTTTTCGACCTCAACGCCAACTACGAAGTCTACGTCAACCTGCCGCACGTCAAGCGCCTGACATACCTGCAGTACCTCGAGGTGTTTGACGACTTTTCCGCCACGGGCTCGGGCGCCGGCCTCAAGAAGACGGACAAGATGACGGACGCGTACTTTCAGTACGTCGGCGGGCTCGAGTCGTACCTCGAGTCGTTTATGCGCAAGACGCGTCCGCTCGAGAATCTGGAGCGCGTGTTCTCTGGGTTCGATGCCGACTTTGAGAAGCTGTGGGACGCGGACGAGCTGGCCAACTGGAAGAAGGCGCCTGTGGCAGCTGGCGGTGCGGCGACGCCTGAGCTGAGCTCGCCGGACGCGGTGTGGTGCGCGGACTGCGAGAAGGAGTTCAAGAACCAGAATGTCTACAAGGGCCACCTGTCGGGCCGCAAGCACGTGCGGGCGGCCGAGCTGCGGGTATCTTCTACGGATGGTACGAACGGCACAGGGTCTACAGAGAGCGCGCGGCTGAAGGAGCGCGCGATTGCGGCGCGCGAGTACCGGATCCAGCGGCTGGTGGCGGCGATGAGCACGGAGAAGGAGGACACGCGCGTCAACGTGGAGCGGCGACAGGGCATGACGGAGCGCGAGCGGCAGCAGGAGCTGGAGAACCTGTATGCGGCGCAGGACGAGGAGCGCGTGATCAAGCGGCGGCGCATCGGCGGCGACGGGCCGTCGCGGGGGGAAGAGGACGACAACGACGGCGACGACAATGACGACGATGACGACGATGAAAAGGTGTACAACCCGCTGAAGCTGCCACTGGCGTGGGACGGCAAGCCGATCCCGTTCTGGCTGTACCGGCTGCACGGCCTGGGCGTGGAGTTCAACTGCGAGATCTGCGGCCAGTACACGTACATGGGCCGGCGGGCGTTTGAGAAGCACTTTAACGAGAGCCGGCACATCCACGGCCTGCGGTGCCTGGGCATCAATAACGCGACGCTGTTCCGCGACATCACCAGCATTGAGGAGGCGCTGCGGCTGTGGGAGAAGCTACAGAAGGAGAAGAAGAAGAACAAGCTGGACGAGAGCTCGGTGGTGCAGATGGAGGACGCGGAGGGCCATGTGATGCCGGAGAAGGTGTACTACGATCTGCAGAAGCAGGGTTTGGTGTAGATGGAGGTGATCGCGGATGTATTGATTATGTAAGCACTGCAGCATATACCATTTTTTTCTGTTTACTTTTTATTGTGATTTCTGTGAAGACAACTGCCGGCATGAGTGCGGCTCGTGAGGACTGTGCATCCGGTGACCGAGTAGAAACATGAAAGGAGAAGGGAAGAAACGAGTAGGAAATATGAACAGAGTGGGCATCTGAGGTCACAGCCGGTGCTCATGATAAAGTGTTCTTGAGTATCTTCCCTTAAGAGAGTACAAGGCAAGAGCGTTGAGATTCTGGATCAAAAGAAGAAAGAGCGTTGGGCGTGTGCGTGGGCGTTGCATGGCAAGCACGTTGTATTTCGACGTTGCACAATTGTTAGCGCAGTCGCCCTTTATTCCGTTCTTTCCTTTCTGGGACAGTAATAAGAGCACTTTGTGACCTCAACCGACTTTTCAGAACAGAAGATATCGTTGTCTGTTCTTCAAGAGACCCAATACTACTGAGTCCATATTCTTCAGCATTTCTGTCTTACCGTGTACAGTTAGAAGCTTGACAAAGTGCGTCGGATATAAATTCCGACTCCTACGCCTTGTGAAGACCAGCTTGCCATCGCCGCCACATTCATAATCTCGGGTTCTGCCCAGTAATCACTCTGTACTCTGTATTTCTCTAGATTCGGTATGCGTCTCGGCCAAGAAGACCAGACGCCAAGAGTAAACGGATATACATGTAGAGAGTACTAGAATATCGGCAAGCGACGTCTCACTACTCGGAAAATTCGTGCTCGCTTGTACTGTAGAGGCTGCACGGCTGCCCCTTCCTGCAATACCTTGGGCTGTTTTGGTCCTCCTTCTTAATCTGGAATGTAGTCTGGTACCTGCGAGCCTTCATAGTTTCATCTGCCATTAGATTTGTACTGATAATCTTATATTACACCTAAATGTGTGAATAATACGTTGCTTTCCCATGGTTGCTGTCTTGCTGCCTCCGCTGTTTCTCCTGGTACTATTTACACCCACTATCATCCCTTTCCGCGTCCTACAGAGCCGAGCCGTGGCGGTCTTTTCCTGATGATATATTCTTCAAAATGCAAAGAAAAATGCAAAGCCATTCTGCTCAAAGTCATTCTTCTCTACTCTTGACCATACCTGTCTGAAGCGCAAAACAGCGTCGTACCGCCAAGGTTGCACCGACTCAACGTCTAATCACAGTCTTGTACTCTGTACTCTGTGAGCCTCCTGTAAGCCATGACCAACAGATCAAGCCCTTCTTTTAACAAGCATACTCTGTGATATAGACATGGAAATAGTACACTAACATATTGCTGTCACTTCTGCATGTCTCACACGGCATCTTCCACGATGCTGTCTATGAAATAAATTCGTCGTCTCTGTGTTACACTGTCGTCCTGTATCTGTTCTTTGTCTGTCTTTGCTTGGCCACAAAACAAGTCATACGAAGTACATCCTCACCGTATCCTGTCTGCATGATTGTCGTACTCGGTCTCTCGAGCCGGTAATCTTGTTTGGTAGCATCGTAGATGCCTTTTGGTCATGCCTTTCTGATATCCGCTGTTCTTTGTGGTCATCCTATCTTTTCTTCCCTTTACTTCTACTTCTACTTCTACTTCTACTTCTACCTCTCCATTGCCACTGCTTCCTTTTTCTTCTTTGTCTTTGGGCATCAGACCTCAGCTGTGCTTGGCTCTCTTTCTTGTTTGTTTTCTTTCATCCTTGACCATCTCAGCTCGATTCTGCAACGAACCCCTGATCTAAGCTTGCAACGTCCAACGCAACCTGCTAGCATCGGCTAACGTGCTAACGCCTGCTAGTCAGGTCCCATCCATCGTAGCCTCTCCATAAATCTCTTTCATCTCCAGCTCCATCTCATCTCTCCAGCTCTTTCATCGGCCATTCCTCCTCTCTTTTTTTTTCTTTGCCTTCCTTCTACTCTTTCCTTTACCTTCTTTCTTTCATCTCTACATTCCAATCTCTTTCGTTGACCCATCTCACAACGGCCTTCATTTGTTCTCTTGGCCTCTCTAAAATCCATCGTACTGCTCGGCCCTCCTCTTCCCCATCGGTCCCTGCTTCCCTGCTATCCGGTATCCCACTCCTACCCACCGCTCTACTTCGTACCCTTCCTCTACTCTGTACCCTACCCTCCACCCACCCACCAGTGCCTGCATAAGCCCGCAAGCTTGTATCAATCGGTCGACCTGCTCCATGGCGCTACATCAGATAATGCAACTCTAGAAAGTCTCGTCTTTTTGACTCTTTTTTAGACCTTTTTTACGTATTGTTTTCTCTCTGCTTTCCAATCTCGGGCTTACCAGTCCACCTTTGCATCACCACTTTAGACTTTGTATACATGCAAATACTCTGTACACAAGTACTCGTGAGGTCTATGCGTTCTCGTAGTTTGGTCTATCGACGTCTGGTCCCCTGATCTTTCCTCTTTTAGTTTCTTGCCGGTCCGATGCTGGTACCTGCATTTGACTGTCTTTGTATATCGTACTCTTCCCTATCGTCTTCTCTTCTTCCACTCCTGATACTTATCACCGGTGAGCTCAGTACAGAGAAGAGCTACACAGAGCAAGCCAGTCTGATCCAAAATGGCCTGTTGTCTGCCCCCCCTTTAAACTCGAGACCCGTTCCTTGTCGATTGTAAATAGCTCGTGGCATGTCATTATTCAGTACTCACTACTCAGTATCAGTAGGCAATATATCAAGTATTGTCTTCTTTTCCTCTTGCTCTTTCCTCTTCTGTCTCGTAATATTACCTCGCCGCCTGCCATCTCCACGTATCTTTCTGATCTTGACCTCCGACCTCTTCGGCTTCTCTCTTCTCTTTCTCACATCTTGTTCTTCACCTCGACCGACGTTCTCTCTACGATCCTGCCGTCTTTACCGTCTACATTGCCTACCTGTCCACGGTATCACCACCAGCTTTACCATCTGCTCGGGGTCTTTACGATATCTTCACTCTTTGAATTTCCCACCTCGATTACCTTGATCAGCACCCCCATCTCATCGTCGCTTCTCCGCCGACAAACACATCTATCACTTCAGAACGCCTCCTCGCTTCGCTTGCAGATACATCACATACATTACTATTGTCTATTCAGCGTCAGCTTCGTCGACCCTTCTTGGTCTTTCTGACTCTCCTCGTCTTCTCTCTTCTCTCTCTCCGCCTCACTCGTCTTTGTACTTAACCCTCTCGGTCTCTTCAACTTTAAACTCAAATCCTCGCCTCTTCCTCCAAAGTCTGCAATCCTCAATCCCTCAACTCTCGTCTTTACCTTTCTTCTTGGCAGCCCACCGACAAGGGTCTGGTTCCGCGATCCTTTGACCCTGGGTCTGATCTCTGGTTACGTCTTCGCCTGCAGAGTTTATTTCGCGATCTGCACGATCAGCTTCCTCTTTGGCTCCTCTTTCTCTCCTTTGGATCGAACTCTCTCTACTTTTTCCCTTTCCCTCCTCACCTTCTCCTCTGCCGCGTCCACCGTTGGCCCATCTAAGCTGGCGGAGATTTCAACCTGCGGCCTTTGCAGCATTTGACTCAGTCCATTGATCAAGTAGATGAACCTTGAGCTGTTTGCCAATTGATCTTCTCTCGTCATTTGGATCTGCTCTGCATTTTTTCGTGTTCTTCCTCGTTTTTCGCAGATTGAATACGTTTCCTCTTCCTTTCGCTTTCGCATTTTCTCCCCCGACGTCCTCTTCTCTTGCTCTTTCCTCTTTCATACTGCTCCTTCATTGCTCTTTCCTCTTCTTGCTCTTTCCTGCTGCTTCATCGCTCCTTCCTTCTTCGCACCCAAGATCAATTACAAAACACGTGGCACAGCCTATTCGGACGACATCAGACGACATCAGACGACACTCGACTCTCAGACGACCACTGACTCAATAGTCATTGGAAAGACAAGTCAGAAACAGCCACTCAATTGCAACTCCAACAAAGAGTCCGGGAGCCAGCTTAAATACAACTATCGATTCCAATATCCTCCTACCCGATAACGACTAGTTGCCTACGCCGCCGTCCCTACGGCCAGCCTCCCTACGGCCTTCGCGCACTACGCCTACGCCTGCACTACGCCTACGGCCTGCATTACCCATTATTATTAGAACACCACTGGCGCTCTACCGCTAGCACGCTTACACGCTTATCAGTACTCCCACCACACATTATCCATCTTCGCCGCCGGCTATCTCAACGCCCGCCCGCCAGCCGCGCCAACCACACCACCGGGCCCTACGCCGTCATTCCGCTGCTGTCGCTGTTCTCATTCGCCCGTTGTGCTCTACTCCAACTTCTACCCAGCTGACTGCAAGCCAACTCACAGCTTACTCCAATAACTGCTGATCGACAGGGCTCACCTACCTATTCCGTCTCTACCAAGACACCTCCTCCCCGCCGCCGCCCTGCCTTGCTATCTCGCCCGCAGTTTGTTGTCTCATTGACCAAGCTTGCTGCCGCATAGCAGCTGCTTACACGGAGAAGCACGTTGCACGTTGTACCTGCTATACTACTGTGCGCTGTACTCTGTACCTTGTACTCCTTTGTACCGTGCGCTGCTGCACCACTGTATCTGTATCCTGTATTCGTGCCTTATCGCACCCTAGTATAACACCCCGACTCGTGACACAATGGGCCTCTTTTCAAGAAAGGACAGGTCCTCGCCGAAGACGGGCGCCAACCCCGCCAAGGTCGTCACTGCCTCACATTCTACCGGCTCTCTTAATTCGGGCAGCTCTCTCAAATCCCCCATCTCTCCCTCTTCCTCCTTCATCCATAATTCCGTCTACCAGCAACAGTACGGCTTCATCCCACGCACCCTCAACCGCTCTTCTGCAGGCACCTTCAAATCAACAGCAACAAGCATGTCTAGTCCCGCTTCTCCCGTGCACCTGCCCAAGGTCGACATCCCGCGTCCGCCAGACCCGGCTCTCGACCCGGCCGGCTACCTGCGCAGCTTGCCCGCCGTCCGCGAGCGCTCCCGCATCGTCAGCGACAAGGCCCTGCGCAATGAACTCAACCACTTTGACGTCGACATGTCCAAGTTCCCGGACATTGTCAGCTTCGTCGCCCAGATTATCCGCCGCGACTACGAGGCACCCTATGCTCCCTCTATTCCGCCCCATGGCCGCTACCAGCACTTCGCCGTCGGCGGCCGCGACCGTGTGGCCCTGCTGCTCACAACTTTCCCGCCCGAGATCGACAGCACTGAGCGCTGTCGCCGCCTGATTGACCTGTTCCTCGTCAGTGTGCTGCTGGATGCCGGCGCTGGCACCGAGTGGCAGTACAAGAGCACAGAGAACGGCAAGTACTACAAGCGCTCCGAGGGCCTTGCCGTCGCCAGTCTGGAGATGTTCAAGGCCGGCATCTTCTCCGGCCAGCCCGGCACCAACAAGACCCAGGTCGACAAGGACGGCCTGCGCGCTCTGACCGTCGATGTTCTGGCCAAGGGTCTGCAGCACGGCCCAGGGAACAACGTGGCCGGCCTCGAGGGCCGCTCCAACCTGCTGATCCGCCTCGGCGACGCACTGGCTGCCAACACCGACTTCTTTGGCCCCGAGGGCCGCCCCGGCAACATGGTCGACTACCTGCTGGCTCACCCCACCACACAGGCCTCATCCATGCCCATTGTGTTGCTGCCCGTTCTCTGGAGCCTGCTCATGGACGGCCTGGCACCCATCTGGCCTGCCTCGCGCACCGCCATCAACGGCACTTCGCTGGGCGATGCTTGGCCCTGCTCCGACATGCCGCAACTGGCCGAGCCTGCGTCGCCGCCGGCCCGCAAATCATCCACCCCGACATTCTCGCCATTCCCCAACGCTGCTGCCGCCGCATCATCATCACCGTCTGCTGTTGCCGCGTGGGAGAGCATCGTGCCTTTCCACAAGCTGACACAGTGGCTCACGTACTCGCTGATGCAGCCCATGCAGACACTCCTCCAGATCCACTTTGCCGGCACCGAGCTGCTGACCGGCCTGCCCGAGTACCGCAACGGTGGCCTGTTTGTCGACCTGGGCGTGCTGACGCTCAAGAAGGCCGATTCGGAGCGCGGCCTCGAGCACTACCGCGCTTACTGCGAGCGCACCGGCACCCAGAACGTCGAGGTTGCGCCCATGTTTGAGCCCAGCGACGACGTCATTGTTGAGTGGCGCGCCGTCACTGTTGGTTTCCTCGACAAGCTGAGCGCCGAGG
The DNA here is from genome assembly GCA_032248835.1 of Ophiostoma piceae. Lineage (NCBI taxonomy): Eukaryota > Fungi > Ascomycota > Sordariomycetes > Ophiostomatales > Ophiostomataceae > Ophiostoma > Ophiostoma piceae. The sequence continues at coordinate 3,017,177 of CP135122.1, forward strand.
TCAACAAGTACATGGCGGCCGAGCTGCAGGGTCACGAGCTGAGCCTGCCGCAGATCCTGGAGGCCGGCAGCTGGAAGGGCGGTCGCGAGATTGCCGAGATGTCGCGGCCAAACACCAAGGAGCCGCCCATCCTGATCGACTCGGACGGCACCGTCTTCTAGGCCGAGTCTATTGATATTGATGATTGTATTCTGTCTTCTCTCCGTGTATATTTATAAAATGTGTTTGGATCTATGAGCAAAAATAAAGTTTATGAGCGCATGATGATGATGAAGTGATGTATGCATTTCTATATGACGATAGATGACAGATAAAACATAGGTAGTATTACAGTGCTTTTAAAATCCCATCCTTAGACCTTACTCCTTCTTGCCTGCCTTGGCCATGGCCTTCTTCATCTCGCGGTACTGACGCTCGGCCTCGCGGCGGCGGTACAGGCCCTCCTCGTCCTCGACGGTCCGCTTCTTCTCAAACACGTCCGCCTTGGCAAAGATCTCCTTCGCGCTCATGCTCTGCTGCTTGTCCTTGGCCTGGCCCATCATCTTGTTCCAGCCCTGCTTGACAACATCGACTGCGGAAGGGGGCTCAGCCGCCGCCGCCGCCGCTGCTGCCGCGGCGCTCTGGCTGCTCTGCTGCTGCGCCACCGTACGCGGTGCCTGCCAGCTGGAGCCGGGCTCCAGGCGGTACGACACCGGCACCGACTTCTTTGCCGCGGCATTTGCGGCATTCAGCGTGCCGCCAGCCAGCATCTGCTCCATGGGCGGCAGGCCCTTCCAGCGCCGCAGCCACGGCTGGTGCCACAGCGCCGTCTGCAGCATCTGCAGGAACGACGATGTGAAGAAGAAAAAGGTCAGCAGCGACGACATGCGCGCCGTCAGGATGACACTGATGGGCGTGATGACCATCTGCATGATGCGCATCATGCTCTGCATCTGCGGCGCCATGTAGCGCATGTTGGCGCGGAAGATGATGTACATGACACCCGCCGAGCTGAGCGGCAGCAAGAAGTACGGGTCGGGCACCGTCAGGTCCTGGAACCACAGCAGACCAGTCGTCTCCAGCTCCGGAACCGGCAGCGTTGACATTCCGCGCAGCAGACGGAACATGCCGTAGCCAAACGGCACGTTGACCATGGGCACAAACATGCGCCACGTCGACACGTTGGCGTCCTTTTGCATCTGCTTGAGCTTCAGGCGCGCCTCCATTGCCTTCATCTGCGAGTCGCCAGCACCGCCGCGGAAAGCCGCCGTCTGCATCTCCTCCATAGCCTTGTTGTACTCTGGGTTGCTGCGCAGCAACTGGATCTTGGCCGAGTGCTCGGCGGCCGTCAGCGAGGGCATGAAGATGGCCGCACGGAACATGACGGTTGCCGTAAGAATAGATGCCCACCACGGCAGGCCGGTGTACACGTGGACGTGCTCGACAGCCCACTGGCACATGCTGGTCGGACCCCAGCCATAGTCGAGGCCGAGGGCGTGCAGGTAGCCGAGCTGGTTGGAGGACATGTCGAGCAGCGCAGAGCCGTCGAGCAGTTCAGCGAGCACAGCGGCATCGTCGGGCGTAGTAGAAGCGGTAGAAGACAGAATGGGTTCGGCGGGCGGTGGTGGTGCGGCAGCAACGGGTTCTGGTGTTGGTGCTGCTGGTGCGGCGGGTGCTGGTGTGGAGGTTGCAGAGGCGGCAGCTTCGGCTTCTGCTTGTGCTGCGTCGGGGGCGGGCGAGGCCTTTCTGGAAAAGGGCCACAGCGAGAAGGCGGCGGCAGTCGAGGGGAGGTTGTTGTTGAGGTTAAGGCGGGCGGTCGTCGGCGAGGAGGAGGCGACGGTCACGCGGCGGCCGGACAGCTGGGCAATGGTAGTAGCCGAGCCACCAGCCATGCGGCGGGTGCCAAAATTGCGGGTGCCAGTCTAGTACTCAGTTAGCTACCATACTTAACAAATAGGTGAAGACGGCTTGTCGGGGGACTTACGCGAAGCCGCAGGGCCTGGCTGGGCCGGACAAGACCCCTGCTGGGAAGCATGACGACGGAGGAAGCCGGTGGTAGTAGACAGGCGAGGACGGGAGAGAATCGAAAACAAAGGCCGATATTTGCCGAGAAGTTGTGGCGTGGGACAGTATCTCAAGATCCGTCGTAAGTCGCAGTCAATCGGTCACGATCGCAAAGCATCAATGCCTCATTTTTTCCGACCAGGCTTGGAGGATAATACTTTTTTTGTTGAATTAAAGTGGTAGTAAGTTTAACTAGTTTATTCATTAAAATCAATTAAAATGGCATTTTATTTAACTACTCGCGGGGTGGACCAATCAGCTGGCACCTGACAGCGGACCGGCAACCCGGTACCGACAATTAACGAAGAGCAATCCATTAAGTTTAAATCAAATAGATAGAAATATATTAGCAATGACAACATTGCCATGTATGTACAGTAAACCATGTGGCCCTTCTCGTGCCGCTTTTGTGTCGTGGTGAGATGAATTCGTGACGACGAGATGAAAGAATATGACAACAATGAAGATAAGATGATAATGACTTCAAAACAGGAACATGCATTCGTGATATTCAGCGCAAACGACAGACAAATTAAAGAAGAACAGCATAACAAAAAGCAAAAAGTGAATCATGGTCGTGATCGAAGGTTGCCGAGTCGAGTCGCAAGGCTGAGGGAATAGCCGGACAAGGAAGGCACGGCGGACGGCACATGGCAGGCGGCGGGATATGCCGAAGCTCTTGCCAGATCTGGTTGTGCAACGTGTTTCTCCGACATGCCTGCCTCAACAGCCAGGTGCCTGCCTGGTTTAGCCGCCTTGTCGGTTGCCTCTTGCCGTTTCCGATTTCGTTATCCTGACAGCCTCGTCTACTACCGCTTCTCGCGCACCTCGACGCCAGGACCAGCTCTCCGCGATAGAGGGAAGACCTACACAGTTAGTATTTCCGTAGAGGTTCCAGTAAAAAGCTATTATTACCTTTGTCTCGCTCCAGCCGAGCCGGAACGCCCACTCGTGTGCAAACAGCTCGCCAAAGCCCATCATCATGCCGTTGACAAAGGGCAGGAACAGGTTGATGGAAGCGCCGCGGAAAATGGACCAGATAGTCGGTGCCTGGTACAGGATGATTGGGTGGTTGTCGCTGACCTCGTCGACGCCGGCACCGGCCAGCTGGACGTCCTCGGCGTTGTAGAGCTCGCTGTCGGAGTGCATGGTGACGCCGGACTCGGCCATTGGGTTTGGCAATTCGTCGGCCATTGTGTATGTGTGGCTGGAAGACGGCGTGGCAGTGTTGATGGGACAGTCGTCGGCGTCGTCGTGTCGTCGTGTCGGCAGTCGTCGATGCGTCGATGCGAGGGGAAGAAGAAAAACAGTCGCGGAATGACGGTATAGCTGCCCCACCGTTTTGGCGTTGACCGTTTTGGAATGAAACGGAGGCAAGTGAAAGCGGAACAGCTCAGTTATGCATTGAATAGGCAAGAACGGTGGTACCGCTCCGTTTCGTTTACGTAAGTTTGACAGAAACGTTCCTGGCAGGGGTCTGTTTAGCCTTGCCAATAGCGGTGGCGGGGCAGCGACCGTTCAGCACAGTGACGTGCAATTGCTTACCAGCTTGCTTGACGTCGCCCGGAGCTGCCTGTGAAGCAACTGCCTAATACAGCCAACCAGCCAGCCAGCCTTACACTTACTATTTACACCTCAAGCTCTTCCGATTCCTATTGTTCTTATTATCCAGCTCGACTCTTAGCCACTCGTTACTCTTCTCTCAACTACCACTTTTCGTCCACTACCTCTACCAACATCATGGCCGAATCACAGGACGAGATCATCAGCAGCTTTGTCAGTCTGACTGGCGCTTCGACGTCCGAGGCCCAGCAGCACCTCGACGCGGCCAACTGGGACCTCAACACGGCTGTTGCCGAATTCCTCGAGCCTAGCACTGATGCGGACGCCGATGCTGATGCCGGAGCAGCAGCCGAAGAGCCAGCATACACGGGCCCGCGCACGCTTGATGGCCGTCCCGCACCGCAATCACAATCTCGAGCCCCGGCCCCGTCGCGGCCACAGCAGTCGGCCTCGTCGTTGCAGCAGAAGAAGAAGGGCGTCATGACCTTTTCGTCGCTAAAGAGCGGCGGCGGCTCGTCCCAGCCTAGTCGTGGACACGCTCACGGCGGCCACGGACACGATGACGACGACGACGACAGCGACTTTGACGACGATGAAAACACCAACCGCGGTGACCTGTTTGCCGGTGGTGAGAAGTCGGGTCTGGCCGTCAAGGACCCCAGCATGGCCGGGCCCAACTCGCAGAAGATTATGCGCGACATTGTCAACAAAGCAAGACAGTACGTATTTTAGAAGCCCTGACTAGGGTCTGGTACAAATGCTAACCATATACAGAGGCCGCCCAGAACCTGGCCCGTCTGCGGAGCCGTCTCGGTTCCGTGGCTCTGGTATGACGCTCGGTGGCGAGGGCACTGAGTCGCGCGTGATTCCCGACCCGACGGCAATGCCTGGGGGCAGACCTAGCGCATCCGCTGCCACGGCCGAACCCGCTGAGCGGTCGTTGCACATCTGGACAGACGGTTTCAGTGTCGACGACGGCCCACTGCACCGCTACGATGACCCCAGCAACGCGGCTGACCTTGCCCACATCCGTCAGGGCCGTGCCCCGCTGCACCTGATGAACGTGCCCTACGATCAGCCGGTTGACGTCAAGCTGATTCAACATGAAGAAGCCTGGCACCAGCTGCCGCGCATCTACCGGCCATTCTCGGGCGAGGGCAGACGCCTGGGCAACCCTACCGCCCCTGGCGAGACTGCAGCCTTTTCTGCTGCATCCGTGGCGGCACCAGCAGTGCCCTCTACACCGGCGGCAGCACCGGCCTCCAACGAACCGACAATTGATGAGTCGCTGCCCACTCTCATGATCCGTGTGCAGCTGCCCGACGGCACGCGTCTGCCGGCGCGCTTCAACACTACACAGACGATTGGCGACGTGTACGACTTTGTGCAGCGCGCGCTGCCTGCGGGACAGCAGACGCGCGGTTGGGTGCTGGCGACGACGTTCCCCAACAAGGACCACACCGACAAGGCGGTGGTTCTGGGCGAGACGGCCGAGTTCAAGCGCGGTGGTGCGGCCGTTGTCAAGTGGACATGATTGCAGATTCGGGACTGGACAAACACGGCGTTGAAGGAAAACGATCATCATAGTCGATTACAGTAAAATACAAGTCAACGACCAAACAAACAAGCAAGCAATAAACAAATGTGTGCATAGTATTCAGGTATCTTGTGGTCATAAGTGCCCTGCTCGGGTGATAAGTAGATAACAATAACAAACGCCGTCCCAAACGCCATTAGATCCAATGCCTCCTCTTTCGACCAAGAGTCATGTCTCGCTCTTTCGAGTCTTTCTCATCTTTCTCCTTCCTTGAAACAAATCAAACATACAGGTGCTGCTGCCCCTGTTGCTGCTGCTGCTGCTGTTGTTGCTGTTGGTAGTCCTTGGTGACACCCACGGGCACGTCCAGGTACTCAAACTGCTTGGCGGCAATCTGCGTGTTGAGCAGCGCAGCATTGAACCGCGCCTCGCCCGGCGGCAGCACCACCAGGATGTACGTATTGGTTGTGAACTTGCCGATGAACAGGTTGAAGCGCAGGCCGAAGCGCAGCTCAAACAGCTTGAACTGCTCAGCGTTGCGCGGCGTGCCCGTGTACCGTGCCAGCGAGCTCTTGAACGACTTGAGGATGTTGCTCATGCGCTCGAAGCGGTCTTCGCACGGGTTGGCGGCGCCCTCGGTCGAGTTCCAGTGCGACACGACGAGGAAACTCGTGCGCTCAAACAGTAGCATCTCCTCGGCCTCGACGAGACGACCGAGGTGGCCCAGGTTGGTCTCGATGAGCGCGAGGTTGGGCACGAGGTCGTGGATGATGCTGGCCCACGCCTTGTAGAGCGACTGGTCCCAGATGCTTGTGGCAAACGGCGTCAGCTCGAGCTCGATGTCGTCGCTGCCGGGCGACTGCTGGTCTTCACCGTCGCTCAGCGGGCTGCCGTTGCCGTTGCCATCCGAGAGAACCTCGCCGCGGGCATTGTCGCGCACGTTCTGCAGGTACTCGGTCGTCTTCTGGCGCACGAGCCGCACGCGCTCCTCGAAAAAGGCCTCGCGCTGCGTGGCCACGATCAGGTCCATCTTGTGGATGAGCACAAACACCTTGGCGCCCGACGAGTACTGCGTCAGAGCCGAGATGACAGATACGTAGGTGGCGAGGTCGCGCTCAACGTCGCGCGATTCAATGTCAAAGACGTAGATCAGCACACCGACATTGGAAAAGACGTGCTGACGCTGCTGCGACAGGTAGTTCTCAGTAAAGGCTTCCTGGCCACCGCAGTCCCACAGGTTGAGGGTGAGGTTGCCGAGGAACTTGACCTGCGAGAGATCGATGTCGATGGTGGCACCGAGGCGGCGGGTGTCGCGGGCGAGGTAGGAGCTGAAGATGATGGAGCGCATGCTGGACTTGCCGGAGCCGCTCTTACCCATCAGGAGGACTTTCCGCTTCTTAGGCTTCTTGACCTCGGTGCGGACATCGGCGCCGAAGAATGGGATGTTGTCCGCCATGGCGACGGTGAGGAGGAGAGGAGGAGGATGGCGAGAGGAAGAGGTCGAGGCTGGCAGGACGGTGTCAAATGATCAAAAACGGGTAGAATCAGTCAGTGGCAGCCGGTGAATCCAATTAGGCCGTCGTAATCAATGGCCGTCAAGGTTGTCGGCAAGTATCAAACGGCGTCGGCAATGGAGGTCTGGAATCGAATCGAGAGCTGTAGTTGAGAGGATGCAAGCTTGGAGATAGCAGGTGGGGCTGCAGCCGGCGGCATAAAGTGGTGCTGGCGGGCAATCAGGCGTGAAAACTCCACCATTACACTTAAGCCGCAGCGTGCGGGATAGTGCTTTAGCGGGTACTTGTGAGTGCACGCATTTTACTATAGAACACAAGTACCGCCCCCACGCATCCATCGTCATTATGTAAGGCCTGCTTGAGCGTGTTCCTCGAGGTTTACATCATTGACAACTCATAAATTATCACATTCAGGAAACGTCTGGCAGGATTTAAAACTGAAAGTGGTATATTAACCGTATGGTAACAAGAGAAACGATAGATAAGCAAAACGCCGTGCCTTTTCCCACCGAACCAAACTATAAACAAGAAGAAGGAAAAGAGAAAGAGAAAAAAAAAAACGAGAAAAGGGAGACATCTAGACAGATAGACAAGACATATGCCTACTCAATGTTCCGTGCCTCGAGAATGACAGAGTTGAGCCGCCGCTCGCCCAGCTGCGCCACCCGGTTGCCGACAATCGGGCCCAGGAAATCAACAAGCTCGGCCGTCTCGACGTCGCCCGTGCTCGAGGACCCGTTGACTCCGTTCGTCGCCGGCGGTGATGGCAGTGAGGACGTTGTCGCTTCCGACAGCGTCTGAATCGCCTTGAGAATGCCGCCGCCCACAAGCATCTCAAACTCAAGTGCCGACGCGCCGCTACGCTCCTGCAGCTGCTGCAGAACATACGTGTCAAACACGCGCAGGTTGGGCAGAAGCAGCACGCGCACGGCCTCGGGGCCACCGGCCGCAGACAGACCCGCCACAGCACCAAACAGCACGCCGGCCGGCCGGTCTGGCTCCAGCAGTGTCTTCAGGCATGTGCGCGTCAGCTTGGGCCGCAGCAGCGTGTTGCTCTTGGCGAACTTGCGCGCCAGCAGGCCCAGCAGCGACGCCGCGAGCTCGCGCAGCATGTAGATTTCGCGGTTGCTGGCAGCCGATGTGCTCGACGCGGCCTCACCCTCCTTGCGGCCGAGCTTTTGGCCCAGCAGACAGGTCAGCACGGGCGCGCACAGCGGCGTCACGTAGGGGTCCAGGAAGACGTGCGGGTTCTCGACGAGCGCCGACGTGAGCTCCATCATGTGGCGCAGCACGGTGACGTCGTCGATGCGGTGGGTGATTTGTGTGGCGATAAAGGACACAAAGTAGGGCACAAGCTGGTGTAGGCCGGGGTCGGAGCGCACCGACTCGAGCGCGGCCTGGCGCAGGCGCAGCACCTCGTCGTCAGGGCTGTCGTCGAGGATGGCCGCCTGAATCTTGTCAAAGTAGAGCACGAGCTCGTTGCTGATAATGTGCTTGACGGCGGGCTTGAATCCGACATTATCGTTTCCAGCCAGCGCAGCCAGCGCGGGGTTGGCACCTGGGCCCTTGGCGACCAGTTCCTGTGTGCGCGCCTCGGCCGTTGTCGGGTTCTGAGGGATCGATGGCTGCACGCCCTCAATAGCAAGCCAGTGGGCTGTAATGTTAGCGGGTCGGCCACAAAAATGCAAAGACAAAACAGAACAACACACCCGTAAGAGATGCATCCCGCGGCACCTTGGGGAGCTGCGCGTTGATGAGCTTCTCAAACTCGACCTCCTCGTCTTCAATGTAGAACAGTGGCTGGCCGGGTCCGAGCGACGCCTCACCAAACCGCAGAGGACGCGTCGACTCGTAGCCGTACAGGGGCTCAACATCAAGCACACGCATAGCGAGACTGACATCCTGCACGGTCAGCGTCGTACGGCTGGCGGCGCGCATACACCGCAGCGCCTCCACGAGCACCTGGCCGACGCGAAACTCGACATCCTGCGAAAGGCAGCGCAGCGCGTCATCGCCGAGCGCAGAGATGCCCACAGACTCGGCCACGTCGCGCACGTTGTCCGGGTTCCACAGCAGCCGAGTGGTATCGTCCTTGGCCGCCATGTTGTCGTCGGGGAGTGGTTGTCGTCGTCAATCAATGTGTCGGGGTGGACACAGTTTGTCGCGTCAATTCCGAGCTCGGTCTTGTATTCTAGTGTCTTAGTCGTGCGATTGTCGTCCGCAGGGTCCGTTCTATTGCCGCAATTGATGATGCGTGATGGACGTTGGCGAGCTGGTCGCGATGAGCTATCGTCGCGGAGGTCGCTGGTCAAAATGCGCACGGGCCACTACTGGCTGTCGCCTTGCTATCCAATATGGACCCACATTAAACCACTCCGCAGCCTCGTCTTCACTTTGTAAATACGGCAGTCGCACCTGCCGTATGTATACTCATAGATGCTGTCTTAGTCATATATTAGTGATATTTCTTTCTTTTTCTTCAGATAATTGGCTATAAAAATTAAAGCTACGATCGCGAGCCTTTGGCCACGATGCACCTGACGACTTAAACCTCTGGAGACCGAGTGGAATTCAACAACCAAAGAACAGGTCTAGTGGCCAAATGGCAAGGCGCTTGGCTACGAACCAAGAGATTGCAGGTTCGATCCCTGCCTAGATCATTCGATTTCTTTTTGCATTTTGCGTATCTGGCCAGTACAGCAACGTACTTTTATATTTGGCTTTATTTGTTGTGTCCTTAACTGTAACTTTTGCTGGTATTTTTTTACTTTTTGTTGTGATTTAATGTCGTATGAGCTTCATACCACAACGGCAACGTTTGCTTATGTAACATTCAAAAAGATCACGACATCTCATGGGAAGAGATTCTTTGGATTCAGTAAAAGACCAGCGGATAGACCCGAGTAAATATGATGATTATTGATACTTGATAGCATGATGAATCACAGACCACAGCAATACAGCAGCCGCGCTTGCAGTAGGAGACTGAACTAGAAGTACATTGAACACAGGACCAGTCAAGGTCTGGTCATAAAAGAGGCCACCGATCGACAGAGTAGATATGATGGTAATAATAGACAATAAGAGAATCACTGGTCAAGATGAACAGATAGATTAAAGTAGTGACAACGAATAAGAAATAGAAACAAAGTTTAACACTTGAAACAAACAACACCGCCAAGTAAAACTCCCCTCCAGTTGGACTTTTGGTAGCCTCCGAAAAAAGGTATCGAGAGAAAGCAGTAAACAAAGAAGCAGAAAAGAATGTTGACAATAACCATACCACCAGAAGAATAAAGAATAAGAAATAACAGGGAGCAGGTAGGGAGACAGGAGACAAAATAAAGGCAGAAAAAAACAGAGGCAAAACAGAAACAGCCAAACAAGCAAACATTACATCAGATATCAAACAGCGATTGGAAACAAAACATTATCAATCAAACACGCCCGGCATAGCCGTGGATCCACATGTAGCCATTCCACCGTAACTAACGGGCCGGTCCTGGTCCGGGAGGCAGCGAGGAATGCCCCTCACCGTGGTCAATGTCCATGCCGTCGGGGCCGAGGGCAGGGCCAGGACCAGCACCGGAAACAGGGCCTCTGCCGGGATCGGCACTCGAGAACTGATCCTTGGGCGACGGTGCGTCAAAGAGGCCGCGTGCTGGCCGCACCTTGGGGTCGGTGTCATTAACTGTCGACAAGATCGACCGGTTTGGCCACCCGCCGCTGTCGCCAGCACTGGGCCGCAGACTTGTCGCAGCGCTGTCGCCGGCGCTAGGGCGCAGACTCGTCGCGGCGTTATCGCCAAAATCACTCGCGATGGGGCTGCCGCTGCCACCGCGCATAGGAGTCCAATTTGAATCACTCGACGATTTCTTCTTCTTGATGTCGAAGAATATCACTGTGCTGTGCCGGTCGAGTGGCTGTCGCGGCTGTTTGGCGGCGGAGCTGCTTCCCATACCGCTTGAGCGCCGGAAATCGCCAAAGGCACTGTCCATGCGCATACTCGGCGACGTGCCAAAGTCGCCTCCGCCACCGCTGCCCGGCGACATGCTTTCTTCATGTGGTCCACCGACAGCCGGTGCCAGCGGAACCATAGTGCCCGACCGGAAATTCGAGTGGCCATTATCCCCCGCGACCCCTGCAGCAAGGCCCCTGCGGCGAGCACTGTTGGTCCTCATCTTCACCACGTCATGTTTCACCACATCGGGCAGGTCTTCAAAGTCATCGACTTGGTGCTGCGCCATCAGCTTCTGTAGCTTCGTCGGGCGCGGCTTGCGTGTGCTCTTGGACTCTTCGATAAGCGGTGGCGGGTCGGGCGCGACAGGGAAACGTTTGTGCAGCACCTGCCGAAGGAAGTTGGTCTCGCGCGTCAGCAGAATCTCTGCACCCTCAATCTTCCGCAAGTAGAAGCGCTGCTTAATCGCATCTGCCTTGGACGTCAGATCTGGGTCAATGTACGGCTTGATCTTGTCCTGGAATTCGATTGCGTTGTTGATGATGTCGCTGAGCAGCTGCTCCTCGTCTGTTTGGAAGGGCAGGTTCGGGATGTCGTTGAACAGCGCCACCAGCGACTCCAGGTCGGGACGCGCAGCATCGCGCGGGATCTTGACGCGCCAGTCACAGATCGGGCACGTGTACTTCTCGTCTTCCTTGACCTTGCCGCGCGCAATCTTGAGGCATTTGCCGTGGTACCACTCGTGGCACACCTCGCACTCAATCATCATGCCCGCCTCCGTGCGCCGGCAAATGCAGAACACTTCGCGCTTCGAGGTTTGCCACGACTGGGCGCCCGCCTCCGGGCTGGGCTCTCGAGACGCCGGCTCAACGGGCGACCGGGGCTTGTCGTCTTGCGTGTCAAAACAGTCCTTGTTGCGGGCCAACACGTGCTCCATGTGTGACTTGAGAATGTACAGCGGCGCATTGGTTTTGCCAAAGATACGCTTGCCTTGCCGCATCCAGTCCTCGTTCTTCCTCTGCTCTTTTTCGAGGTCGTGCGTTCCGGGCGGTTTCGATTGAAGCAGATATATGTCGTTCATCAGCGCAATGACTTCATTGTACGTCGGCCGGCTGCGGTAGTCGGGTTCGTGGCACCGGTTGTTGAGATCAAGCACCCGCCGGTGTGCATCCCTATGCTTCTCTAGCATCTGATCGATCCGCTCCAAGGTCTTCGCGGTCACAGGAATGTTACCCGCTGCAGCTTGGTGCGACAGCGCCTCTAGTTGCGGATAGTGCACCGTCTCTGCCTGCAGGAGCTCCGCTGCCTTCTTTTCCCACTGTTTGCCGTTGGCAGCCAGTTCCTGGAAGTACCGAATGTGGTCGTTGCCGTATGGGCTGATGCCAAGACGCGCGCTTGTGTCGAGAAGATCATTAACGTCCTCAAGTGTCATGTGTTCGCTGCGGCTGGCTTCCGCACGCTGGGTCCATTTCAGCTGCTCAAGAAAGTTGACCAACTTCTCGACCTCAGGCACATCCACATTGAATGCCTGGCCGTCCTCGAGCAGCGTCTCAATTGTTTCGGCCGTCTGGGTCGATACGTGCTCAAGCGCGCGCCGCGCGTTCTCCTGGAAGACCTTGATCGCATCGGCCCTCTGCTGCAGGAGCATAATCTCCGGGCACTCGAATCCAATCCGAACCGCCTCATCGAGCAGCCGGTATATGTTGGAGATGTTCCGAGTCTCGCGCTCTTTCTCGTCGTTCTCGCCGCTGCCGGCGCTGATCGATTTGCGACCGCTGGCCTGAGAGGTCTTGTCGTTTTTCCGACGATTTTGCTGCTTCCGGACAATATAGTTAGTTGCCTCCTCAACCCAATGGTTGCAACGGTCAACAAACTCGCGCAAAACCGGCAAAGAAGGGAGGTCGTAGGGTATCCGTTCACCTTCGTTTAGTATGGCCCGGAGTGAGCGGAGAGATGGCGTCGCATCCTCCTCCAGAAGCCGGTCGTATTTTTCCTCCCAAACTTGGGGCAGGGCTGCCTTGTCCGCTACTTTCTTGTACATGGCGTCAATCTCCTCCTCGCTGTGGCGGTAGATGAGCGTGTGGTGTTCTCCGAGAAGTCGGCTCGTGTCCCGTGCCTGGCAGCAGGTGTGAGTTCCCGCATGCTGGAGGCACATGATCTTGCCTGTCTTGTTGCACTTGAATCGCGAAAGGTAAGTAAACGCCTTGCAGTACGAGCATTGGTACTCGTCCTCTGGCACAACCGAGTTGTCGTATGTCAGTGTCAGGGGACAGTTGTGCGTGCTGCTGTCGCTGGCGCCGCGCCGTCCTGCATTGCCGTCGTTGTCGTTTTCCGCAAACTGGCACTTGTGTGGAACATCACTGTGGCGTGTCAAGAAGATTGCACGATAAGAGGCTTCCCGATCCCGAATCCGTTCAAGCGCTGGCGCTAGCCACTTTGCCGTCCTTATGGTCAGAGGTCCAGTTGCAGTACTTGTAACATCATCGGCTCCGCTCCAGAGAAGCTCCTCGTGAGAGAAGCATGGCTGACGGCGGAACTGCTGCAATCTGTCCACGCCCGCAAGGCCAAATGGCTCCCAGTCGCTGGGTGCGAAGTTGACAGCCTCGTTAAAGTTGAAGCCGTGGTTGAAACCTGCGTGGTATGCTTGAGGGAAAGTAATGACCAGCTGGCCGGCACGCTGATCAACGGCGTAGACGCGAACACCAGCCTCCTTGAGCTTCTCTGGCGGCAGAAGAGTAACGAGTTGGAACAGCAAATCCGGCTGCGTTTCAAACAAATCCGGAACTGCCTCGCGCATAGCGTTCTCGAACTTCTCCGCATCCTCACCGGGAATTCCGTACCAAGTCTTGGTGGCGCCAAAGTGCTGGTAGTTGGCAGAGTAGGCGTAGTGGTCCTCGTTGTGCCAGCAAAAGGTCGAAAAAATCATGCCTACGTAGACCCATGGAACAGTCATACCCGAGATATCAGACTTGATGTATCGGAAAATACTTTCCGGGTGGAGAGGCAGGATGTTGAGATTCCAGGGGTCTGTCGAGTAGGGGTCGTTGGGGTTCTTCTCAATGGTAGGAAATCCCGATCCATGGGTGGTGCAGTGAATGTCGGCGCCGTATTCAACCTCAACGTTGTCATCTATGCTGGACACGAGACGCCAGAATTCCTGCTCGACGTCATCTTCAGTGACCGGCCGATGACAGTTGTTGGCGGAGTCGACGGGCATCTTCGTCTCAAAGTAGTTTTGCTTGAACTCAGCCGCCTTCTCTTGGAACTGCTTGAGAGAGTAGAGGCCGCCGTCCTCGAAGCCATACTGGCCGTCGCCAACGAGGCAGCGAGGGCAGTTCCACTCTGTTGTCGGCTTAGAGGATATTGGGGGGTCGAGGCATTTGCCGTGGTAGGCATAGTCGCATGACTCACAAACGCACAGAAAGCCGGCCGACTCACCCTTTCCGCACTGCTCACAGACCTCCCAGGTCTCGCCAGCATCTTCTCGGGGGATGCGAGCCTGTTGGGGACGTAGTTGCGACATGTTGGAGCCGGCAACTCGCGGCACAGCCTCCTTCTTGAGGCGCTTGCTTCTCCGGGCACTGCCGTCTTCGTCTTCGTCGCCGTCAGCGAGCTCCTCCTTAAGGGACACCTCGGACGAGTCTTCACCAAGCTGGCGCTTCAGCGGGTGGGCCGGGGCCAGGCCCTTGTCGGAACTCTTGCCAGCGGTAAAGGGACTACCATTACGGCTGTTGATAGCGGTGAATCCCCCAGACGAGCCCGGCCGTGGGGGTGTGCTTCGGGTTGTAGTGGGCGTTGCGCGCTGACTGCCGGTGGCAGCCTGGAGGGCATCACTTGCTTGGCGTGCCGGCGAGTCACCGCGGATGCTAGATGGGGTGTTGGCCGACGAGCGCTTCATGGGGCTGTTTCCCGTGTCGGGTGTGGTGAAAGGACCGCCGTTTTCGATCTCAAGTTGCTGGTGGACACCGGGCTTGGCTACGCGGAGGTAATCCTCGTAGGGGCAGAGCCATTTTTGGTACGAGTTCTTGAGCGAGGTCGATAGAGAGGACATGATCTTTCCGCTGTAACCCAGGTCACGGCCGATTTCAGCCCACTTTTTAAACTTGCACACGTTGTCAAAGCCGCCTCGCGAGTCGACGGCGCGCTTGAGCTGGTATAGATCAAGGGGTTTCTTGTCAACATATGGCAGGCGAGTGAGGGTGTTGCCCAGGTTCTTGTGGTACTTGAACAAACCATCCAAGTAGGAAATGTTGACGCGCGATCCTGCAACAAGTTGTTAGACGGTGATGAAGTTGGCAGGAGTGGTATTAGGTTGCAAACTTACCACCTTCAACAGAGTTGAGCTCCTGCTTTCGTGTTTGGAAGTGGAATTTCTGTAAACACGTCAGTTTTCAGTTTCTCTCACAAGTGTGACGCATTCAAAGCGCAGCGCTGTGGCTTGTACGTACAGTTGTATCAATGGAGAAGGGCGGATTCCAGCTGTCGGGCGGGATGATCTTGCAGATGCCAAACTTTGACGCTTCCGGGGCAATCTTGCGCATGTACTCCATTGGATCCTTCCACTCATCGTCTGTCGGTGTGTAGGTCGGCGCCTCTTCGATGCCGTGAGGACGGTTCTTGCGCTTGCCGCTCTCGCGACTGGCCGTGGGCTGACCGCGACGCTCGACCGAGTTGAGATCCAGTGGCGGGCTGGTCATTGAGCTGAGTGGTGCCGGTGGTCCATTGTGTGTCGATGAGGCTGTGTTTGACGTCGATTGGCCCATCCGCGTTCTTGAGGGAATGGATGTGGTGTTGGGAGGGTTTGTTGACGCGCCCCGTGCGGGGGAAGTGCGCGTGCTAGGAGCATGCGAGCCGCTGGCCGCTCGTGAGCTCTTGGTTGACTTCTTTTCGTTGGACTTGCTGCCTTCAGATGCGCCAGCCTCCTTGCTGTTGCTGCCGTTGTCCTTGGCCTTTCCCTTATCGTTGCTGCTGCCCGAGTTGACGCCGGTGGCGGCAGCCCCTGCTGCAGGAGGAATGATAGCCATCATTGTGGATGATCAATGGTGTGGAGAGAGTCGGGGAGATCGCGAGCGTGTATGAAGCGCGTCGATATTTGTCGTCGTGAGGTTGAGCAGCCGTGATGTCGATGCCAAACGAGTGCGGGCCGCCGCGTCTTTATGAGATTGGGTCCGTTAGTGGTAGCGAGTCGGAGGCTCAAGAACCTGCGCGCAGAATAAAAGGTCGATGTCGGATGGCAGATATTCGCGAGAGTGAGTCGGGGGTGCCGTAACGGCCGTCATCCAAGGGTGGTGGTTCTATGTATATGCATCTGAGCCAAGTCACAGGCGCAGTCGTCGAGGCCGCTATTGGAGCGCGAGGTAAATAGTAACGATATTGGCAATGATTGTGTATTGTGGATGGCGAAAACTGGGAGGATAAGTCGAGTGCCGAGACTACGGGATGATGTCGTGAGAAAGTACAATGTTGGTAGAAAGTGAGGCCGAGAGTAATGGTAAGAGGCAATGGGCAAAAAGACCGGGGAGAAGAAAGAGGACTGGCTAGGCCGATGGGGGATGTGGGCTCTTCTGGGATTTTGTGTCTCTGCTGGAGCCTCTGGTGTACAAGCGTTGGTTTCGTCTACTTGTAGAGGCTAAAGAAAGCAAAGCGTGCGAAAACCGGGACTAGTTCGAAGATGGGAGTCGAGACTTGTACAAAGACCGGCCATACAGTTAGTATGTCGAGTTATACGTCAGGGACACCATGTGACCAGGCGTTGGGCACTTTGGTCGGTGTTTTGAGTGTGTTCAAGTCGAGATCATGAGTGAGCGAATTGTGGTGGCGGCGCGTTCACGGTTGAAGGGATCGAGTGGTATGTAGAAGGACCGGCACAAGAAGATGAGCTAGAGAATAGGATAATCAGAGAATGATAGACCCAGCAAATGATTAAGCTGAGAGGGGTATTAGAGAGTAGGGAAGTGTGAATTACAGGGGAAAGTAAGGGCAAAAGTGAAGGCCAAAGTGCGTGCGGTTTTGGTGGGCGATGGGAAAAGAGCGAGATGTAAGAGGAAAGTAGAGGTTGCACGACAAAGATGGGAGAAGTGCAAGGACTACATAGGGGATTGGTGCATACGGGAGTGACGGGGGGCTGTTATTGGTCAGCCGCTTCTGGAGATACTGCAATTATACCGAGACATAATACGATCTTACAAGGGAAGGAACGACCCAGGACATTTTGGCTACAACCTGACTACAGTCCGATCACAACCCGATTTTGGGTATGTGGCAGAACAGTAATCGGCAGGCGCGACCGAATGTACGATGTACTCTGTATGTGCCGAAATAGACAAATGCCCACAGAAAGTACAGTTGTAGAAAGTACGACCGACGTTAAAAAGAGAAAGAGTAATGTCGTCAAGTCGGAGCTAAAAAGGGCAGGTACGGGCATTAGAAAGGCAGCGTATAATAGCGAGACAGAGAGACAGCCACAGACCGAAAAGTCGGAGAGTCGACGACCAAATACACAACCCTTCAGAAATACAGAGAAGAGCTGTCGAGTGACATTTTCATAGGAGAGTGGGTGCACCACCACATTACTCTGTAGACAAAGTAGCCATGTAGCGTAGCGTGGGAGCGGAACGAATGTGGAAAGAGGGAAGTGGCCCAATGGCATGGCACGACAAGGCCAGGAAGGAGAGGGAAAGGGAAAAGGCTGTCGCCAACAACGCATGCTAGAAGAGGAAAGAACCTAAGAAGCACGACTACACACTACTTGTACAGACATCAGACCGCCAGAGAGGGAAAGTGCAGCCAGTAGCGAGTTGACAGTGAGGAAGTAGCGGCCTTTCGCTGTTAAAAACAGTGCCATTTAATGACACAGTGCACTGTGTGATACATCCTTGACGTCCATGCTTTATCCCTTGCACAGAAATAGTGAGACTGGTCCTTTTAGTGTTTACATTTATCAATCTGACAACCTTGTGTCACGCGATGGGAGCTCTACCGCACCGATTCATGAATGTGCTCGAGAAGAGTTCAGCACGAGATGGACAGTATGGATGGCCTTTCGATACTGTGACTGAAATAGAGGGGAAGGGTTATCCTCGTGCACACGGGTCGCGCCTTCCTCAAGAAGCAGACCATCAAGTCTAGACGTCGTAAGATGCCAGGGCCGGGTGCGGCATTGAGTCAGTAGGGAGATCTAATCTCTAGACAGTCGTCCGAACAGTGCGTATCGCCCTATATACAGTGCGTAATTATGTACTCTGCATGATGCGACATTCGACATGGTCTTGTTGATCTGCGCTTTTTATGTTTGTGTGCCGCAGCGCCAAGAATATTTTACACGGCTACTCCTCGCTACTCCGTGTCTACTACCTTCTTTTCTTTTCGAGTTCCTGTGTTTTCTTACTGTCTTGTTGTCTCGATCCTCTGCCGATTTACGCGTGCTTTAATGCATGCCAGTTGCACGCCACAGCTGCCAAGTGCACATCAAAAAGCACTGTGTGCACTGTGCTCGGGTGGAGGCAGGCACGAATCGGCACTGTCGGACCTTGTAGCGGAGAAAAAGGAAAGAGCGAGGGCCAGGCCTGTAAGACCGCAGCATGCAGTTCCCAAGAACGCGCCTGCCACTTCTGTCAAACGAGGCTGCGAGACGTCAATGCGGCTGGTTCAGCCACGTTCATGTCGTTGCCTCCCCTTCGTACTATTGCGATGCAATTCCGAGTGATAAATCCTGGCTAGAATGCTGTAGCATCAGGAGATAATCGGCTTCACTGCGAATATGCCAGAATATGGCATGTATTTTTGGCATATGGTGGTATGGGGGAGTGGATCTGCCGGGTCCTTGAGATCCTCTCTTGGATTTTGCCTCGTGCTTTTTATGCTTTCTTGGTGGGTTTTTGCCTGGTAGTGTTCTAGGGCGACGAGGGCGATAGGGCGATCGATGAATATCTTACAGCAGGTGAAATAGAAAGGAGAAAGGCCGCCATCAACAGCTTCAAATCATCTTTGGAAGAAATGCTTTCGAAAGGAGTGTGGTGCGAGATCATATTTCGCGTCCAGAAACAAGTGTATCAGCCTCACTATTTAATAGAACGTGGCCATTAGTGCACGTCCATCATGTATTCAGCAACTAGAACACACAGAGTGTACATGCCTGCAGGGCTCCTCGCAGCACGTTTTGTTGCAATCCGACTGCCGTTGATTCCCTCCCACTGATCTCGCCTGCCTGCTCACAACAGCCCTGTGGCTAGCTGGCCGAGAATGAGGAATACAGGCTGGCCTTGCGCTCCAAACCCAGTCGGAAAATTGAAGTCCATGCTTCATACTTCGTACTCAGATATGTCCCATATTTCTGTAAGTAGACTAGTGTCTCGATCCGCCCAGTCTGATGATTGGCTGGATCTCGTAGTATCAGATTCTTCACGCCACTAGTCCCATAATGGCAGTTGGAGCACGTCCATAGTGGATCGCATTGGCCAATGAAATTGCCATCTCAAGAAGCCATTAGCCAACTCTTACTCAGCACGGCATACTGGTCGTCAGATGCCCATATTGGAGTGATGGATTACATAATTCATATAGGAGCAATGGCTCAGTTGGGAGAGCGTCAGACTGAAGATCTGAAGGTCCTCGGTTCGATCCCGAGTTGCTCCATTTTGCCTTGGTTTTATTTTTGCTGGTATATTTTATATGTCAACTGGATTTCTTATTTATTTTACTACTAAGTGTACATACGTTGTTGTTGTTTTCAAGATATTTTGGAACGTATTGGTATTTTTTTAAATTTATCCTCGGGGGTTACCGTTCCATGAGATGATTTGCATTTTATTTTTTACAAAATAACAAAACACTTTCGAGATTTGTTGGTATTTTTTAATCAAATCAAAACAGAATCACTACTTGACTACATCTACAAGCCGATGAATAGCTATCAACCCTTCCATGAGATAAATGGATAACCAAATTATACTAGCTGCTGCGGCAGCGATGCCATCATATACAGCAACGAGGCTGTCTGTTTCAAATATCATTGCCTGTCGACTCCATCGACACCTGCCGACCAATGTAAACAAACAAACGACCAGTTGTGCATCAGATCGTAAATGCAATCTGTGTCGGTCTCGCCGATATGTCGGGGGGAGAGGAGTAGGGAAGAGGGGAGAGGATATACGGGCAATGCATAGTACATCTTACGTCGACTGCCCCTCCTCCATCGTTTCCCTTTCGTATTTAATAGTGCAAAGAAATTGTATGCCTCTTTCCTTGGAATACCACACTGGCACTTGACTGGCTATGCTGTCAGGCTTGAACTATTGATGGTTGAGGTGCCTGCCGAATTCAATAAGCGCCCACGAATCTGCCTGATGAGAGGGGAGAAGCCCTCATTGGGCGAGTGCCATGTCAGCCGCATTGTCATCTCGCATAGATAAGCCTCACCCAACCTTCGTCGGGCACCCAAACCTAAACACTCCTTTGATTGTTCCTCATTCTTCAAGTCCGATATTCTTCACCTCAGGTTCTCCTGCCCGACACGGCTACTATGCCATGATGTCTCTATTTGACGCAGTGACAGCTCGTCTGTCATTTGGTAGAGTTCCCGTCGTCATTGGAACCTTGTCAATATCGTTTCTCTTGTTCAATACTCTTGCATCCAGAATCACGCCGTCTCGCCTGAACCCTCATCAGGCACCCAAGTCCAAGTACGGCCTCCATGCCGTGATCGACAACCCGCCACCAAAAGCAGAGGGCATCGAGTGAGTTATTGATTCTGATATCATATGGTGATTGTTCTTTACTAATGATAGCGTCATCTTTGTCCATGGCCTTGGATCAAATCCGGACGCGACGTGGTCAGCTAAGCGCACGACACCCCCTGGCCAGGAAGGACAAGATGATGCCGCACATGTCTCGCCGGCGATAAACTGGGTGACTGAGCTGTTACCTGAGGACATTCCGGACAATCTGAAAGACATTGTCAGGCTATACTTCTACAACTACGACTCCTACTGGCAGCGCGATGCAGTAAACAACCGCCTTAGCATGTTGGGAGATGCGCTCCTTGAAGATATCAATGACACAATCAGGTCGATGCCGAGGGTGCGTTCTTATATTGCGCTTTTAACCCCGACTCTACTAACATACACAGGAAAAAGCCCGTAAACTTGTCTTTGTTGCCCACTCCTATGGAGGGATTGTCGTCAAAAAGGTAGGAGTTTTATGATACTCTTCATTCGACCGCATCCGATTAACCATTAGATTTATCAATATACTGACAAACAGGCTCTTGTGTCTGCGACAAAAGACTCTCGAACCAACCACATCACCGAGCAGACAATAGCGACGTTGTTTCTTGGAACGCCGCACAGCGGCAGTTCGTTTAGTAGATTTGGCCGGATCCAAGCGCGCTTCTTTCGCCTTATTGGCCTTGGCTCAAGCACAAGTCTTTTGGACGACCTCGAAGAGAAGTCGACCGTTTTGATGGATCTTCACAAAGACTTTGTCACTGTTGTAGGCAGGAACTTACAGGTGATAAACTTCTTCGAGACGTTAGGCCAAGTTTTGGGTCAAGTCGGGTCCTACAGACCGCGGCAGTTTGTGAGTAAAAACTCTCACCTTCATTAACTCTTTAGAGCACATGCTGACTACGTAGGTTGTCGATGAGTCGTCAGCTACGTTCGCTGGCAAAAATGTCAAAAACATCGGCCTGGGTACCACTCATAGCGGACTGAACAAGTTTGGCTCTAGGGATGACGGGTACACGAGAATTTCCTCGAATCTGATCCAAGTCCTCAAGAGAAATGCACGGCCTGAAAAACGTGTCTTCACCGTGCCTCTCGAGCTGACACCAACCTTTACTGAGAGGCCGACCCTGCAAGACTCGATAAGAACGGCACTCAGCAAGAATCGAGACAGTACAGACTATCCCCATGCTGTCGCCATCACAGGCATGGGTGGGACGGGAAAGTCACAGCTCGCCCTGAGCTTTGCTCACACAAACAAGCAAAACTACAACCCTATCTTGTGGATTGACGCAACGAGCGAGGAAACAACCCAGGCCAGTTTTAGGCAATGCCTCGAGGACCTCAAGAAGCTGCCAGCATTTTCGACGGATACCGGGGATGGCGACACCAGCACGCAATCTAAACTGCTGTTACGACCCGAGGTGAAGTCAGTACTGCAGTGGCTGAAATCACGCTCGGCTCCCGAAGGGGACGACCCATGGCTTGTCATCGTGGACAATGCAGACGATTTGTCATGGGGCATTGGCAAAGTCTTTCCGAAGGGCGAGCTGGGAAACCTGGTTATTACAAGTCAGGACATGTTCGTGACCAAGCTTATTCCTAGAGAATGCGACCGTGTTGCCATCGACACCATGAAGAAAAACGAGGCATCATCACTGCTGCTTAAGCATATGCAGCTTGACGAACAAAGTGCCCCGGAGGATGTCCGCATACAGTGTGGGTTGCTGACGGAGAAGCTGGGCCACCTGGCACTCGCTGTCGACCTTGCCGGTAATCACATCGCCAACGAAGAAGACCCAAAGGAAGGCCTTAATCAGTACCTCTCAGATTACAAGGACCACAAAGATGATATTTTGAAGAGTAAAGTGCTGCAAGGCCTGACACCATCTGAAAAGACCATATGGACAGCATGGGACGCTTCCCTGGCGCATATTGAAAAACTAAGCGACGGCAATCTCGCACGAACAACTCTCGTCTGGCTTGCACAGTTCAACGGCACAGTGGTTTATAAGGAGGTCGTCACACACATCTTCAAAGAGTTTGGTAGTTATTACGAAGTCGACGACACCGAAGACAACGACACCGAAGACGACAGCTATATAAAATTCCCTGAGGCCATACCAAAGGACTTGGCGATACTTACCACAACCAAGAACGGTGCATGGGACAGCTTCCACTACCGAAACTCCTGCAGACTGCTACTGCGCTATGGACTGATCCAAAAGACCAAAGGATTCCAGGAGGCCAAGGATACTCAAGAGGCTAAGGATGGACTGGCCGACATCACAATGCACAAGTTGGTGCGGTGGCGCGCCCTCAAAGAAGACCATGATGACATCATGAGCTTCGCATTTACTGTGGCATTCAATACGGCGTACATTTTGAACGAGAAGGCCAATCTGCACTGGGGAATTTTGGCGCGTTCGGCGCCCGCCCCTGAACATGTGTTGAGGGCAGTTCGCATGGCGCGAGGCAGAAATGGTAGGGTGGGATACAGTATCCTTCAAATGTATGAAGACCAGGAGCGGTACAAGGAGCACCAAGCGCTGGTAGACCTCTTACTAGAGGTTGCTACTGAAGACCAGGTGTCTTGCCTAGTTTTTACTAAACAGGCAAAAGATTTCGCCATCGATCACAAAAACTGGGACGCCGCCATGGATTACCACAGCAAATTCGAGGCATTAGCCACCAAAACCATGAGGCCCGTGCTTGCCCAGCTTGTAATTGCGGCATCGCTGTGCAAGATATTAACTGAGCAGAAAGAGCTGGATGAGGCAGCAGTGCATGGCGATATCATGTACAAACTTATCACAAGTCATGATTATGATTCACACTTCAAAGACCTAGGAAAGACGGCGTTTATTTACATCAACGATGCAGTGCCTACGTTGTTTGAGCTCTATCTCAATTTGGGCCGCAACACCCAACTCAAGAAAGTTTTGGAAGTTACGATTGAGCTGGCTTGTCAACACTTTCCCCCAACAGATGAGGATTATGTTCTGAGGCTGAAAAACATTTTGGCGCTGGTCTTGGAAATCACGGGAGACTCCCGCCAGGCCGAAGCCATCAGGCAAGAGGTGAAGGCCATACGTGCCAGCGGAAAGGGAACGGAACTCTCTTTAATGAAAAGGGTAAATCAATTGAAGGGCGCGATGTGGGATCATTTAGAGTCTGGAGACTATGTCGAGGCTGAGAGGGTAGCCAAGGAGTGGCTGGATGAATCCCCGGACTTGGGGCTAGAGAGCGACGGGAAAACGCTGTTTATGCTGGCGAAACTAGTCGACATATTGTTGCAGCAAGAAAAGTACGAGGAAGCCAAGGTGCAGCTTGATCAGTGTGTCGAGTGGCTGGCCAAACACTGCCACAGCTGCACAGATGGCACAGAAGCTGGTTCTACTTGTGTCTCGCTTATTTCTGATGTCTTGTGGCACTCGCAGTTCTCATCGTACGCCGACATTATCAAGGGGTACCTGTTGACGATCCTCAAGGACCGGCGAGGGAAGGGGCTGCCGACGTCAGAACTTCTTGATACGATCGAAAATTTTTCAAATGTCGCGGCTTTGTTCGAAAAGGGGGTTCTCGACCAGTTTCGAGACTGAAAGTTCGACTATAGTTGATTTCTTTGTGTTCAGCGTTATGATGTGTTCTTCAGGCGCGAATGTCGCTTTGTTTTGTAATTTTGGTATCTCATAACTCGTTATGTACAGTATGTTTGATTAAAGAATGACCACATCATCTCAATCTTATAAAATCTCGATACTGTGCGCCTTCTTGGTAGTCGTGTCTTTCCGTTTTGTGACCCTCGCCGTCTTGGTGATCTTGGGTGTCTTGTCTGGCGGCTTGGCTCGTGGCTTCACTGTCTTCTTTGCTGTGGCTTTCACGGGCTTAGCTGCAGTCTTTGTCGCTGAAACTTTGATGGCCTTTGTACTCTTGGTCGTCTTGCGCCGAGGCGACTTTGTCTGGCTTTGACCACCGTTCGAGTCGATTTCAACCACCGAATCTGCGTCTAACGCATCATCAACTGCTGCTTCTGCCTCGGCATCCGCTTTGTCTTGTTTGCGCTTGGCCTTGATCAGCTTGTCCACCTCCTTGGGCGCACGCAGCCGAAGTGTCAGCTCCTTCATCATGTCTGCCCACAGTACCGGACCGCCACACTCGGGGCAGTGACCCCTCACCGGCACAAATGGCTCAGCCGGTGGCAGTGCATGTTCCTCGTCCTCGGTGTCGCTCGACGGTATTGGCACTTCCTTTGACAGCAGGTGGCCGCTCCAGCACCGCAAGTGGCCGACAGCTTCGCATGACGTGTTGGGGCACACCGCATAAAGACCGTTTTGGCCCGACGGCAGGGCCTCGTGGCACACAGCGCAGTCGCCCTCTCTCTCAAAAGTAAAAATATCCCGAGCCTTGTCCACATAGTCCCGTAGCGGCATGTAGTCTACGGGAAACGCATGCACACCCGTCTTTGCTTCTGCAGAAGCCGGAGCATCAAAGTCGGTAACGAGTTCAAGCGTCGGTGGTTTTGTTTTTTTGGACGTCGCCAGCCACTTGTTCCAGGCCGCCAGTACCTCCGGCGCCAGAATATGCAGCCGCAGCGGCCAGCGTGTGAAACTCGGCACACCCAACAGCAGATGCAGATTGGCCACAATGGACTGCATGTTGGCCGGTGGCCGCCGCGGCTGGCCGTTCTTCTTCTTCTGGCGCGACAGCGACAGTCGCGACTCGGCCGGGATGTGAAGTGACAAGTGTGGGTTTGTGAGTGCCCATTCAAACTTGAGCGCAGCCACTGATCCGGGGAACCCCGAAACCAGAGCAACCATCTCCCACGGCCGCAGACTGGCGCGTGACGTGCGGACGGCGCCGCCCTTAGTCTCGCCGTTGTGCTGCTTAAGCCGGCGTGGCGGGTCGGGCGTGGATCCGATATAGAGAGAGGCGTGGCGCATCGTGGAGCGCAACACATAGACTGTATAGAGTGCCGGTATCGGCTTTGTGACGGCAGTCGAGACGGTCGACATTACCGACGTCGAGGCCGAGGCCGACGGCAACATCCGCGGCATCGTGTCCGCGTCCATGCGTATTGATACTGGTTAAACTGCCAATGTTCAGGCAGCAGAGTCGTCTGTTAACATGGTCGTCGGGACTGTGTAGCCATGGATCCAGAGACGACGTTGAGTCTTACTTTTCGGGTATGACGTCGGCTTCTATTTTGCCCAGTCGCGTGTAAACATGCACGACGCGCTATGCCGAATTGCTGGAGCGACGACTTGTAAGGCGGAGTGTGGCTAAATGTGGCGCATGACTTTGTCCCGTTTAGTGGATCCTACCACGCTGTCGGGACAGTTGCCCCACAAGGCATTTCCATTTTGCACCTCAGTTGGAACTCTGACTGTGATGTTGACAATAGTTTGCAAGGTTTCTGCTTTAGATCTTGGACTCGGTTCAATTTGAATAAAACGAGAAGAAGCTTACTGAGATATTCCAAAAAAATATTACAAAAATAACAAAAACATACAAGTAACGTTATCCCAAAAATCACAGTAAAGTCTCTCTAAAGACCCACGAGAGATGCAACTGGAAAAGTGTATTAAATCTAAATAAAAATCAAAAGAACAGATTAAACGGCAAAAATACGTCGGCCGGGAATCGAACCCGGGGCCTGTCGATGGCAACGACAGATTTTACCACTAAACTTTCGCGCGCTGCCACGGAGCCCGACTTGTGATTCGTTGCTAATCCCTAGTCACGTGTGCGCCGCGCGCGCTTCCCTGCTGCTTGGTACAAGTCGAGGATATACTCTCGGGCCTAGCCGATATGCTTTACAGAAGAACACAAAACTATTTCTTTATTAAACGCCCGTTACGAAGACGACGAAACTACGTATAAATATATAGTCTTTCTTTTTTACGATAGCTCGATGTTTTTTCCGACGCATTAGTTTTTTCTTTTTTATCTCCGTACTTCTTTTTTTTTAACGTCGTCTCGTTTTCCTCTTTTTTACCTTACACTTTCCTTCTTAATTTTTATTACTACCGCGCGGCTCTATTGCCTTACCTTTATTACGATACCGACTATACCGCTCGAAGATCTTTAAAAGGTAATACGTCTTTAAGCTAAGCCTACCGCGCGACCCTAAGTCGATAAAAAATTTTTACTCCGTATCAATAAACTTAACGACGATAACGGCGAAGCCCGGCGGAAATTCAGTTTAACTTATAAAAAAAATATCGTCTAAGCCTAACGCCGCTAACAATCGTACTACGGCTTAATAAACTATAATTAAATAAAACGTTTAAAACAAACAAACGTACGTAACAAAAAAACTATTAACGTATATATCTAATTTCTCTTATATAAAAACGGCTCG
Source organism: Ophiostoma piceae (assembly GCA_032248835.1). Lineage (NCBI taxonomy): Eukaryota > Fungi > Ascomycota > Sordariomycetes > Ophiostomatales > Ophiostomataceae > Ophiostoma > Ophiostoma piceae. The sequence goes on from CP135122.1 coordinate 3,043,875, forward strand.
AAGCTTACGCACGAATCGTTTATTCGGTAATATATCTATATCTACTAAGTAATTTACGAGAAATATACCGGCCGTAAAATCGACGACATATTTCGTAAATACATATTAAATATTATCGATTCGTTTAATAACTTCGAGCTTTTATTAAAACTTAAACTTAATATCGGCCCGTAAATATTTTTTTACTTTAATTATTTCCGGTAAGTCCGGGATAACTAGAATACTTTTTATATTAAGCTCGACCGGTTAAATAACGCTATTATTCGACAAATACAAATATATATTAACGCGCGTACGTACGAGTTCGTTTTCGATTTTTATAATAATAATAAGTACGACTTAAAGTTTTATAACCCGAACGACTATTATAACGATTTCGAAAATAATATTTTTAGCGCGGCGAAAAAGTTATACCTAATTTACCGAGTGTATAACGTAAAATTTAAGCTTATCGAGAAAGTTTTATATTAAAAAGATATCGAGCTATAAATCCTCTAAAACTTTATAAAAAACGACGGAAAAAATATTTTCGGTATAATAATAACGTTTAACTATCAAAAAAACAACGATAAAAACTTAAAGCCGATAAGATTTATTTTTACCGAAAAGAGTCTTCTTGTAATTTGCTTAGTTTTATATATTTTTGCTAAAGCAATTATTAAAAAGGTGATCTAAAACGAAAGCTATAGCCGGGCCGAATATTTTTTTTAAACGCGACTTTAGACTAAAGTAGTTAAAATAGAATAAAAGGAAGAGTTTCTTTATTGCTTAGTTTTTCGAAAGACTATACGAATAGATATACGTTTTATAAAGTCGTTCGATTTTTTACCGAAGAACCGTTACGATCGCTCGACGACCGCGTTTGGGAAAGCAGCCGGATTACCGGATAACTTACGTAGTTATAACATAAAACGTAGGCTACTATTAGCCGTAAACGGTAAAGCTTTTTTTCAATTATTTATAATTATTTCGAATCGGCATTATTCTTTTAACTTTATTACTAATATAATTAATAAAAAAAACTAACTCTTCGGTTAAAAAATAAATAATACGTTATACCTAAAATAAAATATTCGAGACGTATTACGTTACTACATAAGCTAACGTCTCGACTTAAGACTTCTTTATAAGAAAAAAAAAAAAGTCTCCTTACCTAACGTTTTTTAATTAAATAAAATTATAAATCGATAAAAACGCGTCGTTTTATATTCCGGACGAATATATAAAAAAAATACTTTTAACTCCTTAATAAAAAAAAATTTGTACGTAAAGAAAGCTTATAAACTATAACGACGATAAAAAAATTAATAAGCTAAAGAAAAAAAAAAAAACTACTTTAAACCGACGTAAGAAAAACGTTTTAAACGTCGTTCGAGTATTATATTTTAAATATAAAAATAAAAAAAAACTAAATAAATAATTAACTAACGAAAACCGGCCGAATAAAAATATTAAATAAATTAAATTTACGTATCTTTAACGTTAACTAATTACGAATATTATCGGTAATATAAACGAAAAACTTTTTAAAGAAGCTTTGTTTTAATAAAAAGTTCGACTTATTAATATTTAAGTAGATTATATTTAAATATTAAAAGTTAAAAAAAATACTAATAAAGCTTATCGAAATACTAGTATATTAATTTTAAATTCGAAGATAACCGAGCTAAAAATACGAAATAACGGTTTTAATACTATATAACTTATATTTTTAACCGCCGAAACATCGCGACGAAGCGTTATTTTTATTATAAATAACTAACAATTATTAAAAACGAGACTATTTAAGCTAATCATCGTACCGTAGTTTTTTCTTAAGCTTTTTATAAACAAAAAAAAACCGGCGTTGTATATATTTTATAGTATACCGTTTATTAAAACTAACTTTATATAAAATTATATCGAACGGTATATCGAAGCTACTAAAGATCGGTTTTTTTATTTATATATCGATTATACGACGTAAAAAAAGTTTTTTAAAAGTATAATATAATTTAAAAACTATATTTATATATATTATTGTATTTCGTTACGGTTTTAAAGTTGTTATATTTCAAACTATACTATTGTTTTTAGCTTATTTTCTTTTTTTTATTTTAAACGGCCGTAAGTAAGTTATTATTTTATATTAACGTCGTATTACGTAATACCTTTTAACGTATTTAACTTAGTTAGTTACGTTGTTAATAAAGTATACTACGCTTCGGCTAGGGCCGTATAGTTTATCTCGTTTTTAATAAAGTTTTTTTCGGTATTCGTATAGTTAAATACAATAGTTAGAATTTTTATTTCGTAACTAACTAAATTACGAACCGACGATACCCGGCGTATACGCCGCCGCGAAAAAACCGACGCTGTGTAAGTTATTTTACTTTAAAACGAATACGGCTTTTATAAAACCGTAAGTTTTTTACGTTAATACCGTAACGAAACTTATAATATAAAAAATCTACCGATTACCGCTACTAAAATAATCGTTAGTCTTTTTTTTATTAAACTTTAGTATATACCGACTTTTTTTTTCGGGTAAACCGTAATACGAATCGAACTATAGTACCGTTTACCGACGGGGCCGCCGTTATTTACTTTTTTAATAAAGCTACGGTAATAATACGCGTAGCTATATTACTGTAAATACCGTAGTTAGTTCGTAATAAAAAGCTTAGTATTATTTCTCGCGTTAAATTATTTAAATTTAACGTTAAATTTAGTTGTTTAAACGCGAAATATAATTTAAAAATTTATATATTAAGCGTTTCGTTACGTAAACTATAAAAGTTATTTTTAAGATTATATATTAAGATAATCGTCGATAATTTACTAGATATTTTTAAGGTATATATAGTTATATATAAAGTTTAATTTATAAAAAACGGCGTAACTAACGATTATATTTAAGTTTGTAAAATCCCCGTAAAATACTTTAAGTATTTATATTGTCTATTATATATTTATTTACCTATAAAAGTCGAAAGTTACTAATTACGGGCTTTAAAATTTTAGTTATTATTTTTTACTTTATATTTAGTAGATTTTAAAGACGCGTATTAGTAATATAATAGCGACAGGCTAATTAAAGGCCGGTATTTATTTTTACGTTATATTAATAATACTTAGTCTTAAGATTAAAAAACTTAAGATACGTATCTACTAATTATGTTTTTTCGATAGCCGTTTTATTTTTTTTTTACGTACTTTTTATTATTTCTTTTATTTTTATCGATTTATTATTTTATTAAAGTTTAATTCGCTTTTATATAATCTAATTATAAGTCGGAAAATATTAAACTACCGAATTTCGGCGTAAGTATCTTTTAACGGGTATTAATACATTATAATACTATATCGTAAAACGTTTTTTTCTATTATTAGACGCCGTTTAAAGAAATACTATATTTATAAGTCGTTTATAAAACGTTACTTAATTCTTACTAAAAATAAAATTACGTTAATAAATACTTTTCCGGTAAATATTTGTCCCCGTTTTTTGTCTTCTTTTTTTGTTTTTTTCTTTTATTTTTTTTTTTTATCTTTAAGTATTTTCTTTTATTTTTAAATATTTTTTTTTATTTTTAAGTATTTTTTTTTATTTTTTTTTTTTATCTTTTTTTTTTATTCTTAAGTATTTTCTTTTATTTTTAAGTATCTTTTTTTATCTTTAAATATTTTTTTCTATCTTCTTCCTTTATTTTCTTTTTTTATCCTTAAATATTCTCTTTTATCTTTAAATATCTTTTTTTATAATAATAACGATTTAACTTAAAGCCGCCTTAACCGAATCTAATATGCTCGGTATATCTAAAAGAAAAAACGAAGAAAACGGTGTACTAAAAAAATATAAATTACCCGCCGTTTCTTACTTCGAACCGACAGCGATTAAACCGATAGCTATTAAGGCCGGTAAACTCTACTAAGAATTATTTATACTGACAGATTAGTCGGCGTTAATTATAGCCTAATAAGATATAATAACTTGCTAAAGCAAAAGCGCGGTCTCGACTAACGTTACCGTATTAGACGTACCGTCGGCGCTAGTCTTACAGACTAAAGCTAGTAGGTTTATATAAACGGCGGCAGCTCTACTACTAGCCGTATATAAAAACGGCGATTACGAACGAAAAGTTAGGTTAGTAAACGTAAATAGTGTTTCGGCTTCTTTTTTTATAAACTTTATCGTAGACGTTTTTACCGTTTTTTTCGCCGTCTTTATCGTTTTTGTTTTTTAGTTTTTTTTTCGACCGTTAATTTTATAATAAAAAACGACTTGTTTTTATACGACACGTTTAAACTTATCCGGGTCTTATAGAAAAAGTCGTATATACTTCTCTATATAAAATACGTAGTTACTCGATAAGTATTTTTTAAAAATCGAAAAGCACGCTATAGACCTTAAAAAATCGAGGATCGTAACCGTAAAGCCGCGTTTCGCTTAAGTCGTACTTAACAAAATCCGGCGTCGGGTAATTATTAAAATCGGCTTACTTTAATAAAAAACGGTTTAAATAAACAAACACTAAAATTAAATATATTAAACGAAGAAAAAAAAAAATATAAAATAACGAATATATACCTAGCCCCGTAAAAACTTCGGCTATTTCTTAAAGACTTTTATTAACAATTTTATAGTTATTAACTTCGGCTTTAAGATTAAACTATTATAGCTTTATTTCTTAAGTATTCGAAGTTTTTAATAAAAAAAAAAAAGTAATAGTATCTTTAACCGCGACGACGTATATAAAAAATATTTTTCGGAAATATTCCGTTAAAAACCGATAAAAAAAACTTCGAAGATATATTAATATAAAAGTTTATCTTTATTTTTTTACTAATATTAAATATATAACTATTTATCGAATAGTTATAATACCGAATCTATATAACTATATTTTTTTATATTTCGTTTATTAACTAACGTTTATTATTAGAAAATATAAATAAAAAAAACCGACTAATATTATCTATCGTATTAAACTAAAACGATAAGTTATACATAAAATATATTTTTAAACGCTTAACTTACTATATAAATACTTTATTTCTTTTCGTTAGCATCTTAATATTTTATTATTCTTTTTTTTATATTATTTTTTAAATTAATATAGACAAAACTTATTAAAACAACGTAAACCGGCCCGTTTAAATCTAAAACACCGCTTTTTAAAACAACGACTACGTCGTTAAAAACAAAAATACTTAAAACGACCGTACGGCTTAAAACACTACTTCTAACTAAACCCGTTAAAATAAAAGTATATTTAACTCGAATATAATTAACTAACGTTTTAATATTTATAACGGTTTATCGGCCGAAACGAATATAACTTATATAGTTAATCCGATACTAATTAATACTTAGTTTCTCGATAAAAAAAATATATTTAAACAATATACTATATAGTTTTTAAGTATAAACTCTAATACTTTAAATATTATTATATCGAATAGTTACACGGCTAAACAACAAAAAAAAAACAAAACGTATAAATCTCGGGACGAAGAAAAAAAAACTATATAAAAATTATTACGATAATTTAAACTAAAATAAACATCTTACTTTCGCCTTATAAGTTTCTTTATCATATTACTTTTTTACGATAATCTTTTATATATCCTACTTCTATATCTTCGACTAATATAAGTAAACGTTTTTTTTAGTAATAAACGAAAGTAAGATCCGGGCTTTAACAATATAAGTTATAACGTTAATAGTCGTTAAAGACAAATAATACTAAACTCGACCTAACGACTAATTCGCTTTTATCGCCGAATTAAAACGTATCTCGTTTACTTTTAATATAGTTATTTACTATTTTTTTTCTTTAAAAACTTTTATAAAAACTTATTACATTTCGTCGAAATCATTGTAACTAAACTATATAATACGGTCTATCGATTCTTAAGTAAGCTATATTAACGGGTTAAATATATCTAACAACGTAAAAAAAATCTATTTTAAGTCGAATATATTTATTACGTTTTAATTCTCGTCGACTATTAGGTTTCCTAAATTAATATTCGACTAAAACAAGTAAAAAAAACCGTTATAACGGTTTAGTTCGATAAAACGATTTATTATAAAGCGTAAAAACGTTATAATTAATATTTATATTTCGTAATTTCGAATACTTTTAGTTACGTACGGTATTATATTAAACTAAGTTTGGTTAAAAGTCGAGAAGTCCGTTACGTATTAATCTATATTAGTGTATATTTTATCGATAAGTATAATTCGTAAAACGCTTTCGTTTTCGAAGAAACCGATACTACTCGTAACCGGCCGGCCGTCGAAGTAGATTATACTATCGTCGTAAAAACGAAAAGCGCCGATTCGAAGCTAAAAGACGCGTATAAAAGATAAAATAATACGTAATACGTTATAGAATAAATTCCGTATTTTATTTAGCTAGTCGAAAATCCGAGTTTTCTAAGTAGCTACTTTAAGCTATTTGCCAAAAGTTAACTTATTAAAATATTTAATAATTATATAACCGGTCTCGAGTAATATTTTAGATATAGACACGGGTAAATAGTTCGATAAAATCGGGTAACTTAACTATAATATTATATATTTTCGTACGTATAAAATAACACGAAAAACAATAAAAAAGCCATTAATATATAAAAACTATATATTAGCATATTAATTAATCTTTAAACAATTAATAATATATATACATAAAACCTATTAAAAAAACTAAACCCGTATAAATACGATATACAAATATCTACGTAATTCTTTTACATCTAAATATAAAAAACCGTTTCGTAATATAACTTCTTTTATATCGAGCTTTGTTTTTACGCTTTATCGCACTTAAATAACATCGGTAAACGTAGTAATACTCGATAAACTTCCTTCTCGTATATATCGTTATTAAAAATAAGCATCGGGATAATTATATTAAAATTACCCCGGTACTACTTTAGAAACTTAGCTATTCTAATACGCGCGGTATCGATATCGATATAGAACGCGACTAACCGTTCTAAGGGCTTTTTCTATTCGTATATACGCCCGTATTACTATATTAATTTTTTATAATATTCGCGTTATACTATAATATTTTTTTTACTATTAACCGTATCGTCGAAGTTTATTAAGCTATTAAATATCTCGATTTTTTTTAATATCGTACGTATCGTACGTATTATACGTATTATACGTATCGTACGTATTATACGTATTATACGTATCGTACGTATCGAAATTAAATAAAATTAATAATCGAAAGATTAAAATTATTAAATCTAAAATAAAAAAATACGGGTTACATACGTAAAACAAAAACGAATAAAGAAAAAAAAATAAAAATAGTAAGATAAAAAAATAAAAAAATAAAAAAACGAATAAAAATAAACGAATAAAAACAATAAAAAAAGTTTAAAATAAAAAATATAAAAAACGAATCTTACAAACGGTTTAACCCGCGCGTATATATATAAAAAGAGAATATAGTTAGCTACGAAATATTTATATATCCGGCTTTAAAAAAATATAAGTTTCCGATAAATAAAACTCGTACTTTAGTTAATTAAATTATTAAATTTCTCGCTTACTATTTGTTAAATCGCCCCTTTTCTAAAGTTTATATATTAATATTCGTACTTATAGCTACTAAATACGAAAACGAAAGTAAATAGCCGTAACTCGTATCTATTAAATACCGAAAATATACCTTTTAGTTTTTAATATTTTCGTAAAATATATTATAAAATACCGACGTTTTTTAAAAGCCCGGGATAAAATTTTTAGTTTAATACTAATAACGATTTTTTAGCTAAAAAGTAAATAAAAACTAATAACTAACGGGAACTTACTTTTATATAAAAATAAATAGCCGTTAAAGATATATCTTTACGAGTAATTCGCCGTCGCTGTTTAAGTACTAGTATTTAAAGAGTACTTTTAACTAATAAAAACTAGTTATTTCGTAAGCGGTAAAAGCTTTAGTTATAAAACTAAATTAAGTTAACGTTAGCCGTTTTTAAAACTAGGGTAATAGCCGAAATAAAAATACCGCCGTAGTTAGTATACCCCTTAAAATAACCTTCTTAATAAGTCGATAATATACGAAATCGCTTTTAGCTTTTTTATCGCTCTTTTTTATTTTTAAACATCTTCTTTTATCCGTAAGTCTTCTTTTATCCTTAAGTATTTTTTTTTATTTTTTAATACCTTCTTCTATTTTTAAATACTAATTATCTTTTCTCTTTAAACATTATTTTTTATCCTTAAATATTATTTTTTATCCTTAAGTACTATTTTTTATCTTTAAACACTTTTTTCTTTTAAAAGATACTTTTAACGGCTATATTTTATAACGGAAAAGTAAGTTCCCTTTAGCTACGAAATTTTTACTCGTATATATTTTTTTTTTTTTAAAAAAAAAAAACTAAAGTAATTCTTACTAAATTTTTTTTATTTTACTTTTATTTTTATTTTATATATATATATTTATTAATATATTTATTAATATTTTTATTAATACTTTAATTAATAAACGGTAGTTTTAAACTATATATATATAACGATAGTTGTTTTTATATTTATTTATTAATATTTTATTATAACTAACTTACTATATACGTTTAACGGATTAGTTAAGGCAGCCGTAGCTCGTTCGGCGACGTAAGCTTATATAAGCTTATTATACTTAGTATACGCCGTTGCGTTAGTTCCGAAGTAAGCGGTTTTTAATTATAAATAATACTTTTAATATTTGATTTTTATAATATATTTCGAAAATATTTAAAAACATCGTTAAAAATATCTATTAAAAGTATATCGTAAGTCGTTTAAGAAAAAATATAAAACGACTTTATTTCCGTAGTAGCCTACTAGAAGTAAGAAGTGTTTAAGTCGTATAGTAAGAATATTTTTATTTCTACTTTTAATAATAAAATAACTAGTTGCTTATATTTTTAAGAACTCGTTTAATAGACCGTTTTTTTTAAACTTTCTTATATACGCCCGAGATTCTTTTTATAATCTAACCTTTTATCTAACTAAATATTATAGGTATAGTAGCTCGGTATTAAAAATAATTTATATATAAGTATTTTAATATTTTTATCTTAGTTATATAACTTTATCGATTAAATCGAGTCGATAAATAAACGGGATTCTTTTAAGTTAATATTACGAATAAGTTTTAATAGTTTTTCGTTTATTTTATATTTTATCCCGTTTTAACCGTTTTTATAACCGTCTTTTTAATTATTTTTTCTATTATTTTATTTAACTTTTACCGTATAATAGCTATAGTTACTTTTTATATAGATAATACGTTTCTTAAGACTTATGACTAAAAAGTAATAAACTAAAAAACGTTTATCGATATTATCGACCCCGACGCCGTATATTACTTCGTTTTATTCTATAATAGCGGACGGCTTTGCCGTATATTTAAGGAGTTAACGTACGAAAGTTTTAATATATGTTTTTTTGTCGAGTTTATATACGACGAATCGACGACCGTTACTACTTACCCTTTTCTTATAAATAGTACGGCCGTAGTAAATCCTACGGACGTTTTAGACAACGCGGATAATATAACCGCTATAAAAAATACGGTAGATAATACAGCCGTTTTTATTATTAATATCGATATAGTAACCGCCGAGACTACTTAAGACGTTATAACTTTAATTATTATTAAGACTACCGTAAAAAACACCGCCGCTATAAATAATACGGCTATTAAAATTACTACGGCCGTTATAAATAATACGACTACTTCCGATGTTAGTTTTATAGTTACCGCGAATATTACGGCTAATACTATAAATACTATAGTTACGGATTATATAGTTACTATAAATACCGGGATTATTATATACGCCGTAGCTACGACAAAAACTACGACGAAAACTACGACGGAAACTATAACGGAAACTATAACGGAAACTATAACGGAAACTACGACGGAAACTACGATAGAAACTACGCTTATAATAAATAATATAAAAGACGTAAGTACGATAAAACTTACTACGAAGTAGGTAGTACGAGTACCGACGTTACCTACGGTATATAACTTTTAAGAAAAAATCCGCGGCGAAGTAGCTATAATTCGGTAAGTTTATAACGGTAACTAATTTTTTATTTTATATACGTAATATATACTTAATTATTTTCGTAAATTTCTTGAATCTAACACAAAGATTAAAGTACCGTATATATACGCTTTTAGCCCGGCTATTATCGTAAACGAAATAAAAAAATTCAATAAAACTAAAGACGATAAATTTAAAAAAAACAACAAAAAAAACAATATATAGGTAGCCGGTATTAAGGCTTAAACGAATAATAATAACTTTATCGGTTATATGTATATAATTATTAACTATATCGCTGGTAAAAAACTAAATATTATCGTTTTTATAGAAGTAAAATATAAAAAGCGGATATATTTTTTCGGTTAATTAATCGACGTTTTTACCGAATTAATAAACTATAAGTTCGATAAAAACGAATCGTTTACTTTAAACGACGTTAAAAAACCGGTCTTAAGCTTGTTATAAAGTATATATTTTAATAAACTACGTATAAACTTTAATAATAAAAACAACTTTTAAACTTTTATAAAAAGCTAAATACGCCGCCGCCGCGTTTTTAAATTAACGATATTTTTATCCGCCGCGGACTATACGTTATTTTAATACCGCCTCGTACGCGAAATATATCTATAGTTTATAACGGATACGATTCTAAAAAACTTCCGGTTCGAAGAAATAATTTTATACGATATTAAAAGTTTAATCTTTAACGCTATTAACTTTAAAAAAAACTATAGCTTTTTTGTATTTAATTATACGGACTTACGGTAGTCTAATATTATTATTAACGACGACTTTAACATTTTTAAAGTTATAAACTAAAAGTAGTCCGCCGTTATTCTATCTTAATTCTTAGTACCGCCGTTCTAAATCGCGGGCGAAAAAGCTAAATACGTTAGTAAAGTTAATTACGAAACAATTTTAATTTTTTTTCGTTCCGTTTTAAAAAAAAAAAAAAAAAATAGCCCGTTTTCGGAGTATCTTAAGCTAAACGAAATTTAGTTTTTACTTACTTAATAGTTAGACCGTTTTATAGTATCGTATTTATTAAAACACTACTACGAATTCGTCTTTATATATAACTATAATATATTTTACGAAAAACGAAAGTTAACGCTGGATAAGTTTATCCAACACTATCTAACGCTAACCGACGAAAATAGCCTTCTCGTAAAAAAAGCTTAAAGAAAGCTAGAATACGCGTAAAAGTACGTATAATACCTTCGAGACAATAGTTTTTTAGTTAAAGATAAAAACTACAAAAAAATAAAAAAAAACGGCGAAGAAAAAGAAATAACTACCGGACCGAAAGTTGCTATAGCAAATAACAACGGCGGTAAAACGAACAAAATAAACGGCACGAAAAATTAAAACTAAGTAATCTCGAAGATACTATACGAAAAAATAAAGTCTAATATAAACAAAATTCGAAAAACGGGTAGCTATTACTATAATAATAAAATCGTAAAACTTATAAACTAAAAACGGATTATTTAAATATAAAAATATAATACGATACGAAACAAGTATACAAACCGAATTAATAAAATAAAATCATTTTTAAATCTTATTACGGAAATAAAAACGATACTAAAATTAAACCTTTCCCGTAAACTCCTCCAAATCTATTTTCTCTTTCTCTAACGCTGCCAGTTTAACTTTAGCATCATTAATTACCTTTTAAAGTTTTTCTATAATTTTTATATCTCAAACTACGGCTTCCGTTATACCTAACGCCTCGTCAATTCCCCTTTTAATTAATAATATAGACGCGCTTTAAAAAAACGCAAGCATCATAGTCGCATCTATACTAGCTATAATTTCTTATATAGCTATTAGCTTTATTTGCTTTATTTCTAGCTATATAAATTTTTCTTCGATTTTCTTCGTAAGATCTACGATTCGTACTAAACAAACATCGGTAATCGATATACTAAATTTAAATAACGCGATAAATAAAAAAATATTATATCTTAGATTATTAATATATAGTTCTATTTAACTAATAGTACGAACACCGGTATTACTTATACTTCGTTTTAAATTTCTAGATTTACTTCCGGCTAAAAATTTTACTTAGGTTTTTAAAAAAGTTAGTTTTTAATAGAAATAAAAAATAATAGGTAAAAAGAAGGTAAAATATAAATATCGATGTTCGAAACTACCTTACTAATAATAAAAATAGTCACGTAATTTACTCTTAATAAATTTATTAATAGCAAAGTTACCGAGTATAAAAAAATAATAAGGTTACCGAAAGTAGTATAAAAACTATACTCGCTCCCGATAAAAAACGACCCGATACTTAAACCGAACGACAACTAACCCTTAAGTTAACTATAAAGTAAAAATAAAAAGATTACGGGATAAGTAACGAAATATAATAAAAAAAAAAAATTACTAATAAAATACCCGAAAAAACGATAAACTATTAAATCGTTTCTCCCCGACATATACCCGTTTTTTTTATATAACTCTTAGAATTTTAAAATAGATTTTAAAAGCCCGTATTTTAGCCTCGACGCCCCGTAGTCCGATATTTAAGCTAAAATTAATCTATACGGTAGCAAATCTTAAAAAAATTAGCTTATAACGATACCGAAACTATTTAATATTAGCTTAATACTTAATATGTATATAGGTTATACTACTATTAAGCTTTACTTCTCCGTTTTTACTTATCGATAAATCCGAATACTTTCTAGCCTTTTAGATAATATTAAGGTACCGAAATATACATTTTAAACTAATCTAACGGGGAATTTTTAGTCAATTATAACGAGTTATACACCTTACAAAACGTAAAATAAGTTATAAACTATCTTTTTTTTATAGACTTCCGCACGTAAGACTACTTTATTTAAATATTTCGAATAGGTTCGTACCGATAATAGTCCGCCGGCTTTCACTATAAACGATAATATAAAACGTTAAAATACTAGATTTAAACCTAAAAGATAAAGTTATCGGCTTAATAGTAAGCTACTATATTAATTAAATATATTAACGTCTCTCGGTTAATAAAATAAAAAAAAAAAGCTAAAGGCAGCCTTCGTATTTTTTTTTTTTATAACATAGTACGTTTTAGGTAGCTTTATAGTATAAGTAGTTTTTATTAATAAATTCGTTTTATTATAATATCGTTAAAAGCATCGTCAAAAACACCGTCAAAAGTATCGTCAAAAGTATCGTTAAAAATATCGTTAAAAACATCGTTAAAAACATCGTTAAAAACGGAAATATAATACAATAAAGTCTACTAAAAAAAAACCTTAAACTATAATATTAATAATTTTAAAATATAACTACTAATTATTTTAATATACGGCTTTTAAGTTAACTAAAATATTAAAATTAACGCTATCTTATATTACTTTTATTTTACTTCTTCCACTAATCTTTTTCATCTAATACGGCGCTTAGTCTAAATAAATTATAAAATATTTTTTTAACTAACGGACTCGTTCGTTTAATATTAAGTCTTCGTAGTACGTACTTATATATATAATACAACTAATATATCGTACTCGGTTATACCGATATAACGTTCTTATAACATTTTTATATATTTACTTAATTTTTAAACCGCCCGCGGGTACTTTTTTATACTAAACTTCTCGTTTCTATACGTATACTTTATACAAATCGAAGAAGAAAAAAGCACGCGATTTTAACTCTACCTTTCTTTTCTTAACCTGCCGCCTTTAGCTATAAAATATATTCTCCTTACGAAAAAAACGTAAATAAACAGCCGACGACCCGGATTCTATTACTACGAATATTAAAAAGTTAGCAGTTAACTACTCGTTACTACTAAAGCCGAGAAATACTAGCTAGCTTATATATTTTTTATCGTTAAGACGGGCGATACTTTTACCAGCGACGGCTAAGTAGTATCCTACCGGCGTAGTACTAGCCGGAAAGCGTTTATCGTAAGTCTTATTTTTTATTCTTTATTTATCAAAAAACTCGGCGTACCGAGTCGAGCTATTTAATAACGTTTAATACTTTTTCTCGCCCCCTTAGTTAAAAGTAAACGATCTATAATTATCGCTAACGTTTAAGCCCGTACTAGCTATTTATACTATTGAATTACTTAGCTTTTTATCGTATTTATTAAAGTATACTATTAAATAGTATTAAATAAAAAGAAATAAATATTTTACTCGGCGCGATAAGATTTTTAAAACATTTTTAACTTAACTTTTGTAACAGTTTGGGGGATAAAGTAAGATACTTAAAAATAAGAAAAAAATAAAAAGATACTTAAGAGTAAGAAAATACCTAAAAGTAAAAAGAAGATGCCTAAAAGTAAAAAAAGAATACTTAAGAATAAAAAGAAAATACTTAAAAGTAAAAAAAAGATAATATACTTAAAAATAAAAAAAAAATGTTTAAAGATATATTTATATCGAGCTATCGGGTAGATATTAACGTAGTTTTATTAAAGAGTCGTGTTAATTACGTTTATTTTATAAACGGAAAATAATAAAGCTATACTATTTATAAGATTTTAGTTTTTTTATAATTTTTAAATAAGAAGATTTTAAGTTCGATTGTTTATAATTTTATTTGTCTTTTTTTATTTTTTTATTTTTTTATTTTTTTATTTTAAAGTAAGGTAAGTATTATTTTTAAATATTAAGATAAACTTTACTTATACGTATAAACGGCAATTACCCCGGGCGGTAATTACCCCGAGCGGTAATTACTTCGGGCGGTAAAAGCTCCGGGCGGGAAGTTAAATTGAATTAAAACTAACCGTATTCAAAAAAAAAAGCAATAAATATTAATAATAACGCCGTAGCCTTATATATTAATTTTAGACTACGTAAATCGGTTTCTAGTATATATTTTATCGACTTATATTTTTACCCCTTACTAAAATTACTTATTAAAATTAGTCACTTATACCTATTACTAAAACTTTCCGAAAGGATTATTGTAATTATAATCGTCGCTTTTTAAGGACTAAGCCTGTTAAGTCGGGCTAGTATTTTATACCGGTAGTAGTTATAGAGCCTAATAAATAAACGATAGTAACGATATAATAAAAGTAAAGTAAAACGTAAAAAAAAAAGTTCGAATATACGAATAACTATATATAAAACGTAGATAAAAGAAAAAATTAAAAAAGTCTAGACGAAAGCTATATTAACTACTTAAAAACTTATTTTTATAAATTATTTAAAAAGCTACTTATAAAAGATATAATACTTATATATAACTCGTTAAAAACAAAACCACCGTTCGTTTTTTCTTTTAATTATATAAATCGTTAATAGTAAACTCGAAAACTTATAACGTAACGGTTTTAAGCCGTTATATTTTATAAAGTACTACCGACTTTTTTAAATAGCTATATAAGTAGTATTTCGTACTTTTCTTTAATAGTAAAGACTATAGCTACTTTAATTATATTAATATAGTTTTTCTTATATATATTCCGTTACGTCTTTTACTTACGTTTTCGTCGAATATATAGTTTCGCTTTCCTCGTCGAATATAATCGATTACTCTTTCGTAAATACCCGAGTCTTATTTTCCTTTTAGTTATAATCGTTACCTCTTAGAAGCTAAACTTATCAAGTCGGGCTAGTAATTTATACCGATAGTTGCCAAACTTTATAGTATATCGTACGCTACTAGAATTTAATTTGTTATAACTACGAACGAAGCCGAATAAGTCTATCCTATTAGTTTTTATTACTAGTAATAGTCGTAAATATAGTCAATAAAACTACTATACCTAACTGTAGGTATATCGGCGATACTACTAAGCTACCGAAACGTTATAATCGGTACGGAAAAACTATAAAGTATAAAAATAACCCGCTACAAAAATACCGCTATAAGCTCGGGCTTTTAAAACGTAATAATACTAGCTATATTGCCGTATATACTCCGGTAAATATAACTAGTCGTAAATTAAGCAAAATAGTTTTTCTTACGAAATACTACGTTAACGATTAAAATATTTATACCGCTTCTATCTGTTTTAATAGTACGTACGTAAAAAGCAAACGTAGCTATATATAATACTATTATACCTATATTTTTTATCTCGTAAAAAATAACTATAAAGTCTTTATAACGGTTAATTTTGGTCTTTGACGTTATCTAAACGCGTAAAAAAACAAAAATATAACCGGCGCTTGTTTTATTATAATACGTATACTCGGTAAAAAACCGCGACAATATTAAACTTTTATTTAAGTCTATTAAAACGATAATATTATTAGTTAATTAATATAAAATTTTATTAAAAAAAAAAAAAAAGTAAGGACTACGTAAAACGGCATAAAAGAAACGTACTAAGGTTTTTTAATATAATCGGTTAGATATGTATATACTACTTAAAATAATAACGACTCGAGTAATTTTACCGATAACGTCTTTTCCGTTTTACGCGAGAAGCTTAAAGAAAGCGCCGTTTATACCGTCGAGTTAAAGTAGTTTTCGTATTTAGCCGTAATATTTTATAATATCTCGTCTATATAATCTTTTATATATTATACGTCGTTTTATAGAATTAATAATAATATCGACTTCGTTTTAATATCGAAAAACTGCCCGAACGCGTTTATACTATTTTAAGCCGATAGTTATAAATCGAAAAATACAATAAAAAAATATCCGTTTTTATAAATACCGACGAACTTTAAAAACGCTTAAAGCTATATAATTTAAACTATATCGTAAAAGTTTTTCCGTTCGTCTGTATAAATTCGCTAAGTATTATTTTTAGTTATTACTAAACGCTACGCAAAAAAATCGAGCAAGTCGTTTACGGACCGCTATTCAAACGTAACTATAGTATCGCTAGACACGGCCGAAGTACGGTATTTATAATAAAGCTATAATAAACCGGCTACTCGATAAATATCTATATAGTTATCTCGGCCTTTAGATATTAAAGCTTATATCCGATATTTCTACGCGTTAGCCTTTATATTACAGTTTAAAATAAAAAAACAAAAAAATAGACAAAGCTAAAACATAAAAATATACCTAAATATAACGTTATAACATAAAGCACTACTCTATCGGCAGCAAAAAATACTTATATTCCTAGTCTACCAAAAAGCGAAAATATTTAACTATATAGCCGTCCGTATAATACTACACGTAAATAACCGTAATTCCGTAAAATTCCCTTTCGGCTTTATCGGTTACGGCGTAGCTACTATAGACTTATACTTCGTATTCCGTTAGCTTAAAGTTAACTTGATACGCGTCGTCGTTAGTACGTAATATAGCCGTAAAATCGTAAAGTAAGCTTATAACCGGAATAAAAAGAAAAAGCGGTACGTTTATATAACTTTCTCCGCCTAAGACTTAATTAGTAGAGGAAAAGTACGGCGTATTTAAGCCCGAAGTAAAAGTACCGTTATTTAGCTTAAAGATTTTAGTAAACGATTTATATTATTTTAGTTTTAAGTTTACTATATTTTATTTAATATAAAAGTTTACGTATAACGGATTTTATTAGTAAGTAGCCGGTCGACGATATTTAGCTTAGAGGACGACGAATAGATTTATTATAAGGTAAAACGAATTATAATAAAAAATATTGAGTTAAGTTAGGAATAGTCGAAAAAGGATAATTAATAAAAATAAGGCTCGGATATAAAAATATATATAGAAAAAAGGTAGTTTTAAAGGCGTACGAACTTAATATTTATATCTACGAATTTTACGAAGAAACGATTCTGTCTCTACGAATATAAGGGTGTTAGAGTAAATATAGTAGGATAATAGAAACTTTTTTCGGTTTAAGTGCTAATATAATAAGATAAAGTATCTTGTATAGCTAGAGCTAGTCGCTTTCCCCCGGGCTAATATAAGCAGAGAGACTTTTTCCTTAAAGTCACGGTAAGGGAAGGTAAGTATATTGTATCTATATTTTTAATAAACTTAAATAAAATATTACTACGTATTTTTATATCGGCTAAGCTTAGCGAAAAGTAATATTATACTAAATTTTTTAAAAACATTATTAGTATTACTAATAATAATAATAATAATACTAAATATATATATAATTATTTTAATATCGAAATTAAGCTTGGCAAACGGACAAAACAAAATCAAAAGTTAAGATAAATAAGCCTAACACGATAGTCCGTAATATCTTTACTATCTATATCTTTCAGCACAAAGTCGCTCACCCTTCGCCCGCCGCCTACAAGTACAGCCGTATCCCTTCTCCCCCGATCGGTGTTAGCCCGTAGTCTCGTACAAACAGTACTTCCGGCTTTTATCGTATAAGCCGAAAAGGTAGGTAGTCATTCTATCACCCTAGATATCGGGTAAGCCGTTTATATAGTATATATCGCCGTTACTCTCGATCGGCTACTTAGCAGCAACGGCCATAACGTGTATGTCGGGGTAAAACAGATAACTTAATACGAATAGGGTTACCGCGACGATTCTCGCAATTTTCGAAGTAACGCTTACAAACGTCACCGCGCGTAAAGGTACGTCTGTATAAAACGTACTCGTACAAACGCTCGTTAGTATCTTAGGGTGTTAGTTATAGTACGATAGACTTAAAAGGTGTAAATTCGAAAGGGGGATAGGAACTTACGGCGTCGTACATAACGCTTCAAATTATTAACGCGCGCGTAAGTTTTAATATAATACAAGTAAAAAAACTTACTATCGGTAAAAATTTAATTCTTAGCTATACTGCCGGAAACGGGAAAATTAAGTCTACCAAAAGCGCTAAGTAAGATACCACGGCGGCCCTAGACGCTAATAACGTCCGTAGGCTATTTATTACCGGGTAGAATCGACTAAGTAATTATAAGGCTTTAGCCGTAAAAAGAGCCTATGCCTTACTAAAGCATAACACCACCCGCGGGCATAGGGCGGAGAAGTTAAGACATAGTAGTCGTAGATTAAAGGAGCATTCTAAAAGATATTGTAGCATAACTTTAGCAAGGCTACTTGTAAAATTACGACATCATATAGTTACCACGGTCACTAATAGTAGTCGGGGGAGGAGGGTAGTTTATCGAGCCAGGAGTACCGAGGTTAGACGGCTGCTAGTACGAGTAGCCTTAGGCCTTGTTTCTTAAAATACATAGTCTCGGGGTAGCGCACGGCGATATACGGCAACCGAACGTACTGCAAAACCCCGACGGGGTAATTAATATAATCGACTTTAACTACGCCGTATTTCTACTAGCAGCTAAAGCAACTAAAAGCGGCTAGTATACCCTCAACGCTATTACACGCTAAGACTTAAATAAGTATTAGTACCGTGTATATATTAATCTAATAATGTTTATAAGAGTATTAGTAGTTAAAACTTAAGTAACTTAGAATTCGTATACTAATAGTAGAGATGTATTCGTAGATACTAGAGTAGTTTAACTCGGACTAATACTAATAAAAGAGTATAATAACTTATGGCTTATTTCGTATATTTTTAAAATGTAACAAAAATACATTAGCTAGATTTATATACTAAAAGGGATTTATACATTTTGAAATCACAAAGCCGTATAAATTATTAATCAACTAAAAGACAAGATACGACCTACCCGACGATATTATTTTAAATTATAATAAATTTACTTTTTTCCGTTTATACTAATATACTTTTTTAAATATTTTATACTTTATTTTTCTTTTATTTTTTAACTTCCGTAACTTTATACTAATATATTAGACTACTTTACTTTATAAAGCCATCTTAGTATATATAAGTTTGTCCTAGCCGGTAGCTAACGTACTTATATAAATTATAACCGCGTTAAATTAAAATATATATATCCGGATACCGTTTTCGGCGTTTTTATCAGCTTATACGACGGTTTTATTAAGATATAGTTTTATTTTAGTACTAACTATAACGGCACTCCGGATATTTTATTTTATTAGCGTTATAGACGCTTTAATTTAAACTATATATATCTTACGGAACCGCGTAAAAGCCGCCGGGTTAGTAGTATGTTTTTAGTAGCTTATAAAAATCAAGTTTATAGCTATAGCTTAAAAAATTTTTTTTCGAATATATTTATTAGCTTCGACCCCGATATTTCGCGCGTTAAACGTATTTTTTCGATGTTTAATATACGTTCTTATTTAAAACTTTTAATACGATCGAACGTTTTTTACTCGTTTTAGATATCGTTTACCCGAGATAGTTCGAGCTTAATAACGTTACTGTTTTAATATTAAGTAATTTAAAACAATATTTTATTTCTAATTAAAGTTTTACTAATACTTAATACATTATAGTTATTTATAATTATAATTAATACCTTACTAAAGGCTATTTTTATCCGTTTAGAATTATAATAAATAAAATAATATTAATAGTTATTAGCTTTAACGTCGGACTATAATAGTAATAGTAATAATAATATTAACGCCGGCTTAACTCGTAACAAATACAAAATCGAAGCAGTAAATATATTCTTATTTATAATTTTATTCCGTAATAATAATATTAACTAATATATAAAATACTAAATAACCCGTTATTACCGCTCTAATAAGCAAAAGAAAGTATAGTTTTCTCTTATATCGATATATACGATTATATTTTATTAAATACCGTAAAAGTAAAACTTTTCTACACGAGAAATTAAACGTAATAACTACGAAAATAATTACCTTAAGACGAAAAAGCCTTATCTTTTTATAGGCAATTTCTTTTTAAGAATAAAAAAAAAGTTTAAGTATAACTTTAGTAACTTAATAAAAGATTATTATCTTAAACTACGACATTAACTAATTCTCGAAAAAACACTACCGGTATTAACAACCGTTAAAACGCTAATAAAACGAAAATAACAACGAAAGTAACAATATCAACAAAAAAAAAACCCGAAAGAAAAAAAAAAACGAAGAAAAAAATAAGCATCGGAATATATTTAAAAGCGTATAATATAACAAAATCGCTAAATATATTTACCCTATACTAAATTTCTATCGGGCGGATCGTTTAACGTTAGCGTCGTAGTATAACGCCGTCTAACAACAAGCAAGCCCCGTATGTATTTAAGATAAAACTTAAAAAGTCGATATCGATTCTAGTTAGAAATATAAAGTATAATATACTATCGGTATTTAAAATAAAAGACTACTTAATATAGTTAAAACTTAGAAATTTATAATCGGGTATAATTTAATTAACGATAATATATAAGTAATAAATAACTCTTTAATTACCGTAATAGTAATAATATTATCGCCGAAAATACTTATATTAATAAAATAAAACCTCTTACGGTAATAAAACGTACGGGGTATACGGATAAAAAATATACAAAAAAAAAAAAATAGTTTAGTAGTTACCGTTCGTCCTTACTTTTTTATAATAAATAAATATAACTAATTAAAAATAAAATATTTATATAAAATACCTATAATAATAAGAAAAAAAACCGGTACTAAGTAATATATCTTTATATAATAATATTATTTCTTATAGTAATAAAGTATAACTATCGTAAGAAAATATACTAATATAACTATAATTATAGCTACATTAAAAATTCCTAAAACTATATCGATAAAATTTTACTATTTAATACTAATTCGAAAATTATATTTCTAACTTATAAAAAAACGGTAAACGTTTTATTTAATTTTATATAATATCGTAATAACTCGATTATATAAAAACATTAAATAAATTTAAAAATAATATATAAATCTTTTAAGATTAAACCTATATATAACCGAGATTTTTTTAATAGTTATATAAAGCGAAGAAAAATTATTTAATAAGCTATACGGCTATTATCGATACGTTTATATTACTATAATATTAACGTAATTGTATTTTGTCGTTAATATTTAAGACGCGGGCTATATTAATTACGAATTATACTAAAAGGTAAAATTAAAAGTAACTATATTTCCTTATAGCCCGGTATTTTAAATTTTAAATCGGGCAATAAAACGTTTACGTTTAAATAGTTTAATTAGTAATACTTTACTATATAAGATTTTACTCGATCGATCTAGAACTAAAAACAATATACGTCGGTCGGTATATAAGTATATAAAGTACTACCGACAACTAGGTAAAATAAAGAAATAAGCCTAAGTAACTAAAGTTTCGTTTCGTTATATCGGTGTACGGGTATTTAAGGTACTAATATAATTACATATATTAAATTAATATATAAGATTTTACTCGATCTAAAAACTAAAAAAATAATATATACCGATCGATATATAAGTATATAACGTATTATCTACGTATTTTATATATATAAAAAAATTGCGTTTTTAAAGATTATACCGTGATTTTATTAATATATTCGTTTTTCGTAATACTTAAATAATTCTTTTTACTTAAACGACGAACTTTATTACGATAAAAATTACGAAATTTAAAATACCCGGAATACCCCGCTCTTAAAGCCGTTTTCTATTAATATTATATATAACCTTGTATCTATAACGCGGAAAAAAACTACGACTAAGATTTTCTATTTATTCTTTAATCTCTTCTATTTTTACGTTTTAAACGCGAAACCTAAAAAAACAATAATTTAATATTACGAAAACGCGGACGGTAGATTATATTACGTAGCTATAGTATATACCGTTATTTTTATACTTTCGAATATTTATTAATTTTTTCTAATTAAACGCCGTTAGTTAACGAATAAGTTTTATTTAACGGTAGATTTATTACGTTATACGATATACGAATTTAGTATAAAGTTACGGTATAAATAATAGTATTTTCCGGGGAAATACGTATTATATATATAAATATATACGAAATAAAAGATAGATTTATTGATATTATTAAAGATTATTAGGTTAGTATACTTTAGACGAAAATTTTTATAGAAAAACTATAGGTTTTTAATATATAAATCGAAAATAAACGATCCGGCTTTATTATTATATAGAAAATATATATAAACAATAAAAATATCGCTTTTAACTTAAACTTTAAAGTTTTAAACGTATTTTAAAAGCTTAAGACTAAATTGTTTTTTAAGCTTTTCTTAAAATATTTATTATACCTTTTTTAATATATATTTTAAACGTATAAAAAAGTAAATATCGTTTCTAAAAGCGGTATATAAATAATAAAGTTTAACCTTAGCTAAAGTAAATTATAGTTTTCCCCGGAAGTACGGAAGAATACGTTTTTTTTTACGTTACTAAAACTAATAACGTTTATAATTAAGATAATTTATATTATTTGTATAAAAAAAACTAAAATACGGCACTATAGTAAATAAACGGGAATAAAAGTACTTTTGTTTAATCTTCTCACGTTGGTCTTCTAGCAAATATATCGAAGATTAAATATAACAAGCTTAAGTTTTAGGATACGCTTTAGTGATATACGGAGATAAGTTTAGAACGTTATAAAAAAAGCGTTATATAATATAAAAACCGTATATTATTTATACGTTTTATCTTAAAGTATAAGTAACATCGTACCCGCTTAGGCTATAACAAACTTAGGTTTCGAAATACGCTTCGGTAATAAACAGTATCGAAAACCTTATAACGGTATAAATAAAGTAGCTAGTAAAAAAGTTTAAGTAATTCTCGGCTTTTGTTTGAAAATTTATTAGTAAACTAATTATATAAAAGGTAACGAGTATTAAGAAAAGATTAAAGTTTTTTACTTACGAACGTATTATCGGACGTTAGAAAAAAAAAGCCGGGATAAAAAAGAGAATGTTGTCGGGAAAAAGTATCGGTATCGGTATCTATTATAGTATTAGAGACAATGATTTTTTCGGGGCTAATATTAACCGACGGCGAAAAAAAAAAGGCTATCGGCCCCGTCGACGCCGACTTTTTTCGGCCCGATTTAAAAATACGAGCTAACGAAGTAGTTAAACTTTACTACGGCAATATAAGGTTCGTAATATCGTCCGTCGGGCTAAATATACTACTCGGGGTATTTATATTAATAGCTAAGCCCGGCTAAAGTATAGTATATTATACTAAAACGCTACGTTCCGTTAGTCGTAAAGTCGATTTAAATAAACTAACGACTTAATTAAAAAAACTTTTATCGGACTATAAACGGTAAATAAAATCGCGGAACTTTTTATCCGATTATAAACGATTAATTTAATATTATTAGTATATAAACTTATAAAACGGTAAAAGTCTCGTTATATATATATAAACGTTTATTTAATAACGGGTAGTAACGTATTAAAAATATCGTTACCGTTAACTTTAGTAGCTAAAACTACGGACGTATCGATATTGATATTTATAATATATTAAAATATATTACTAGCTATTACTTTATCTATAAGTAAAAAAAGAAAAAACGTAGCCGTACCTAGCGACGACTTTAACGTAAGTCGTTTTAACAATCGTTAAAGTGTAAGGAATAAATCCGACGTTTTTCGTTTATATTAACGACTAATTAACAAGACTAGTAACTTTTAACCGGATATAAGCTACGTAGTATTTATTATACTACTAAATATACTTTTTTTAAAACTGCTCGAAAGGTTTATACTTACGGCTAATACCGACGTAGACGTACTACGTTCCGCTTTTATTTTCTTTAAGTTAGACTAACTCGTTAATAAATACGCGGTTACGTCTACGTTTTACTTAAAACTAATAATAAAAAGTTTTTTAGTTAAAAAAGCTAGC
This sequence comes from Ophiostoma piceae, assembly GCA_032248835.1. Lineage (NCBI taxonomy): Eukaryota > Fungi > Ascomycota > Sordariomycetes > Ophiostomatales > Ophiostomataceae > Ophiostoma > Ophiostoma piceae. The sequence continues at coordinate 3,068,556 of CP135122.1, forward strand.
GAGCTTTAATAAGATACTAAAGAACTATCGTCTTAGTTTATTATATTAATAAATAAACCGGTATTAATATCGTAGGAAAAAGCCGAACTCGCGTTAGTAACAAAAGTGTTACAAGATTCCGACTAAACATTATATTTAATATAAGATATAGCATCGACTAACGTATTTATTATTCGAGTATTATTAATATCTAATATACCGGGTATATTATAAATACTAGTTATTATAATAAAAGTAGTAGTAAGCTTACTTTTAACCGCCGACAAAAGCTTAAAAGTTTTTTTAATAATCGTAAGCGGTGTTTTAACGTTATTTGTAATAAAAACGCCGTTATCTGTAACTTTTATTTTTTATGTTTTATTTATTACCGTCGTAACTACTTTTTATACCTTACGTTTATTTAATTTATCGATCTATTAACTAAAGGGCTTTTTTTTTTTTATTGTACCTTTAGATTTATTTAAGTCGGCTAGAAAGTACTTTACGTATTTTAAAATAAAAATTCCGTAATTATAACCGTCGAATTATTTAAGCAGATTTTTAAGAGGCGGTTTAATAGTAAAACGAATACTATAACGTAAAAAGTATACCTTTAATATTAAGGGGCATTCGACCGACTATATCGATAGTAACGAGTCGAAAATCGTAAAAGTAAAATCGACTAACTTTTCGGTAAAAAGAACTTTAGATAAGCTACGTTATAAAAAAACGATACGTTAGTAGCTGGGGTTAAAGTTATAAATTAATATAATGATATTATTATACCTACGAAAATCGGCGTTCTTCGACTACGTATCGTAACGTTCTTCGAGCTATAGGTTTTTTACGAGGTATAAGTTAAAGAAAAACGCATTTTTGCGGTATTTCTTGCCTAATTCGCATAGGCTAAAGTAGACCGTCGTATCGTTTATTTATTTATCGTCGCCCAACGTCTCGATATCGTAGTCGCTTGGCATATAAAAAACGAGTCTTATATTATTTTCTTTTTCTAACTCTATATAGCTAGCTAAATAAAAACAAAAGTATTAAACGCGAAATAATAAAAGAACGAAAGTTTTTGTATATATATTACCCGGAAAAAATTTTTATTATTATTTTTTAACCTTCGGTAACTATGTCGTTTTCCGAATAACTAATACTGTCGGTTATCGAGATACTAGGCACGGCGAAGCTATTTTTTCGTCTCTCGGTAGTATTTTAAACTACCGTTTGGTGGTAAGGCGTGTTCGTGTTAAACGTAAAAGAGCTATTAATAAGTGTTATATTATTTATTAATTTAAACCCCGTAGTACTTACGTTTAAAGTATTTTATCTAAACGATAAGTAACTAAAATAACCCGAATTTATTAAAATACTAAAGTTAAACTAAAAATATAATAAAAATATTATATTATAATATATACGTAAAACCGTATACGTCTTTATTACTTCTTTTATCTTAATAGTAGCTTTAAAGACCGATATAAACTTTACGATTATCGGTACGTTTATATTATAAGAAATTTACTACTACTTCTCCTCGTTAATTATAAATATACTAGCCGCAATAACCTTTAAACAACGAAAAAAAAAAAAGTTGCTATCGATTTTATTATACTTTATATTTATAAAAATACGATACTTTATCGTTTTAAGCTAAGTATTAAGCTAAAGTAACGTACTAAAAAAAATAACGACGATCTATAACTTGTGACAGACATCAAGTTTAACAACAACATACCACTAGCTATTTAACCGAAATAGTACTACTATAGACTCGAATAAACTCGTATCCGCGGTAGTATAGTTATATTTATCCGTTACTAACTAAAAAAAAATTTTCGAGTTAAACCGTCTTATAAAGTCATAAAAAAAAACGTTAACAACGGCTATACTAAACTTACGTTAATAAATATAATTAATATACTTATTGCTTAGCCGTATACCGACACTAAAAGTCTTATTTTAAAAAAACCGTCGCTCCTTTACGAACGACTTTTATAAAAACCCGTTATTATCGAGTTAGTAGCCGCTTCGAGCAAGCAACGAAATTTACTTTAGGCTTCCGAAAAACAAAACGTTACTAAATCGAACTTTTCGTAAATAATACAATTATAAACTAAAATCAGATTTAAACTTATTACTTTTATTTTCGTTAAATAAAACTCGATTAATAAATAGAATAAACATTTCCTAACCTATTTATATTACTATTACACGTAACTCGTTACAAAATCTCGTACCGTTATATTACCACTACTTATAAAATACAATAAACTCGGAGTTCTATTTTAATTTAACCCGCCGAAAAGTCGTAAAATTAGCCTTAAAGTTTTTTTCCGTTTATACGTCGGCTTTTTATAGATAGTTTTTTTTCGCGACGATATATCGTAGAGTAAAAGCAGCGACTAATAGTAGTAATACTTAAGTAAGTCGGGCGTTAACGGCTTTTTAGTTCTTATAAGCCTAGTCTTATTTTGTTTTAATCGTAGCTATTATATCGTTACTAAAGACGCTTAAATCTTCTTTAAAACAAAAAACAACATCTATACCTATAAGACATCGATAAAGACCATAAAGAAAAAAAAAAAGGGTTAATAAAATTAAAAGAAAACAATAAAAATACAAAACAACTTATAATAAAAGTACAAATAATAAGAATAAACGACGATAAGAAAATATAAAAATTAAAAAAACAAAAAACAAATATAAAAAAAACAAAAAAAAAAATATAAAAAAAAAAAAAAAA
>CP135122.1:3071407-3085582 GCA_032248835.1 Ophiostoma piceae
ATTCGTATAGCTTATTAATATAATTAATTATTACAATTTATATAATAAAGTCTTTAGTATACCTAAAAATAAGCTATTTCCGGATTTAAGTCATTTGCTTTTTTAAAAAAAAGCAAGTAACTTATATATAAAAAAAAACAAGTAGCTCTAGGTTTATATTAGCCGAGAAAATATATTGATACTTGTATAAAGCTAATACTTTAGTAAGAAGGTATATTAGATAGTATTTAAAATATAAATAATTCTCTATTGTTTATTTGCTATCTTCTTTACTCAAGTCGGAGCCCGAATACGGATCCTACCACACTATTAATATAAAGTAAGGCACGAAAATAACGATAATTAGCTATAACTATGATCCGTACTCTATCGAAAGTCCTTAAACGAACTTCGACTCCCGGATTTAATATAACGGAAATAAAAGAAAGTTGTAACCTACCTTTTTTATTTTATACACCGTGTTTTCGTCTAAAAAAAATATTACGTCTTATTTAACTCTAACTCGTAACGTTAACTATTTACTATTAAATACGAGTATCTTTAATAAAAAGTAGGTATCCGATACGGCCAAAAAAACCAACCCCGACAAAACTAAAAATTTTATTAATATTAATATAATAAAATACTCTCCCCCGTTTTACTAATATATACTAACAATATAAATTAAACATTTAAACACTACTACCGGCTTTTTAAATACTACAATACAATTCTTAGCCGAATTTCTAGTAACGCGTTAGTCTAATATAGTCAAAATCGAAATATTTACGCTAATCTTAGTTATAAATACGTAGTACCTAAATAACTTTAAAAAAAATATTTTTAATAGTATAATAGATAACGATAATACGTAGTTTATATCCAGTCTATACTTACTAATATCGCTAACGGGTAGTTAGAATAAAAACAACGTTACGCCGCCAGATTTACACCTTATATAACCGAAGTAAAACTTACCTACCTCGTTAGCTTATACTACGCAACTTACTCAAAACTCAACAATCTCGTCAACTAATAGCCAAAATAAAAAAAAAACGTCAAATACATCCTTTATATATCAAAAGTTACCAAAAAAATCGGCGCTAAAGCCTTCCCCCTTCTTACTTACAAACCGGGCAATAGCCAACGGTATTTAAAAAAAACAAACAAACCCTTAGAAATAACCTTCAAGTGATCAACTTAAACAATTTAACGTTTTAAAAAACGAAGTTTTAAACATAATAAAAAACCGTAATTTTTCTTTTTCGAGTTTGTTATAGACGTCAACTAATCGTATACGAAAACTCGACGTACGGTAGTAGCCGTTTATTTTAGGCCGGATACGAACTCGTCTCTATATACACGCGTTAACTTCGACCCGACTAGCCTATAAAGATTAAGACAAAATTAATCTTTACGTAATATCTTAAAAATAAAAAGATATCTTACGCAAATAATAGCTTAAGTAAAAATAGTAAAAAAAAGTAGGAAGATAAAAAAAAATATATAACTATAAAGCTATAGTATAGAAGTACGAAGATATCGAGTTTAGCTTAAGGTAATTCTTTTTTACCTTATATAGTTGTTAAATACAAATACTCTATATACTATATTAATTCCAAAGAAAAAAAAATTTTATCGCGGTAACGGTATACTTATAACATTATATTTTACCCCATTTCTATAAAAAAAAAACGTTAAAGGTACAAAAGTATCGAGTATCTTAACTTAAAATTATTATCGATATTAACTAAAACCTAATCAAACCGAATAGCATAATCCTTATCCGTAAAACGGCCTATTTAAACGACTACTTTTAGCGTTATCGAGTAAGTCTAAAGACGTACGTAAACAATTAAATAAAAATAAAAGGCCGGATATATAAAGCCGTAAATAAGTAGTATAACTAAATAATATAATTAATAAATATAATAAAAAAAATAATAAAAATAAAAGTCTAAAAGTAAGCAATATATATAAAAAAAATCTAGCTACTTTTATATTTGGGATAATATAAAAATCGTAAATAACGGTACGTTTTTTTATATAATTTCTTTATATTTTTCTTATTTTTCTCGTTAATACGTATTATTATAACTCGTTTAATTATAAAGGTATTACTTTTAAATAACTATTCGTAAATATATATTAGGTTCGTATACCGTTAAAATTATACATTTTTTATATATATTTATATTTTAAGCTTTATATTATATATAATATTTTTAATAATTTTTTACTTTCGGTTACTCTTAGTATAACCCGACGTTTTCTTATTATATTATAATACTCTATACTCGAACTACTTTTATAACTTCGACTAAAATATTTAAAGAATACTTTCGACCGTCGTTATCCCCCGTTACGAACGCCGTCGATCGGCCGCTTTTATTAAACTAAAAGGAAGGTACTAGTATAAAAGTATTACTTTTAAGGATTTTTTATACGCGAAGCTTTAACTTAAAAAAAGTATAACGAATATAGTAAACGCTAACGACTTAAGTTTACTAACTCTCGTAAAGTTTTAATCCTATTACTATTTCCGCCGACGAAAAAAATTAGCTTTACTAGCTAATACCGACAAAAAATATAAAAGACGATTCAGCCTAGTTAAAAGCGATAACGAGTTTCCCTTTTACTAGCTTCGCTTATATAATTAAGTAAGCTCTTTATCGTAAGTATTATCTAATCGATATTACTACGTCTCACATCTAATACTTCCGTAACTTCGGCCTTCTACTTCGGCTATTTCGAAATATATCTAAAAGCGATATTTCCGCGCTTTAAATATTAAACGATAAAAAAGTCAGAATATACAAGGTCGTTAAAACGAAGCGGAAGTCTAATATTACTTTTACGTAAAATACAACCGAATATATCTTTTCTAGATATACTAAAAGACTTACGTAATATTTACGGGGAACGGTAGACGAAAAACATAAATACCTACTAACGCTAATAAAATAAATAGTTTTATTATAAGATATTCTAATACGTTTCTTCCCCCGTTTACTTATTAAAAACTAATAAAATAAAGCTAATAATTATTAAACCGTTAGTACTAATATAACGAAAACGTTTATAAAGCTTTATCGTTTTTTTAGTCTACTTATACTTAAATTTATACTAAACGTATCTATAAAATTAATCGAGGCGTTTTTTAGCCGGTCCGACGAAGTATAGATAGCTATTTTTAGTCGGTTACTTAGTACTAAAACAACTATAACACTACCGACCGAAAATATAAAAAAAGAGATATACTAGATATTACTACTTCGTATAGTTTTTAAGAACGTACATAGTAAAACTAACGGGTTTTAGCTACGCATTAATAGAAGACGATCCGCGAACTAAAACCTAACTAATCTCGGCGACCTTTTAAACATCGACACAAAATTAACGCCCGTATCTATAAGCGGGAACGATATAAAATATACGAAAGACTTTATTATATAAAAACTAAGCTTAATCTTCGATTTAAAACTAGAATTAAGTCGGGTTTATAACGATATATATATCAACTTTAAAATAACGGATAGAAGCTTACCTTAAGACTTACTAAACAATTTTCCTTACGAATCGGTATTAAAGTATTTTTATTTTTAGTAAGAATATTTTATTTATACCGTTTTTTATTTATAAACTAACGTATACTTAACAATAAACGATATAAAACGATACTAAAGTTTTAAAAGCTAAAAAATTAGCTATCGTTTTTTTTTTATGTATGGCAAAAAATAAAAGTATATTACTCGTATATAAACATATAGATAGAGTTTAAACAAAGTAAAAAATAGTATAAACGGATAAAATTACGACTATACGAGATAAAAAACGGCGATAATATAAAACTATACTTATTAGTATTAATATACTATAGACAAGATTTCGACCGTACGGAAAAAATCGCTATACGGACTTACGGCAATTTTTTAGAAAACTTTATATATTACTCGAACGATAACTTTTATATCTAACGAGTTATATAAAAAAATATAGTTTTTTTTTTTCGACGCGTTGTTACTTTAAGCGGTCGTTATATTTTTTAAAATATACGTATTTAACTCGAGACTATTAAAAAAAAGTTATTTAATTATAATATAAATTATATTTCGGATATATTTTAAAAAACTCGACTATAACGTTTTTCGTATAAAACTAACTATAAGATAGTTGTAAAAAAAGTTTGTATTATTATTAATACGGGTAGTATACTATTGTTACGTTTAAATAAAAAAGACGAAGTCGGGAATAAGTAGTAAGAATAAAATAATCTATATCGATTTATATTTTAAATCTACAATATAATAAGCCGTAATAAGCCGTATTTATTATCTACTTTAACTATACCGTTTACTCGGCTTTAACGCTTAATTATAGCTATCTCCGTAAAATCTTCCGCGACCTAGGCAACGTATAACCGAACGTCTACGTTTCGTAATTAATAAAACAATAAAACAACTTATTCTACTAATATTTTCTACGTAACTAATATAATATAATATATATACTACTTTCCGAGAGTATTAAATATATAATAGTTAAAAAATATTAAAAAATATATTTTTTATATTTTAAAAACTCTTTAAAAACGCGGTAATAATATATACGTTTTACGATAACAGTTTTTATACCAACTAAGCAAATATATAAAAATATTCCGAGAAGGTATTATATAGTTTCGGTTTACTATTAAGCTTTATCTACCAGATTCTAAATATATAAAAACGCCTTTTTCTTACTTTTTTTACTCTTATAGTTTTAAAATAATATATTATTTAAAACCTTACCGTATTTATAAGTTATAATACGTAGTAATAAAGAAGCCGCGAAAAAAACAACTATTACTAATAGCTTGGTCGAAATAATTGTTTTTCGGTCACTTCTTACTTTTTTTTTTAATAAATAATTTACTAAAGTAAACGTAATAATAAAAGATTTATTAATCCTTATACGGTATAGTTAAGCGATACCGATCCTGCTTTAACTACCGTCTCAATCAAACTCGCTTTTGCCGAAAGAAGACGTTCTTAATACGTTGAAAAGTCCCGTCTTACGAATAAATTATTATAACCGGATAACCGAAAACTACGACTTTTATATTATCGAGATTACTTTTATACGTTTATTAAAGTTAATTACTACTTAAGATATAATCTACAAAAGCTAACACTTACTAAATCGACTACTTTACTAGCTTATAAACCTAAGAGTTAAAAACGCGAGAATCTTAGAACTAAAAGATTTAAAAACTATCGTTCTTAATAGAGATATAAAATAAAATATATAAGAATTAAGAAGATCTTACGTCTATCAAAAGTTAAAGACTTAAAAGAAATTTAACCCTAACCGTTAAAGTTATAAAATAATATCGTAGCTTCTAATAAAAAAAATAAAACTCTACAAAAAGTCGACTATAAGTCGCACGTACGAACTATAGTTAAATTCTTCTATATATTTAATCGTTTACTTTAACGGCAAAACGTAATAATTTAACTTTTATCCTCACTTTAGTATAATAAAAAAAAACCTTAAAAAACACTCTAAAAACAAGTTAAGCGGCGCGTTATAGTTCTTCTACAGACTAGCTTCTTAATAATAATTGTCTTACGCGTTTATATAGACATACGACAGTTTCTCCCCTAAAGGGTTCTTTCTATACTACCCCATAATAAGTCTAAGCTACTTTAAAATAATCAACAAATTTAAAAACTATATATTTTTATTTAACTACCGGTTATATAGTACGTAGATTTTATAGATATATAAATCGTACATCATTCGAAAACTAAAAATTTAAAAATTATCTTTATACTTTTATTATAATTTTAAAACGTTTTTAACGTATATAATAACGAAAACCGTATATAACGTTTTTTTTTTTTTTTACTCTATTAATATTTATATTTTTTAAAAACAATATATAAAAAATACTCTAAAGACGGGTTAAACGGCGCGTTATAATTTTCCTATAGATTAACTTCTTAATAATAATTATCTTACGCGTTTATATAGATATACGGTAGTTTCTCCCTTAGAAAGTTTTTTTTAGTTAACGATACTTTTATTATTTAACGGCGGATTAATAGACTAAATATTTTTTAGTACCTACCCTAGCCCGCTATCTATCGACTAAGCTAACTTAAGCCTAAACTTTAACCGCAAAGTCGATACAAAAAAAAAAACTTCGCTAAACCGTTAAGCTTTATTCCTACCCACGTTATTAGCTTTTAAAGCTACCGTAGTAATACTATAAGTACGTTTCGGCCGGGCTTAGCTACTTATACGACGCATAATTCGGTAACAATAATAACAACAAAATATAAAATACAATTTAAAAAACAATCTAATATATTACTCGTAAGACTATTTAACAAATATATATAGTTATTTTAATATCGAAATTAAACTAATTCGAGTTTTTTTTAAACAGCACGTTATTTATTATAATTATTATTATTATCGTTTTTATAGTTACTACTATTATTATTAGTTCTATTATTATCAATATTATAATTATTAGTAGCGGTAAAAATTTATTCGTATTATACCCGAAAGTAAGCTAAGATAAGGTAGCGTTTATAAAGAGCGACGAGTTAAACAACGATAGTTAGAGCTAAAAAAACTAATAAAAAAGCCGAGGTCGGATAAAGTTATTACTAACGAAAAAAAATACTTTTCGTTTTTTTTTAAGTTATTTTCTAAATATTCTTTTACGGAGTTATTAAGCTAAGTAAATCGATAACGTCGTTTATTTCTATTTTTATTATTATTTTCAACGGCAATATAACAATATAAAAGGTTTAAAAAAACTATAAAAAAATATTATTAATATATATTAACTATAAGTATAATAAAAGTTAAATTACTAAACAAAAATACTTATAATTATTAACAATATATATATTTTCCTAAAAGTAATAATATATTAACGTTCGATAGTACTAAATTTAAATTTTATTAACGTTATTCTATAAAAAATAAAACGGCTATTTAACGCGTAACTTAAGTTTACTATTAACTATCTCGACGGTCGAATTATCGACTTATAAGTAGTTAAAAAACCGCTATTCTACTAAAATTTTCTCTACTTTCTTACGGCGGTTTAGTATTATATTTACCTAACTTTTATCGTATATTTTACCGAATTCTTCGAGTAACAACTAATCTAAAACGTCGGAGAAAATACTTTTAACCGAATAATAGAAGATCTTTACCTTAGTTAGAACGCCGCGAAAACAAAACTTTTTAGTAACACTTTCAATTAATAGCTACCGATCGTAGATTCGAAATTTAAAATCGGCAGCCGAAAAAGCCAATTCTAGGCTAAACGGTTCGGCATAGACAAAATCGTAACATATATTACTAGTCTAAAGATAAACTCGAAAACAAAAAGTAAAACGACGGCATAACCGTTTTACAAAATCTATCTCGAAAATAAAAATACTTAACGCAACGGTAAAACGTAAAAGTTCTTTTATTTCGACGATATAGACAAAACCGAATATATAGTCGCCATTAAAATTATCGGAATCGATATCGACCCGAGAAATAATTAAAACTACAAACATCTTACGAAAAAAGTTTAACGATAGTCGAAAACTAAAATACTAATAAAATTAATACGTTTAAAATATATAGTCTTCGATAAAGATTTAAAAAAAAATAAATTTAGTAGTAAAAAAATTAAACGATTAAATAGATTAATAATAGAAAAATACTAATAATAGCAAAAGTCCGGCTAAAAAAAACGGCGGGAAATCTTTAAATTATAATTATCTCAAGTCTTACGTTTAAAAAAATCTACCCTTTTTTTATTTACTTTTTTTTAATCTTTAGGACTAAATTCTCACTACCCTAGTCAATCACACAAAATCATTAACACATCGACTACAAGCAGTCTTAATTCGTCGTTTTTACCGTAATACCCGGCCCCTAACTTTATTAAACTATAATTACGTTTTTAAACTTATTTAACGGCCTTATAGGTAGCCGCGTAAATAAGCCGGTTTATAGATAAGCGTTAATCTGTCTAGATAAGCTCTACGGCCCGATTAGATTTAGTTATTAACAACTAATAATAACAAAGTTTCGTATCTAAAACAAACAGCAAGAATAATTCGTTCAAAAACTTTCGTTAGACAAATCGACTTACACATTACTATTATAATACTTTAAAGACTTAAATAAGCTAATACACCGGGCTAAACGTTACTTTTACGTTATTTTCTATTTATTTTCCGTCTTCCGTTTTCCGTCTCTAGATTATTTCGTATAGGTGTCTCTAAATTTTTTACGTCTTTTATAATCCGGAAAGCTTTTAAAAACATACGCTGTTTTATTATAAAAACACGAAACTTTTACGTTTTCTCTAAATATCTTTTAATAAATAGACAAAGCCTAAACATACTACCGAAAAACACAACCCGTAATAGTTATAGTATTAATTAAAAAAAACATCTTTTATACTTTATTTTAATAAATTATTTAATCTATATATTATACTAGCTAATAATATATATTATTCTATCTTTATTCATTTTTTTTTTTAATTTTTAATTTTATTTTTTACTTATTTTAACTTAAGACGTATTATTTATTTAAATTTATAATTAACTTTCCGAAAGTAGACGTTGTATAATAAACCGTAAAAAAGATTATTAAAAAATCTATAGTATCACCGTTTTCTTTTTAGTTTTTTAAAACGTTATCGAGTAGCTAGAAGCGCCTTAACTTCGTCTTTTAAAACGTTAAACTATTTAAATTAATTACTAAAAAGCTATTTCTAAAAGCCTATCCGTTCCTTCTAAAGTTCCGAAACGTAGCTTATTTTCTACTTAAACTTTTTAACCACCTCCTCGTTTAAGACGTGTTCGCTTTATAAACAAAGTTTGACCAATTCCAAAGTCTTTACTATATCTTATATATCCTAGTATATAGTCCTAGTTATAAGAACATTTATTATAAACTAAAGCGTATATAAAGTACCAAATAGTTATATAAGAAAATCGCTAGCTCGAAGGTATATCCCGACAACGCCTAGTTTAAGATTAATATTTAATAATACCTATTATAATATATCCTCGGTCGAAAAATAAAACTATATCGGCTACAACTTTTTTCCGTCGTTATTAAAAATACTCGTAATAATACCGTATTAGTCGATATATAAAAGAAAATATAAGTCCTAACTACTATAAATTCGAAACCTCGTATATAAAAAAAAATCGGCGGGGTTTCGCGTTACTTGTTTCCCGGCTTTACTTTTAATATCATCAAAAATATAAAACCGATTTTAGCTAAAACATTACGGTAAGTTATATACGTTATTTTATAAATTAAGAAGATTAACCGGCTTTTTTTCGTAGCTTAAAAAGTTTTCGATAACGTTTTTTATTAACTATTAAATAGGCTAATAATAATATCCCGTTTCACTTTAATACTATATATCGACTATACGTAAAAGCTTCAAAAGACTAAAAAACTTTAACAAAAAATTTAAACGATTATAATTATTTACTAGGTTACTTAAAATAAATATAAAGACACGGAAAAGTCTAATCTCAAAAATTCTTAACGCGTCGTAAAAGAAATATATAACAAAATCGCCTTTTTGTATTTATAAATATGTTTCTACATCGACGGCTATCCTATAAGTCGTATTCCGAATAATATAATAATAGTCTTCAAGCCGTTTTTTATAAAAGCTAACTATTAAACGCATAAAGTCTTCTAATTTCCGAAAAACGAACCGTATCTTTTTTTCTTACGACTCTTAGTACGCTATAATTAAAACTAGCTAAGTAAGTAGTTGTTGTTATTATTATTATTATTATTGTTATTATAGTATTTATAAATCTAATAATTAGTTTTACGACTCCTTAAAGAACTTCTCCCGTACCTAATACTGTTATTTATAACGAGGAAAATTACGTTTATCGAAGCGCATATTATAAAATTTACACGTGCCTAGCTATATAGTAAATTTCGCATAAGTTAATTTATAGCGTGCAATACTATACTCCGAGAAAGTTCGAAAACAGATTTCGTATTTAACTTAAACTACTAGTAGTAAACGAATACCAAAATAGTATGTCTTATAATAACGGCTAGCATTTTTTTTATTAATACTAGACTAATAAACAATACAAAAAATATTACTACTATTATTACGTTCACAATAACATAACTACTAATATTTCGCCAAATCGAATCTAATACCTTAAAAAAAACAATTATTAATTCGGCAATTTCTAAAATAATTTACCATCGAGTCTAATATTAAACTATTAATAAATATAAGTAAAGATAAATACTTAAAGATATAAGTCAAATACATAAAAATAAAAAAATATACGTAAAAATAAAAAAAGATACTTAAGGATAAAAGAAGATGCTTAAGTATAAAAGAAGATGTTTAAGGATAAAGGAAAATGCTTAAAGATAGAAAAAGATGTTTTAAGAAAAAAAATATTAAGGAGAAAAGCTTCGTTTATTTCGACCCGTCGAGCCGACTTAGACTACTTTACTAATATATATAAGGAAGGTAAAAAAGAAGTCGTAAAAACGGTAAATAGTAATAAACAAACGTTAATTTTAAAATAATTAGTAATAAGTAAATATAGTAAGTAAGTTTATCGATAATTATACCGATATATTCGATATATTCGATATATTCGATATATTCGATATATTCGATATATTCGATATATTCGATATATTCGATATATTCGAAATAAAAAGACTTTTAACGATATATTATTTTTCGATTAAAGTATCTTTTATATTTTATATAACTATTAATTTAGATAATATTTTTTTTCGATTAAAATGTCTTTTACAATTATTTATAATTATATATATACGTAAGACCGAATTTAAAATAAATATATATTTTATAAACCTATATCTATATATCTAAGTTTTATTTGTTTTTTACTACATCTCAATTACTACGAAATATAAGTCGAGTATTGTTTTTTCTTAGCTTAATTACTTATATATAGTTCGAAGCTTATATACTATTACAGCTATTAAAAAACGTAAGTAATAAAAACTATGTTATTAGCCTAAATACCTATTTTTCTTTCGTCGGGAAAGCTTTTCGGCTTAATTTTATCTAAGACTACTTTTTCAATCCGTATATACTGTTTTTATTTAAAAGTTTATTGGTTTTTAAGAAATTGTTTTTTTATACTAAGGTATATTTCTAAAACGCCTTTCGAAAAATATATTTCGACGATTATAAAAACTTTTTTATTTTACGTAGCACTAAGTTAAACAATACTTTATATAACGGCTTCGACTTATATTACTTTATTGCTATTATATTCTTCGAAAAAAAGTTATACGTCGAGTTTCGCCGCTTATTTTCTAAAGCTTTTATTTTTATCGAATAAATTTTTCGAGCTAAATATCTTCGGACTTTAAACTACTTTTTTAAAATATTTATCTACTTTATATAAACCGAGTTTTTTAAAATAGCTTTTTATTTTTACGACTATATTAAAAGAATATTCGTAAAAGTAACGAAAAAAAAGTTTTTTTAGTAACAGATATATCGATTATTCGGTAAATTAGACTCGGAATATTTTAACTAAGTTATAACGTAAATTTAGAAATATACGACTATTATTTTTAATTACGAACTCGGAATAACTAATCGATTTACTATATTAGTTCGTTTAAATTATATAAAACACGTAGTTACAAATTATTTTAAAAAAAAACGGCTTTTCCGGAATCTTTTTAGTTAGCTCGGAGGCGTTTTTCTCTCGACCTCGCGGGTAATACTTAGCTTAACGTATAATTTAAACAAATAAAGACGTTATAAAAAAATAAAAAAAATAACGCGGCGTATATTTTCGTTACTTTAAGATAAAATATATATTAAAAAAATTATCGAAAAAATAAAATCTTTAAAAATTATTTCTCGCAGTTAGTTTAACTAAAGCCTTACTTTAGTAATAAAAAAAACTATACGAATAGCAATACGGATAATTATAGATCAGTTTAGAAAACGGTATTCTTAGGTCTTTAAATTTATAAATATTTTAAAAAGCTAGCTTCGAAGTTAAAAACAAGAAGTAAACGGCAACATACTATAAAAAAAAATAAAAAAATTAATAAAAAACGATAAAATATAGTTTAATAAAGTTTAAAGTACGCCGTTCTTTTATTTATTTTTTCTTTTAATTTAGTTTCAGTTTACTATTTTCTTTAAAATACAATAGTCCTCTAAAAACTACGAGTAATAGTTAATAAAATATTAGTAAGATATCGTAAGTATACCGCCGAAGTAAACTATAGTATTATATCTTAAACATTAGTAGTCTTATTCGGTGTCGAAGGTATAGCGGGGACGGTATTACGGCAAAACGGATTTACCTTCCGACGTATATCTATAATAGTTAAGCGTAAAAAGTTAAAATAAAGTTTTAGTAAGGTTAAGTTCTACCCCGACCTAGTCTTTAACGATTTTACCAATCGCCTTACTATCGTTTTATACGTAATCGTCTACTATAGTCTTTAACTATACCTAAAATACATCCGACTCGTCCTCTCCCATCACTATCTACTAATATTTTAACTAACACATTACGCGATAAACAAAACCTCCAACAATAAGTCCACAAACAAAAAAAAAATACCTAATAATTAAACCATAATAAGCCAACGCACATTTACAAAACTAAACAAAGCTAGCCCTAGACTTATTACCGAGTATTTCGATTCGTAAATATTCTTTCCTCCCAATATCCGAAACCATCCAGCTAACGAGAATACTACAGCCGAAACCGGCCTTCCCACGTAACACTACATAATAACCTAAGAAAAAAAAAAAAGCAACTTCTTCTTTTTACAGCCACGGAAACTTAATACAGTTATAACGACTAAAGTATTAGTATATTTTACTATTTATTTTTACAAAAAGTTTTACTTACATTACTATAAGTATAACATCGACATCCTAACGTAATATATTTCGGATAAATAAAAAACGGTAAACATTATACCTTAATTAAATAAATATCTTATCGTTATTCGTCTTACCTAAAAACTTTATACTAAAAAATTTATAAAAAAAAATAAAGTTATCGTTATTAAAAAATATAAAATCCTTTATACCGTTTCTTATATTAATAACTCTTCCAGCCGATATAAGTAAAGTTCGTATTAAATATACCTTATATAACTTTTTAGTAACTATATCTTTATCGATAATATACGTTATTTTTAACCTAAAGTTAAAAAAGCTTAACTATTCTTCAACTAACCGGGCTACAAGTATTATTTTTAAGCTATAACGTTCGATAAACCGTAATACTTACTACCCGACGATAAAATATAATTCGAAAAATTTTTTACGGATTTTATTAAAAGTAAGCTATAGATAAAACAAAAAAGTTAATTTATAACATAAAATAACAACGATAAAATAAAAAAAACGTACTTAAAAATCTTTAGCAAAAATCGCCTACTTTAACGACATAAACAAATAATAGTAATAAAAAATTTTACGATAAAGCTATGCAAAACCGTAAAAGTACCGAAAAATACCGTTAGCAACGTTCGAAACGAATTATTCTTCGTCTAACCTATATATTTGCCGTACTAAAAACGTCGGCTTTATTTTAAGACATAAGCCGTTAAAAGTACTACTATTAATATAAACGACAAAAGCCTATAACGAACTTTATTTTTTAGTCGTATATATAACATAAAACTATAAGTAACTATTAAAACGCTCCTAATACGATTACTTTAGCTACATTTTATCGCTTAAGACCCGAACACATTCCTACTTTTCGTACCTAATAACGAGTAAAAATAAATCGGGCTTCGAAAAACGTTAGATAGTTTTTAAATATAATATTTTATATCCCCGTACTTACTAATATCGTATTTAAATCGTCGTTATCTAAAAAACCGATAAAGTTTATAAACAGTAAGCTAAAGCTAAAGTTAGTAACGGCTATATTAACGGGCGTCGATAACAACGATATAAACCGAATAAAAAGACAAGATATAATTAAAGTCAACGATTAAAGTAAACGAATAATTAATTAAATAAAAAAAACCGCGTAATATAACGAATAATAAAGTATATATTATACGATAAAAAGAAAAGATAATAATTAAAAATAAAATAAAACAAAAAAAAAAAAAAAAAAAAAAAAAAAAAAAAAAAAAAAA